>CM077173.1:11688313-12288313 GCA_039654105.1 Coreius guichenoti | reverse complement strand
AAACATGTTGAACTCAATCAAAGCCATCTAAACCAAATCTAAAACAAGTTGTGTTCCAAATCTGAGGTTGATATCTAAAAAAAAAAAAAAAAAAAAACGATTTTGTTTGGGTGCAGTGCCAAATTTTCCCAATTGGATGCCAGCAAAGCTTCACTGGTGCACATAGCGGTTGGATTTGTGATTTACAGTTGAGTTTTTCCTCTCTCAAATATTACAAGCACACACCATCTTTACTACACCACAATCTGACATCCATAACAACACACCCACACAGTTATAGCTGCATAATTTATCCTGCTGGCTCTATAATATGCAGAAGCAGAAAACAGGAATAAAGTGAGTATTTGCTTTATAGACCAAACCTGAAAAAGACAAAAATGTCCATAAGGATGCACAAAGGTTAAAATAATCCTAATAAGAAAACTCCAATGAATAAAGATTCATATACAATGACAACATTTTCTTACAACAATAAAAAGAATAGCAAGCCATTTAATTTTGAGAAATAGATAAATAAATAGAAACTTTACAATTTTCCCAGGAGAAGTTTTTAAAAAAATGTCCATTAATGAAATTTCCGAATAAAAGCATTTGAGACATGATCTCCATCTAATAATCTAATTAAAAATGTCATAATACTGATTAATTACCTTTACCAGAGAGGCAAATTTGGTGAAAAAAAAAAAGAAAAATGAAAACACTATTGACCAAAATCTTAATATCACACATATACTAACAGTCAACATTTAAACAATCCTCACTGATTTCTCATGACTTTATTACATTGTAGAAAAAAATAAATGAATTATTAAAAATGCCTCAGTAAAAAATATTTACAAAACTGAACAGAGCTGGAACGGATAGTGAAGGAAAAGTAGCAAACAAGCATACATGTGAACTCTTTTGGTTTAAAAAAAGCATCCCAGGATGCACCTTATGAAGTATGTTTAGAGAATCCAGAGTTAGCAGAGCTATATATTTATAATTATTTCACATTGTATAATAAAAAAAAAAAAATAAAAAAAAAATAAAAAAAAACTATTACCATAGCCTATACATAACGATCACATTAATAAAAAAAATTATTAGCATAGCTAGTTAAACCGCTTTTTTTGGATATTTCCTTTCATGTAGTGTGTAACATCTACAACGTCTACTTTGACCTGCCCTCAAACACTGTATTTGTAGCTGAGGCCTGGAGGAGTTTGGTTCACACATGTTGAGAAGACGTCGTTTTTTACGTTGCAAAAGCAAATCCACTTTGCATGCACTTCAAAAGGATGAGGACTCAGGCTCGAACCGATACAGTAAAACTGACGTCATCATTGTTTGTATCACTGTGTACAAATGCAGAAGAAGCCTCCGGAGCTGAATTTCAGATACGTTTTGTATCCGACACGATCAACAATCACGATCACCGAGATCAATCACAACAGACTGGGCCGTCTGACCAATCAGGGCAGAGTCGGCTCCTGGAAAGGAGGGGTTTAGAGAAACTGAATCCTTTAAATCACCGTTTTTTTTTTTACCTTAGATGCATGTAAACCTATTGAAGGAGTCCTCCAAAACAAAATTAGGAACAGCATAATAGGGGCCTTTTAAAATGTAAAAATGCAGAGTGTTTTCTGTTAGGGTATGGGTTTGATTATAGTATTTATAAACAGCTGTTTATTAAAACAATACAAATCTATAGAATGTCCCCATTTAACAGTGATATATAATTTTTTAAATAAGAAATAAGTCTACAAGGTTTTAGACCACAAATAAACTCTTTTTAATCTTTTGTTCTCTGTTGTTAAGTGTTCTACGGTGTTTAAACACACAAGCCAGTCCTCTTTACAGGGCAATGAATACCATCCCTCCCTGCAAACAGGTTTAGCTTTGTTGGTCAGAGGTTAGCACAAGGACAGATGTACCACAGCACACATTCCCAAACCCTGCACGGACAATCAGAACAACAGTGCGCAGAAACGGCCATGATCCCAATTATGCTGTAATGGAAAAGCATGTCTTGTTTATTGTAGCTGACAGCTCTATAATGTATAAACTGTTGACATAATCTGGGATCAGAATACTAGTCTTTCTTGAATGGTTACATGAAGCTACATGTACTTGCTACGAGTTCCATTCACAAGACAAAAAGAAAAGGCTTTCAATATCAAGAGCTTTTATACCCTACCTTTTCTGTAATGCTGTGGACTAAAGTGCAAATGTCTCCAGGATGGTCCTTGAGGAGCTGCTCTCTCTCCTGGTCTCCTGAAGCTGTCAAAACTGCATGTAATATCTTTAGCTGCCACCCATAGGTCTCCAACTGATTCTCCAAACCAGAGCGTTGCTCCTCAGAAGAGTGTGTAACTAGGGAGAACAATTGAACACTACATTGTTTGCTCAACGGTACATCTGAAACAATATCTCCATGAGCGCAAGCCAGGATCGCCCACGGCCAGCAACACAAGAATATTAACAGGTCCCTGCAACCTAACATCAGCACTACCAAAGCCTGCGCTCTGCCAAGAACAACACGCTTCACAATGGGATCGTGGGACATTCAAAAGGCACGGAATCATACGCATGAAAAGCACACATTAATAGATAATAACCATAGCACATGCATCATGCACACGTTCACATGACATGAATTGGAGAAAGCACTTACCACCTGTATCTTGAAGTTTGATGTCCTTTGTGTGCTTCTCACCATCTTTATTTTTTTTCTAAATGAAGAGAAAATGAAAAGTCTGATTTATTGCATTAAAGCTAAAGGCAGCATTAATCATTCAAAAACTAGCTGACAAGCTGGATCTATATGTGCAACTCTAACATTTCACAAGTGTCTTATAAATTGATATTTGTCGCATTCCAAAGCAGTCTTACATTACCGGTGAGATATGCACTCAAGATTGCACAACCATGACTTCATCGACAAATCACTTGCAGTAGTACAGCGCGCTTTGGAAACTTGACTTGTGTTTCTCAATAGGTAGGACAAGTGAAATCTTACTTTTAATTGCTAAATAATAAACATTTTATCAAAATTATACAAGGCCACTGCTTATTCTATATTGATCATATTAATAAGAACAAAAACAGATTCAAATCCCACACATTCACTATGACTGTTCGAAAGTTTGGGGTAGGTAAGAATTTTTTTTTTTTTTTAAAGTATCTTACGCTTTATTTGATCAAAAATACAGTACAAACAGTAGTAAGTTTTCTATTTGAATACATTTTTAAAAATATATTTTTATTTCTGTGATGCAAAGCTGAATTTTCAGCATCATTACTCCAGTCTTCAGTGTCAGTGTTACTGCTCAAGAAACATTTCTTATTCTAAATTATGAAAACAGTTGTGATGCTTAATGTGTGTAAATCATGATAAACAGCATTTATTCCAAATAGAAAACTTTAACCTTATAAAATGTCTTTACTGTAACTTTTGATCAATTGAATGCATCTTTGCTGAATAATTTCTTTCATATATCTCTCACTGACCCTAAACTTTTGAATGGTAGTGCACATTCAGTGTGGTAGTGTAACGGTAGTGAAAATGGATCCAAAATGGATGGAAGCTAAAGTAGAAGACAACACAATATAGCTTTTCAAATGGATGGCTTTCTTTTTGCTGAAAACATTGACACGTATATTGTTTGGTTTATTAGCATGCTCTCCACACATTTCACGAGCACTGAAATTCAGGAAGAACGCTTTCATATATGCATAGTAGGGATGGGTCACGGTTTTCAAATATTCGATTAGTTGATTTAATTAAAGAATATTGAATAGGTTGTGCGATTATGGTCTAAAAAAAAAATAATAATTCCCCATGTTTTCGGTGCTGATACGGTGGTGACGCGTTCATGTAACCAGAGGGTGGTGCTGCCAATAACGCATCTAAAAGCTGTCAATCAGAAGAAGACTGTCTCACACGCACACTGTAGACTTTTGTGGCATATAACAGTTACGGTAACTTGGGACAATGTCAAATAAGAATCATATGTTTAAGCATGTTACAATCATTATATGGCTTGAGTTAAAGGGATAATTCACCCAAAAATGAAAATTCTGTCATTAATTACTCTCCCTCATGTCGTTCCAAACTGTTAAAACCTTTGTTCATCTTCAGAACACAAATGAAGATATTTTTGATATATCCGAGAGCTCTCAGGCCGCTCCATAGACAGCAATTTAATTAACACTTTCAATGCCCAGAAAGGTAGTAAAGAAAGTTACTTAGTAATGTCTTCACTACCTTTCTGGGCCTTGAAAGGGTTAATTAAATTGCTGTCTATGGAGGGGCCTGAGAGCTCTCGGATTTCATCAAAAATATCTTCATTTGTGTTCTGAAGATGAACGAAGGTCTTACGGTTTGGAACGACATGAGGGTGATTAATTAATGACAGAATTTTCATTTTTGGGTGAACTAACCCTTTAAGATAGCCTATTGCCTAATGAATTAAACAGTTTGTTATCATACAGATTGAAAGCATGAATGGTCTCTCTCTCCCTCTCTCTCTCTATGTGTGTAGCCTATACTCGCGTGTGTGTGCGTGCATGCGGGGGAAGGGTGCAATTTTCAAATAATAATCAAATAATTCCCAGCGATCATCGAAAATAATTTTTGCCTGAAATGCCCATCCCTAATGCATAGGGAGTAAAGAATGTGCCATTCCAGTAGAGCTGCACGAGTAATCTCTTTAAAAGATTGCGATCTCGATTCAAATCTTATTCCTAAATGACAAAGATTTGGCTATGTCTATTAAACCTTTGACAAGTGTATCACAGCGAACATTCAGATCTGTGTTGGCACAGAGAAAGCGGTTGTCATGTATATGAAACCGCTTCACAAAGTCTTTTCAACCACACAGTATCATTATTTCTGTGACACAATAATTCAAATGATAACAGAAGTATTGGATATATATGTTCGGATATAAACACTGATGTCTACGGAAGCGATTAAAATAGAGTAAATCAACTTTTAAAAGAAGTAAAAAAAAAAAAAAGGTTTTATCAATTACATCATTATGCCAGTAGGTGGCGACAAATGACTTAAATTTGTCATTGAATCATTCAAGAGATTTGTTAAAAAAAGCTGATTCATCCCTTCAGCCTTTATGAGTCATTGAATCATTTATTCAAACTGATTTTTTATATAATGAATTAATTTAATATTTTTAAATAGACTGCAGAAATTAACACTTGTCAGAACCTCTAGTTAATTGCATGTTTTTTTTGTTCAGTTGTCTATTCAGAATCGGGACCTCTGTTAAACAAAAAGGAAAAGGAAAAAACAAAACAAAACAAAAAAAAAACAACTCAGTTCATCCAGAATCATGCAGCTCTACATTCCAGTGTGAATGTTTGGAGATGGCGCTCAAGGCCGGCACTGTTCACAGGTGATTTAACGTTTTGAAGCTTGCATGCCAAATGTCTGCCGAGATATAGCCTACATACACAGCCTCAAAACACTCACAATTGCAAAACGTCTCTCCACCGAGAGCAAAATCTCCTGTTTACTTCAGGTTAGAGAAGTGTCTCTCAACACCGTTTCTGGAGCTTTTCACACAAAACAAATTTTATAAACACAAATAAGATTTGAAAGCTGCGGCAAAGACTGTCAGTGACTTCAACTTCTCTCCTAACTCTTACAAAGCAAGTCACATAACTTCAGTATGACTTGTAACCCATTTTTATCGTGATTTATGTCATTTTTGGGGCTTGATGGTCCCTGGTCACCTTTCTCTTTCGTCGTATTGAACAGAGCAGCATAAACATTCTGCTAAACTTCACCTTTTTACGCTCCATATAATAAAAACACACTATTCGAAGCCAACACCCTCAATCAAGAACAAATAGTCAAATAATCCTGGTTAATCACCAGTGAGATTCTCACTGCCACGTGAGACTGTTTAAATGAGAATTCAGAAATAAGCAAGAAAAGGAACAGCTTCCATCTCATAATTCAGTTTAATCCACAACAACACTATTATGCATTTGCTGGCTCTCAGTGGCAGGGAACCAAAAGTTCTGGAACTTTAATGAACCCTTGGCTTTATTACGCTTCACCGTCATGTGGTTGGTTGTGTGCTTTTGATGCGACTCCAACAGAGGCTGTAATAGTGAGTGTAAGGCTTTCTCTGTTTAGTCTTCAGAGACTTTTCACACTTCTCCAGTTGTCCATGTCAAGTATACTGACACATGGCTGTGTGATTAACAGGACCAAAGGAACTCTGTCTGTTTATAGGTCACATTAAAACTTGCAGTGAGAAACTTGGGACCCTGTCTGTCACATCCAAGCCCAGTGAATCTAAATCCTTCAGCAATCTGGGCTAATGAAAGCTTGACCCTGTCGCTATCAAAGCCAGATGTCCCCTGTATGTTTAAAGGCCCGAGGAATGGACAGATTTGTCTCATGCATTTGCAAATGTCATTTTTAAATGAGGTTCTAGAGATACTTGAAACTAAATGAAATGCAAAAAAAAAAGAACATTAATAATGCAATTTATTCAAATAATTGGCTGTATATGACACTTCTATGACAGACATGTTTTCAAAATGTCCAATTAAAAGGCTGGAATTCTAGAAAAATAAAAATGTTTCCAAAAATACTTTGGAATAAAAAAAATAAAAAATAAAAAGTTTATCGACTAAACGGCGTACCCAAGTATATTCATCAAACCCATTAAATCATAATATTTGAAGATAATGGTAAAAAACGTATGCCTAAAAACCTGGCAACTAAATGTTTAAAAGATTTCATCTTTTTATCACCTCGCACATCCTGACTTGTCATTGACCTTAATGCGGAACAATTTAAAACTGAGCAAAGTGATCACACTTAAATGTAGGATAACACACCTTAAATTTGTCATAACGGATGTCAGCAGCACATTTTAAACAACAGAAGATCTCATCTGCTGAACCCGTCATCTGTGTCTAATTAAAAACTTCACAAGTCGACAAACTAACATGAGAGCTTTCGCACCGACTAACGCATTAGAGAGGAAGTAACAAGTGATTTAAGAGAACAAAACAAGACTGGCTCCCATAACAGATACATTTACACGTGGTGTATTTGCAACATCTCTAACGCCTCAACGTTGCTGCGGGTCTCATTGTAACTTTGCATAATTTATGAACATACTAAAAGGTTTTAAATCTACTTACCTTTTTCCGGGGGACCTGGCCACAAACTTTGCTGTTGTGACAACCCATACTCCGCTGCCTCGCCTCTATTTTCTACCCCGTCTTCGATAGTAACTTTTTGCCTGTGTGCAGCAGTTCAAATATGAGCTCTCTCATTGATCCGCTCGAATAGGCTGAGACTGGGACAGAGGGGCGGGAACTGCAGGGTCAGGGCTGCGTTCCAAAAACGCAGGCTACATTTACATGAACAATTTATGCCAAGACGAGCTGGAAATCGGTGAATCCGTGCACAGCTGCGTAAACTGATGTAGCCTACACCGCAGCTTCCTCGAATCTACCCAAAGTGCAAATGGCTTTGAAAAAAAGAAAAAGAAAAAAAGAATAGGCCTATCCTAAAGTAACTATGAAATCAAAATTAACACTTCTTATTTTTTTTTTATAGAATATGGCAGTATTTATTATAAATGATTCATCAGTATAAAATTCATGTTGACTTCCCCTTCCTCTTGCAGTGACATCTCTTCTCTGATGACCTGTTTACTGGCGCAAGGGCGGGACAACCTGTCACTCACATGAGATCATCACAGCAATAACAAATCACAGCCATCCAAACAATAGAGTGGTGCAGGTATGACATCACTTTGTAGGCCAAAACACAGAAGTGAGTTAGCATTTTAGCCCTTCCGGTTCCATCGTCCTGAAGACAATGGGTTTTTTGAATGGGGTTTTGGTTAAATGGCTGAAATAAGGTCTGTGGGGAACACAAGCTCAAGACACTTTCACGTTTTATTCTACAACATAAAAAACATCAGTATTTCCCCACTTGTGTTTTTTTTTTAAGCTGTTACGTGTCTTTGCTAACAAGTGGCGAGACCAGTGCGATGCTAACTGCTGGTTGGCCTACAAAGTGACGTCATACCTGCACCACTCTATCTCTACTTCCGTTTCATGCCAACTTTAAGGTTTTGTTTTTGTTAATAATAATTTCCTAAATAATAAAGTTAAATTAAGTCTTATAATTATGTTATTTATTAAATCAATATTAAAGGGATAGTTCACCCAAAAATGAAAATTCTATTATCATTTACTCACCCTCAAGTTGTTCCAAACCTGTATGAATTTCTTTCTTCTGCTGAACACAAAAGAAGATATTTTGAAGAAAGTCTGTAACCAGGCCACTTTGGGGCACCATTGACTTTCAAAAAAATACTGTTTTATATACAGAACTGATCAGTTTCCCACATCCTTCAAAATATCTTCCTTTGTGTACAGCAGAACAAAGAAATTCATACAGATTTTGGAACAACTTGAGGGTGAGTAAATGATGACAGAATTTGCATTTTTGGGCGAACTATCCCTTTAACAAAACCACTATTAGTTATGAATATGAAATATTTATCAAAATATAAATTTTATTTTAAACAGACTTAAAAACAATTACATTTTTATGGGAAGTATACAAATAGCATGAAATAGCAACTGAATAAAAGACACCACCCATCAGAAGGTTATTATGACAGTTTGTAAAAAGCTATGTTTGTAGAAAGTAAAAAATGTCTGGTATCTTGTTCTAAACCTCATGTGAGTTACGTTTAAAAATTAACGTTTTAAAAATCTTTAAGTTTGAGGGTTAATTACAGGCTATAGGCCTTACAGACAGATGGTTACTGCCTGGCCAGCTAGAAAACATTGAAATGAGAAAATGTATCGGATGTTTCATTCTCTTAGCATAATATTGGACATCTGTCTCCGAAATAAAATGAATTCTGACAGTAAAATGGCCACATTATGCAGCAGGTTTAACTTGGGAGTGAAAATGTGAGGCTCACAGGTCAACAGAGAGAATTTGAAGTTGTACTGTACTTGAAGTGGCCATATTGTCACCCCGCTGCTTTAGAGGAATTCTGTTTAGAGAAACTGTCAAAACAGCAGTGATCCATAGTCAGTGGTGAGGTATGTGGATGCACATGCTGAATGTAAACAAAGGTTTATACTGGCTGCCAGTTGTGATTTCATCACCAATGTCATTTTAATGATGAATGAGTTGAACTTTACGTGTACATTTAGAAAGAGAGACAGATGGGTATTTAAACCTTTCTACCAATCTGTCACCGCCTATCATAACATAAACTATTGTTAAATGTTCAGTGGACAAAATATAAACCAGCTGATCACTGCTCTATATATGGTGTATACAGTAGAGTGTCAGAGATGCATATTTTTGGCCTCTTGTTTGGCATATATTAAGCGCTAATACGATACATCGACTTTGGATCATCTGGGTAATTTGAGACTTTCCTTTTAGTCGAAGCTCTGTCTATTTATAGTAAGGTCTCTAATCTGTCATAAAAGCGATAGAGCAGTTGTTGCTGAGAAGTGTGCGTCATGACAAACTTTCCATTGACAGGCAGCTGCAGGGTCTCGGCAACTTAGTGCTGACAATAATAAAGTGAGTCGTCTGGTAGGTCAGGTCTCCAGTTATCTACAGGAACAAAAACACAGCAATCGCATAAAACTGTATGTTTGGATTTAACATGGGATTTGCCAAAGTTAACAGGATTATCATACATATGAGGTCAGGGTTTTAAGGGAGAACAATAAATCAAGCCTATTTCCTTAATACTCATAATTTTTGGAAAATGTTTTTTTATTTGTATTTTGTGACAAAATGGATTACCTTAAAACAATTGGTTGAATATTTCAGTACATTAAGTTCATTGTTCAAGTTCACATATAATGTATTTCTCTGATTTTAATGTTTTTTGCATGGTAAACACATGTAGTGTGCCAGCCAGAAGGAGTATGTGCCACAAAGCTTTATGAACGTGCTTTGTGCCACAAAGCTCTTAAAAAAAAAAAAAAACAGACGCAGCCTCTCAGTCAGCCAGGAGATAACATTCTTTCCATTGCTCCCCCTCCGACCCCAGGCATGGTGTAAGCCTCAAGGCCTTGGAAAACCTTTTCCAGAGGGCGAAATAAAACTTAGAATTCCTACTGAGAGGGAACTATCAAGTTAGGTTTAATTAAAACAGTAAAACTTTGATATGCAAAACAATACACTATGCTGATCACATACGGCTGAGAGTTTATATAGAGTGCATTTTAATAATTATCACATTTCACAAGTCAGGAAATTTTTACAAGTGATGGTACATCTGGGTTTAGCGATCATTAAAAATGAAGAACATGGCTAGTCTTGCTCACGGTGGAAATCTGCTTTGGTTGGTATTCCATCTGGATTGAGGGCTGTACAACTCTTGAAAGACAGCCTGAAAAATCAGGAATGCAAACAATGTTTACAGGAGGAGAACAAACCTAGGTGATGTTTTGACCCTATGAACATATCCTGGTAAGAAATGTATATATCAGCATAATGAAATGTCAAATTGTGTTTTGCTTGTCATTGCCCTTACTAAAGGCTGGAATACACTACACAACTTTTGCCCTGATTTGCAGTCTAGTTACCAAAAAAAAAAAAAGCTGGAAAACACTACACGACTATTGGGACATCATATACTTGCTGAATTTGTAAATAGTTACAGAGAAATACTGGTCATCATACACTAAACGACTGATGTTCACACACAACCAGACATTCAAGTTGTTCTGAACACAACAAACTCACACAGAAATATGCACCTTGTTGCTAGGAGACACATGACAAATTAACACAATGTGTTTTAAAATCAGTTCAAAATATCAGACATGTTTGATATCGTCAGACTAGATGGAATCAAGCTAATCGTCTGAGAGGCTGTGCCCATAATATACTGTGTGATATTCCATAAAATATCTAATGCCTAAAATCTGCAGACTGGCTCTGATTTTTGGCTACTATAGCATCAACAAAACAAAACAATCAACATCAACATCTGTACAAAAGTCCAGCCATGAAGGGTTAGTTCGCTTTAACTCAAAAGAAAGAGCAGAACCTCTGCTTTTAAACAAACAAACAAAAAAAAAAAATGAATTAATGCATTCCTTTTTTATCAACACTTAAATATGGGTGTTTCATAAAAAAAGCAACACTTTGAACAAAAAGCTGAGAAAATCACGTTTTTGTCAAAGACTACATCCAGATCAGATTCAGAGCGATGATCAAACACAGATGGAGTAAATCGAGTCCATCAACACCCCTAATGCTTACACAGTCCTATAGCTCATCCTGGGTCGACATTTCATTCAGTAACATTTTTGACTTTTATGATGTTTAATGTTGATGGTCACGTTATTTTACATATGCATATGATTACATACGATAGCTTGTTTTTTTTGCATCTTCTTCGCCTGTGTTTTGATCAGGAGATTCTGTACTCATTCAGAAGATGCGTAATAGCGCCCCCTAGCGTATAACAGTGAAAACACGGAAACCCAGAAAATTCCGTGTTTGGCGGGGAAAGAGTTAAAATGAAAATTACTCCATGATTTACTCACCCTCAAGCCATCCTAGGTGTATATGACTTTCTTCTTTCTGATGAACACAATCAGAGTTATATTAATAAATATCCTGATGTTTCCAAGCTTGACAGTGAACGGGGCTCACGAGTTTAAAAAAGTGCATCCATCCATCATAAACATACTCCACACGGCTCCGGGGGGTTAATAAAGGCCTTCTGAAGCAAAGCGATGCTTCCATCAGACCACCTTCCATACGCGGAAATTGTAACGCCTTTCACAGTTCAAAACGCTTACGCTACGTCCTACATCATGTGCCACGTCAGTTACGTTTTTTTCTGTAATTTGAATACGGAAGGCAGTCTGGTGGAAGCTAGATATTTTACGTTATAAAGTTTTAAACATGGATATTTTTCTTACACAAACGCATCGCTTTGCTTCACAAGGCCTTTATTATCTAGACTGCAAATCGGGGCAAAAATCTGTACAAAAGTCCAGCCTTAAAGGGCCCTGGAGCTGTGTGTAGTATGTTTATGATGGATGGATGCACTTTTTTGAGCTTCAAACTCAATGGACCCCGTCACTGCCATTATAAAGCTTGGAAGCGTCAGGATATTTATTAATGTAACTCTGATTGTGTAAGTCATATACACCTAGGATGGCTTGAGGGTGAGTAAATCATGGGGTAATTTTCATTTTAAAGTCAACTAATCCTTTAAGTCAGAGTCAGTCTGCAGTTTTTATAGCGTATGATAGGCACAGACTGCAGCTTTCAAATCTTATTAGTATTTGCATATATTTAAAGTTTTGGTTACACATGTGCAGATGTGAGAATGGCATTTTGCATCACTGACTTGAGAGATTTGAGAGCTATGGTGCAGGGGAAATATTTTTAAATAAAATTGAGGTTAAACCAGACTTATACCCCCGGTTTCACAGACAAGGTTTAAGACTAGTCCCAGACTAAAATGCATGTTTGAGCTGTTTTAACTGAAAGTAACTTGCACTGGCATATCTTAAAATATGTCACTGCCATTGTTTTTGTCTCAAGATGCACACCAGTAATGTTTTTTCTAAGACACGTTTATAAAAGCTACTTAAATCTCCTAATTGAATAAGTCCTAATCCTGGTTTAGTGTAAGCCCTGTGTGTGAAACCGGGCCTTAAAGTAATAAATAAATAAACTAGCATAGCATCACAGACTCACTGGGAAAATATAATACAAACTAATGAAAACTGTTACTGATCTTAATGTTTATTAAGAAGAACAATTATAAAGAAATAAAATAATTATTTTAAAGGTAAAAAAAGATTTTTATGTTAAAATATATTCTCTTAACCCATTTTATTATTTGTTTATGCCATCCGTGCGTTTATATTCCCCATAGCCTGTGTGTAACCTAACCACTGATCCTCCCAGCCACCATCAAAACATTGAGAGCGGTCCACCATGATTGGTCAATCTCTTTCCAGCTCAACCTATAGCGAGAGTTTGGGATGTGGCTATTGTAGTAGGCAGAGCCAGGGGTGTTTAGCCAAGTGGTGATCACTACAGTATGAATAGTTGTGCAGGTATGACGTCACTTTGTAGGCCAACCGGCAGTTAGCATCGCACTGGTTCCCTTGACAAAAACCCAATAGGATCTTTCCATATAGGCTTTTGGATTATCTCAAAAAACAAGCTCTGTGATCAAGCAAAGGTTATGATCCTTACATGTTTTGTCCATCAAGATAATTATCACAGATGAACAGAACTTTTATGAATTTTGAAGCCTAAATGCAGTCGCCAGAAGTAAAAAGCTAAAGGTAAGCTATAAACAGACTACACCAGGCGCTCGATTTCAACATCACCACCACTAAGCTTCTGACAACTCTTTCAGTTTTTATCTAAAAACCTTTTCCCAGAAAGTTTGAGTTAGAATAGTTTACAAGAGCACAATTATAAGCATAATGAGGCTGTAAAAGCAGACATTTACCTGTTTGCCATGATGACGTTTAATCTCCCCGACAGCCTCTGTAGTCCCATTTAGCCACTTGTTAGCAAAGACACGTAACAGCTTAAAAAAAACACAAGTAGGGAAATACTGATATTTTTTATGTCGTAGAATAAAACGTGAAAGTGTCTTGAGCTTGTGTTCACCACAGACCTTATTTCAGCCATTTAACCAAAACCCCATTCAAAAAACCCATTGACTTCAGGACGATTAAACCGGAAGTGCTAAAATGCTAACTCGCTTCCGTGTTTTGGCCTACGAAGTGATGTCATACCTGCACCACTCTATTGCCAAATTATATCCAGCTCTCCCACTCTGGATGTAATTGGTAGAACTTGACCTAGTACAGCTACACCTCTATGAACTTAATGGGTGGAGTTTAACCTAATATGGTTTAGGGATATGGGATAGGGTAAGATTAGACCTTCAAAGTCCACCCATTACATGTGAAGCTTCACCCATTGGCTCTGTAGTGAGCAGGCTCTCTGTTTAGCCAGTGTGGGACCATGAGTAAAGCGTTACATGAGAAAAGGCATTCAGCTTCGGGTACAGGAGTGCAAGCCAAAATTTGCTGCATTTAGACCTTCAAAGATTAAACGGATCATGAACACGTCATGATGATGAGATGCAACATGCTAAGACAAATGTACAAGTTTATAATGTTTATTTATACAGCCTCAAACAGTTGTGGCGCATCATGTCAAAAAATGCACCCCCAGTGAAGATACGTTGGATGGGTTTATTAAAAGCGAGATGCTCATGTTCGCTCTACACAGTCTACTCAATTGCTTACTCATGACACATAGAGCTAAGAGCTGTTTGTGTGATGTTTGAGTTGGCATAAATTCTTACATTTCCAAATGTTCTAAGTAAGCTGATCTGAAAATGTTACAGCAGTTATCAATTAAAAACATCTCAAATTCATGAGATGTAGATTGCTTGTTAAAGTGTATGTTCATTATTGAAGATTTTGAATGTTGTAGGATAGCTACCACTACATTTCATTGTGTTGGTAGTGTAGTACTGATGCCAATGAGAAGTTGACTTTAAGGCATCCCAGTTCTTTTTCAGAGTTTCCTAAAACTAGGTGTAATCTGAAATTGGTCAGTCTGTCAGAGAGTAAAAAATGTGGAATGTAGATACCAGACGATGGCCAAATGTAGTCACCCTAAAACAATGAGATATATGTTAACTTTAAAGACATATAAAACAATACATAAAAGTTTGCTGTGAATCTAGGTGTTCAGTGAATCAGACAACACTCACAGCTTTAAGCGGGCAGCTGCAGGTGAAACTACTTGAACGTAGAGGGTCAGGACAGAGTCCTGAGAATGTCATAAAGACCTGGACCAACCGGTCACAGGCATCAGGGTAATAACAACTTCCTAGGTCATCAACACAAGGTATTTTTACCCACGCACCAGCAACGTCTTTTTCCAGCGTCAAGTTCACCTGAAACAAATAAAACAACGACATTCAAACGATCTTATGAAGATATAGGGCATTGTGCTCAGCTCCTGAAATGTGGTCATAAAGGTTTACAGTCTCTTATGATAGTCATAAGGTACATAAGACATAAAACATTTGTGACATCAAGAGTTTGTTAAAGCAAGCTAATGGGAACCAGTATCTCAATGATACCAAAATAACACTGAATGGTTCAAGATCACAAGACTTACAGCCAAAGGAGAGAGCAGATCTATTGATGTGGTGGCTGATGCAGGTGCTAATACATATCCTGGTGAAGGAATTGGGTTCGGATACACATGTAGAGTCTTCACATATATGGGGTCATCTGGCTTTCCACAGTTGTCCCAGGAAAAGTTCTTAAACTTACAATAACACAGTAGCAACATGACAATACAAGAAAACTAAAATAGTATCAAACCGGTCTGATTTCAGCCTCACGTTCTTACCTTCTTAAATGCAAAGCTTCTACTGCTATGCCTTTGGCTCGAGGCTTCCAGCAAAAAACAGTTGGCAGCGAACGAAGCGATAAACACGGAAATGCAGTTTTTCATTTCGCAAGGTTTATTGTCACCTTTAATTTTTGGTTAATTATCTAAGAAGTATTTACTACAAGTTAAAGATATGATAGCCTACTCAAACACTGCACATTCACGAGATTATTCCATATCACAGACAGTTTAGAAGGTGTGTCATGTGAGTGTGTTATGTTAAAGAAATATGTTTTTCCGTGATTATGTTTGTACAGTATTTATAAATACAATTATACAGCGACCTCTACAGGCTGATTCACACCATGACAACCCTTTAAGAAAACTCAAAGATATCTACAACAATAGTGTACCAAAAAAATCTATAACACAATAACTCTTTATCAAACATGTTCAGCATGAAAACATGTTGCTGCTGGGCTGTTTGTGAAAATATAATTATCATAATGATAATGTGCAGTAACTACAAAAAGTTTAAAGTATATTTAAAAAAAATAAATAAAGTATATTAATAAAGTATTACAGACTCAATGAGAAAATGTAAAACAATTACTAAAAACTTGTGTTTGAATGTTTATTAAGAACAAAAACAAGAAATTTCCCTTTTAAACAAAACTGATTCAGGTTCACATTGACACTTCATTAGTACCAAAAGAACAACATAAATCATGATAGGAAATCAGTAGTTAAAACGTTCATGTTGATTAAAAAAAAAGTGAAAAAAAAAAAAAAAAAAAAAAGATTTTCAGTACCCATGACTCTTAGAGCTGTCAAACTTTGTCCAGTTGTTTGTAAAGCAATCTGATGTAGGTACACATACAGCTTCTGCCAATCATTTAAAAACTACTTAATTAGATTTCTTAAAAATAAATGTGCTCATTCTAAAAATTTAAAAGAACTTAAAGTTCTATAGATTGATCACATACTACCATTCATCATGAAATGTTTTGTCTCTTCTTACCCAAAACCAGTGTCATAGAACAGTAAATTATCTCTGCTCGATAATGTTGTTACTTTGAGGAATGCAATGCGAAGCTGATTTTGAGGCATCCCAGTTCTTTCTCAGAGCTTCCTAAAACACCCTGTACTTTGTAATTGCCATTAGTCAGCCAGCCAGGCAGATCAACGTCTGGTATGTAGATATCTGATGTCGGCAAAGAATAGTCACCCTGGGAAGAAGATATGACCAATGTTATGCCTCTAAAAAAAAAAATGCATGATGAACTTCTGTGTTCTTGCATGTTCAATAAAATCTTATGAATCGGGAGACACTCACAGCTTTGAACGGGCAGTGGCAGGGCAGGCCATACGTATGCAGAGGTTCAGGACAGTCCTGACCTGGGGGGATGAGCTGATCGAGCAGGTCACAGACATCAGGATAATGACAACTTCCTATTTCATCCAGACATGGTATTTTCACCCACACACCAGCTACTTCTTTTTCCAACGTCACGTTTACCTGAAAAAGGTAACAGTGTGAACATGAAATTAAGTTATTAAAGGGTTAGTTCACTCAGACTTTTTTTTTTTTTCCATCTTCAGAACACAAATTAAGATCTTTTTTGTGAAATCTGAGAGATTTCTATCCCTCCATTTACAGTCTACGCAGCTGCCATTTTCAAGCCCCAGAAACGCAGTAAAGACATTATAAAAGTAATTCATGTGACTCTAGTGGTTTAACCTCAATTTTATGAAGCGACGCGACTTTATTTACAAAATATTCAATCTTCAATATTGAGCTCCGATCTCTCACGTCAACACATGCATGCGTCGTGGTGCTCTCGTAAACGCATCACTTTATAAATTTTCATTTTTGGGTGAACTATCCCTTTAAAACAATGCCTTATTATGACGACATCAACTACCATGGAGGTTTACTACCTCTTGTGATAGTCACAAGACACCCAAAAGCAGAGGTGGGGGACTAGTGTCACATGACTTGACTCGAGTCAGACTTAAGTCGCAAATTTTAGGACTCGAGACTTGCTTGACAAATATTAATAAAAGACTTGACTTGATATTCATGACTTGAGACTTGACTATAATAAATAACTAAATAACTTGTCTTTTGTTTAATTAATATCTGTTTTTGAACGCACCGCAACCTAACCACGTGACGCAGCAGGCAAGCCGAGAGATAACGTAAGCGCATTGACAGTCGTGACTGAACATGGAAGGCGCTACGCCAAGAATAATTAAGTGTATTAAATAATGCTTGCACCCGCGCTGTATCCATCATTTTCATACAAAGAGGTCGCGATGAGTTCAAAGTGGTAAAAAAAAACCCTCTTCACTACGAAAACGTCAAGCACTGTAAATTGACGTGGTATCCGAATTGTGTTGCACAATGATGAATAACTCTGCCTATTTCTCTTGTTGAATAATTACCCTGAAGACGCCTAGCTGTGAGCGTTTCGGCGGCGTAGCGTTTTGTGTGTGTGTGTGTGTGTGTGTGTGATATACGGAATATCCGCATAAGTGTTACTGATATCTCATTTAACAAATAGTTTGTTTCTAACGTTTCTATATAAAAATGTCGACACAATGTAAAGTATTTGCTCTGGTTCTTGTTTTCAATCATTTTGCTCCGTTTTTATGCTTGTTGTTGTCATCTGTTGACATTGTACAAGCAAAATGTGGCGGTTGGTTAGTGTTGTATTTGTCCCGCCTCTCCTCCACTGTGATTGGACGGCTGGGTTAAAAGTCACTCCATTTCTGTGTGTGTTCTGCATTGGAGCTGATTTTTGACAAATTATGTAACAAAAGTCTCCCATTGATTGAATTAATATAAATAAATAAAAAAAAAAATCCCACCAACACTGCACAAATGTAAAACATTTTAGTAAAACATTATTAGAGTAATATTACATTTGTTTAAAAAAATACATTATGTTACAGACTTTTTCTCATGCTAACATACAACCAGTATCATTCCAATTAAATTTTTTGTTTGTAGAGCTAGCAAAATGTCAACCACCACATCAAGTCTCATGCCATTTTAGATGATTTTTTTTAATTTTTTTTTTATTTCCCCAAATGACGTTTGCTGTCAAAAAGACCCAAATAGCTTACATAAATAGCATATTAAGCAAAAATATATATAAGATTAAAAATAAAACCATCAATTACACAAAGATCAGAAATATACTGGTATAACACTTGAAATTCTGTCCACCTCACTTCTGAAATGATGCTTACGCCCCTGTTTGGACATGTTAAGAGTTGATAAAATAATCCATAATCAATCAATAATCCAAGGCACTCGAATATTATTGAAAAAAAATATAAAAAGCCTTTATTTCATTATGGCTTTAATATTATATTTATATTTTATATTTAATATAAAAACAGGTGACAAGTACTGCACACCTACGCATTGCGGCTAATGAGCCTTCGTCAGGGTGTGAGCAACAAACACAATCTGACTTCTCTTTAGTTAATGAGTCATATAACAACCACTTGGTCATGCTGTACAGGACAAGCAGGAGAGAGAAAATTCAAATACAAAGAGAACGGATCTTACCCAATATATTGGCCTAATTTCAGTTACATTTACATTTTATGTAGTTTTAATTTTTATTTATTTTTTATTTTTATTGTATTAACAACTCAGTTGTATGTGGACACCTTTTGAGTAGAAATGCATATTGCAATTTTTTTGTTGCAAATAAAACTCCCATAGTCCATAACTACTGTAGTTTTAACTTATTTTAATATATAAATTCAGTTAAATCATCAAACATTTGTATGACTTGCTTGACCCAAGCTACGACTTGACTTGAATTGCTTGACATAAAGCAGTGACTTGACTTGCTTGATTCTCACAAAAATTGACTTGCTTGAGACTTGAAGGTTAAGACTTGAGACTTACTTGTGACTTGCACATGTGTGACTTACTCCCACCTCTGCCCAAAAGAGGTTCAGGCATAAAAATGTATTTTACTGGCAGTCCATTAAGGCATGAACTAGGTCACAAGAATGGCCAGGAAACTATGAACTGAATTCAGAGGTTCATGGTGCAAGGTAACGATATATAGCCTCCTATACCACATTTTTCTATTTTTATTTAATGTCTTTGTAGTTTTTGGAGCATAATATCTCACCAACAAATTTTAGGAAATCGGGAATTATGAAAATGAAGCAAAGACACTACTATCAATTTTTAGCCTTTATGTAACTGCTTCAGCATGTCATCTGTAACACTGGTATAATAATACAATGCAGGAAAAAGATATTTATGTTTTTTCATATGCATACTAGCTTACAACTGAATTATAAATGCCCATTTAAACAGCCCTTTAATCAAAACAAGTGATTCATATTTTCCTAATGTTATGAATAATATTACAAAGTGATTTTATAAAAATGTATTTATTCCTGTTTTGTCGCACTATGTGTGTAAAAAAATGTGGGTATTTCTAACTTAACAGTTTAATTTTTATAACTTGTATAAACAAAATGTAATAATTGGCAGTGTAATAAGTTTTATAGGGATTTTTTTTAAAATAAATGTTATGTTTAAAAAAAAAAAATCTAATGCAAATGTCAATCACAAAACTGTATGTAGATCCTCTTTCCACCAAAAAAAAATAAGGAATCATGATGTTACCTTTTTTAACCAAGAAGAGGAAGTTGTTATGCCTTCTGGCATTTCTGAAAATCCTACAGAAAGTCTCTCAGAAATATCTACCCAGACAAATGCTTTTAGAGATATTCACTAAAAATGTCCTCTACAAACATGCAATTCTGGGTCTCAAGATAAAAATCAAAATAGATTTAGTCTTTCTATAACCATGATATTTTTCCTTAACTTACAGAGAGAGGAGATGCCAGCTCTACTGATGTTGTGCCTGACACTTCTGCTGTTAACTGTCCTGGAATGGGAATGGGATCTGGAGATACATTAAGAGTCTTCAATTGTGCAGGATCATTTGGTTTACCGCAGTTCTGCCAAGAAAACCCCCACACCTGTTCAATGATAAAAATTAACAAATTAAAGAAAACAGAAATGATATAGTCTCCCATATAGTCTGATCAGAATATTTCACACTCTTACCGTGGTTAATTTAGAGATTTTCCTGCTGAGCAAGTGGCTCTTGCCTTCCAGCAAAAAACAGTTTGCAGCGAAAAAAACGATAAACACGGAAACGCAGCTTTTCATTTTGCACGGTAGAGTCAAAAACACGAAGTATAACTTTGGATTTTGCTTAACAAGAGAGCTTTACAAAACCACAAGCGACCATGCCCAAAAACAGGCACTGCACAACAAGATGTGACTTAACGGCACCTGACAGAACAACAAGACAATAAAGTTAAAAGCTTCACTACAGGAACTATCAGTATGAGTATATGAGTATGTGAGTATGTGTGTGTGTGTGTGTGTGTCATGTGAGTGTGTTGTGGTATTTAAATGTTTTGCCACGATTATTCTTTCCGCATTTAATCCTGCGATATACAGTGTTACTGCGACCTCTAAAGGCAGGAGGAATAAGAGCAGTCCATTAGCAAACATGTTTAACAGAGACATAACTACAAAACGAAAACAACTTATTGAAACTTTCAAAGAAAAGGACATTTTTACACAAGTGTTTTTTTGGTACTTACAGCATTTGACCTATAAAAAGTGCCATGCAGAAACAGTTTTGTCAACACTGGCAGATATTTATGAAAATATTTATGAAATGGGGTAATATTAAATCTTCGATCTGAAAGAACTCTATCCATATCACCGCCATGAGTTCAACAAGGCCATACTGGCTCCGGTGAGTTTATAATTTATATAATAAAATTATTTTATGTTACATTCATAATTTTAAAGGGATAGTTCACCCAAAAATGAAAATTCTGTCATGAATTACTCCCTCATGTTGTTACAATCCGTAAGAGTTTCTTCTAAACACAAATGAACATCTTTTAGTTGAAATCTGAGAGCGTCTGTCCCTCCATTGACAGCTACGCAACTACCACTTTGACGCTTCAAAAAGTTAATAAAGAGGTCGTAAAATATTGAGAGGTTTAGTCCAAATTTTCTGAAGAGACTCGATCTCTTTAGTATATGATGAACAGATTGAATAGGCTTCTATTCAGATAAACATTCATCAACTCACACATCAGTTGTGGTAAACAGAAGCTCAAGCATGTATCGCTGACGTGCAAGAACCAGTGAGGTTCATTCTCGTGTTATGCAGTGCATTTGAGCTTCAGCAAGAACCAGTGAGGTTTATTCTCGTATGTTACACGGCACGTTTGAGTTTCAGCAAGAACCAATGAGGTTCATTCTCGTGTTACGCAGAACATTTGAGCTTCAGCAAGAACCAGTGAGGTTTATTCTCGTATGTTACACGGCACGTTTGAGTTTCAGCAAGAACCAATGAGGTTCATTCTCGTGTTACGCAGCACATTTGAGCTTCAGCAAGAACCAATGAGGTTCATTCTCGTGTTATGCAGTACATTTGAGCTTCAGCAAGAACCAGTGAGGTTTATTCTCGTATGTTACGCAGCACATTTGAGCTTCAGCAAGAACCAATGAGGTTCATTCTCGTGTGTTACGCAGCACGTTTGAGCTTCAGCAAGAACCAATGAGGTTCATTCTCGTGTTATGCAGTACATTTGAGCTTCAGCAAGAACCAGTGAGGTTTATTCTCGTATGTTACACGGCACGTTTGAGTTTCAGCAAGAACCAATGAGGTTCATTCTCGTGTTACGCAGCACATTTGAGCTTCAGCAAGAACCAATGAGGTTCATTCTCGTGTTACGCAGCACGTTTGAGCTTCAGCAAGAGCCAATGAGGTTCATTCTCGTGTTATGCAGTACATGTGAGCTTCAGTAAGAACCAATGAGGTTCATTGTCGTGTGTTACGCAGCACGTTTGAGCTTCAGCAAGAGCCAATGAGGTTCATTCTCGTGTTACGCAGCACGTTTGAGCTTCAGTAAGAACCAATGAGGTTCATTGTTGTGTGTTACACAGCACGTTTGAGCTTCAGCAAGAACCAATGAGGTTCATTCTCGTGTTACGCAGCACGTTTGAGCTTCAGCAAGAGCCAATGAGGTTCATTCTCGTGTTATGCAGTACATGTGAGCTTCAGTAAGAACCAATGAGGTTCATTGTCGTGTGTTACGCAGCACGTTTGAGCTTCAGCAAGAGCCAATGAGGTTCATTCTCGTGTTACGCAGCACGTTTGAGCTTCAGTAAGAACCAATGAGGTTCATTCTCGTGTGTTACGCGGCACGTTTGAGCTTCAGCAAAAACCAATGAGGTTCAATCTCGTGTTATGCAGTACATGTGAGCTTCAGTAAGAACCAATGAGGTTCATTGTCGTGTGTTACGCAGCACGTTTGAGCTTCAGCAAGAGCCAATGAGGTTCATTCTCGTGTTACGCAGCACGTTTGAGCTTCTGCAAGAGCCAATGAGGTTTTGAGCTTCCACAAGAGGTTTGTTGCGCATCAAGCAAGTTCAATGATCAATGTTTATGTGGATAAAAGCCTAAATTCAATCTGTTCATCATATAAAGCAATCGAGTCTCTTCATAAAATTTGGACTAAACTGCTCAATTTCAATGGATTTAGTTTTACGACCTCTTTATGAATTTTTTGAACCGTCAAAGTGGTAGTTGCGTAGCTGTCAATGATTTGTTTTCTGAAGATGAACGGGTTTGGAACAACATGAGGGTGAGTAATTACTGACAGAATTTTCATTTTTGGGTGAACTATCCCTTTAAATAACTGTTTTTTTCTTTTCTGTGTCACACCTATTGTTCTGGAATTTTAGATAGTTTTATAAAAAAAAACTAATCTGTGTAGATTTCTCTTCCAATTAACTTATTACTCAAAAATGTACATTGTATGGTATTCTTTGAACAGATGGAATGAGATGGAACAGATCAAATCTTTGCTAGACATATTAAAAACATGTTTCTGTAGACTGACAGCACTCTTTGTACAGAGCTTTTAAAGTGTTATTATAAAAACAAGACCTGATGCGTCTTGCTTGCTTTGGGGTGTGGCTGTCGTGTCAAAGTTACCATCAGCTTCTAGATGGCCTTTCTACTAATTTTCAGAATTCTATATTAATTTTTCTGATGTGGTGTATTGTGTGATGTAATGTCATTTAATTTAATTTACCTAAAGCAAAAAGTATTTAAAGAGTACACGTTCAAAGGGGTTGATGATTGAATTCTGAAAGGAGTGGTTGATTTTATATGTGTTCTCTCTCCCCCCCTTTGGCTACAAGGCCATATATAGTACCTGATTTTCCTTTGTCTTCTATGCTAATTTCCATTTAAATAACAATTGTTTATTTTTGAAGTAATGCTGAAATTCAGTTGATGAGGGATTGAGTTGCCTTCTTTTGTTGTTGTTATTTCTGTGGCCACAAGATGGAGATCTTGTATTTGTGCTTCAGAGTCATGATGGTCCACTTTAGACATAACTATAACTTTGCAACTAAATGCCAACTAACTCTCATTAGAGTATTAGTGGACTGTAGTAGACTGCTAGTTAGGTTAGGGTTAGGTGTTAGGGTTCGGGTTAATAGAATAGGTTGACATGTAGTTGCAAAGTTACTTCTAGTCAGTAGAATGTCTTTTGGGGGACCATCAAAGTGTTAGCAGATTTTAAGCAGACAGTCTACTGATACTCTAATGGTAGTTCACATGTAGTTGCAAAGTCACTTGTAGTCAGTAGAGTGTCTTAAAGTGGACCATCAAAATAAAGTGTTAGCAGATATTAAAGGGATAGTTCACACCAAAATTCCAAAATTCCAAAATGAAAATGAAAACACCCTCAAGTTGTTCCAAACTTGTATGAATTGATATGAAATATATTTTAAAGAACATGGGGGACTAAACAGTTGATGGACCCCATTGACTTCCATAGGGAAAAAATACTATGGAAGTCAGTGAGATCCATCAACTGTTTGGTTACCGACATTCTTCAAAATATCTTCTTCTGTGTTAAGCAGAACAAAGAAATTCATACCGGTTTGGAACAACTTGAGGGTGAATAAATGATGACAGAATTTTCATTTTTGGGTGAACTATCCTTTTAAGCAGACAGTCTACCAATACTCTATAATGACTGGTAGTTCACATGTAGTTGCAAAGTTACTTTAGTAGAATGTCTAAAGTGGACCATCAAAATAAATACCCTTACATAAATAAGACCATACATTTTCTAAACCACTTTCTAATTCACTGACATAAATTCAGTCTGATATATAGCCAACAATGCACACGTTTTAAAGCTGAATAGTTTTATGTGAGAAATTCCTGTGTAAAAGTGCATCCTACAATCATTTCATGAGCAATATAAAGCTGTATAATTTTCTATGTCAGTATGTGTTTATTTCTGTTGTGAATCATGAGAGTGTGCATTAATCAGGCTTTCAGGTTTTATTTGATAGAACACTTGTATTCACAGGCCATATGATGAGTGCATGAGTCACCATTAATCTCCCTGCATGTGCCTGCAGGTAAATGCTAGCCCATGTGCCAAATACTCACCCAATGTTTAGATCTAAAGGTACGGTGTGCTATTCAAACACAGCATTGTTCATACAGTCCTAAACAGTGTTGGAGACAATGACCGCTTATCAAATTACATACTCGCCCAGGGATTTGTCAGTGTGCTCAAAGGTCATGTACTGTACTTAAAAATGAGCTATATACATTATATACAACCAAATATGTCAATTCACTTGACATGAGGTGTGAAAGAGTTTAAATGCACATAGCTCATGTTGAAGCATGTGATCTCTGAACACACTGACAAAGTATGTAATTTGATAAGCAGGAAAATAATCTTAGTTATTTAATTAATTACATATTATAATTATAATCATAAATAAGTATATATTATACACTACTAGTCAAAAGTTTGGAATAATTTTTTTTTTTAATGTTTTAGCAAGAAGTCTCATGCTCACCAAGGCTGCATTTATTTGTTCAACTATACAGTAATAACAGTAATATTGTGAAATATTATTACAAATTAAAAGAACTGTTTCTACTTTTTAATGTAATATATTCCTGTGATGGCAGCGCTGATTTTACAGCAGCCATTACTCTTTAGTCTTTGGTGTCACATGATCCTTCAGAAATCATATTGTGACAGAAATATTGTGACTAGAATTCATTTCATATATTTTATATCTCTGTCTTTATTCTCATTTGTGATTTATTCTTTATTCTTTCAACAACATTCCCTATTTATAAATGCTTCTCCACAGCAAAAGTGTCCCTTTAAAGGTTCACCCAAAAATGAAAATTCTGTCATCATTTACTCACCCTCAAGTTGTTCCAAACCTGTATGAGTTTCTTTGTTCTGTTGAACACAAAAGAAGATATTTTGAAGAATGTTGGTAACCAGACAATTGACGGTAGCCATTGACTTCCATAGTAGGAAAAAAATACTATGGAAGTCAATGGCCACCATCTACTGTCTGGTTACCAACATTCTTCAAAATATCTTCTTTTGTGTTCAACAGAACAAAGAAACTCATACAGGTTTGGAACAAATTGAGGGCGAGTAAATGATGACAGAATTTTTGGGTGAACTAACCCTTTAATAGTAAAAAGTAGAGCACTTACCCTTTTTGATTTTCATATGTAGTTAGAGATCAAAAGCTTGGAGATATGGGGTGTTTATCTAACAGGAGATAAGCCTCTGTCGCTATAATGATTGAAAGTGCTGTTGGTTGTTGTAATATTTTGCCAGGGAATGCTGCTTACACATTGTGAGATGAGGGTGCATCCATATTTTTACAAACAAGCTGAATGTCTGGCACGTAAGTGCATCTTGTATTGCGTGTGTAAGCATGCACATTCTTTGTTCCTGTATTGATTTTTCTCATCTTATTTTGAAAAATATATGTGCATCAACTAAGTCATTTGGAAAACATTACTGTGGCTCTCTGCAGTTTTGTGATTTATGCCAGCGAGTATTCATACTATAGAACATGTGTGTAAATGTGTATAAATTAGCCTTTTTCATAGTTATGTAGCTCACTAAAAGGCAAGAGAGGCAGTGACTTTCGCATAGGATTTAATCATTTAGCATCTGATTATGCAAACTAATAGACATATTTGCCAAACTCCATTTTATTAAATTTGCAGAATACTCAAAAACAAAGAAATTATATTTTGAATTGCTCAAAAATGTTTTCAGACAACATCATTCAGTATGTTTAACAAAGCAAAAAACCCAAGATTCGCTCCATTAAATCAATCTGTTATGTACACACTGTGGCCCATCATATCATCACAGATAGTAGATTGTCCAATACACTCAAACTTGACAAATAGCCAGCATCTTTCTCTCTATGCCAGGCAAACTTTTCGCACATCTCCCAGGGTGATAATGTTACCCCATAACTCGCACAGATGTACCCTGTAGGTACAGGAATGAATGAAGGTTTCACTCGGCCTTGCATTCTGCAGGTGAACTCATACATGACAATACTTTAATAACATAATACACCAGGTTCCCTGACAAAAACTTTTTTTACTTGCCAGTGTTTCTTTTACTTTTCATAGCTGCGAGGATATGCAGGCGTGGGTTGGTTTCAGCGTTAAGGTACACCAAGGACACTTACACACTTTTGTGCCATTTCAGATGAGAACAGATTTCTACAGATGACAATACATTCCAGCCCAGGAATCTCTCCTTGAGTAAAATCTGTGTTCACAATCCGTGCTGCAGCTTTCTAGAGACTTTGTGTGCTGCTTGTGAAATATAGCTGACATTTCTAAATACCAATAGTCAGTATCGTCATACATACAGTAAATCCAACATACTCATAAGAGAAAGACCACTCCTGTGTGAGGTGTCATTTCTGCACTGGATTTTCTTATTGTTCCGTGTTTCTCCTATCTGCTTGATCTAGCCTTGTATTATATTTATTTTACAACTCAATTTTGTAGCACAAACCACATAATTGACCGTAAACCTGTGACTACACAAGCAGCACTCTTACTTTGGAGCTTTGCTAGTCACTACAAATAAAACACAGTTTTATTATTTTTTTAACCAGGATTTTGTCTGAATAACTGCATTTGTCTACAAACCGTTATTTGAGAGCATTACTCTACACTACTTCAAAACTTTAGAGTCAAGTTGGTAGAGTCAGTTTTATGTTTTTTAAAGAAGTCTCTTTTGCTCACTAAGGCTGCATTTATCAAAAATACAGTATAGTATTACAATTTAAATAACTGTTTTTTTTTATTATTTAAAACAATTCAAATGTAATTTATTCCTGTGATCAAAGCTGCAATTTTCAGCATCATTACTCCAGATACATGATCCTTCAGAAATCATTCTAGTATGATGATTTGGTGCTCAAGAAACATTTATTATTATTATCAATATCATTTTTTTTTTTTTTTTTTTTCAGGATTCTTTAATGATAGGAAGTTCAAAAGAATAGCCTTTATTTAAAATAATAAAAAATGTTTGCAACAACTTTACTCTCACTTTTGATCAATTTAATGCATTCTTGCTGAATAAAAGTGTTAATGTCTTTAAAAAAATCTCACTGACACATGACACATTTTTGAATGACAGTGCATGTGCTATTCATACATTTATATACACTGTTAAAAATTTTAGGGTGAAATTACAGGATATTCCAGGTTAATAAGTGCATGAATTGCATCACAGTAATTTCACAGTAGGACTTCTCTTGTATCTAACAGCACTGTTAGTCTTATTGTTTAAATCTCGGTTTCTTGATTTACTGCGAGTACCATGTTTTACCATGCCTAATATCGATCTAGCTTACTGCAGTGTGCAACAAGTGTCTCATAGTAGCCACCGAGCATACGCACAGTGTAGCATTATAATATAACTTTCAACACACTCAAATAATGTGTCTAATATGATAAAACAGCGCTGCGTTACCCCACATATGCATTAACGGAAGAAGCGGAAGTGGTCGTCTGCGGCATAATAAAAGCTCCGCAAAATCAATGTGTCATCAAGCGACGCCTTTGTTTTGAATAAGTGACATCTAACGGCGAAAAATTACATACTGTGGCTTTAACAAATTTTTTCATTTGTCAGACTTCTGACTTGGCTAGATCAGAAATTTGAATGTGAATATACACTCACCTAAAGGATTATTAGGAACACCTGTTCAATTTCTCATTAATGCAATTATCTAATCAACCAATCACATGGCAATGGCAATGCATTTAGGGGTGTGGTCCTGGTCAAGACAATCTCCTGAACTCCAAACTGAATGTCAGAATGGGAAAGAAAGGTGATTTAAGCAATTTTGAGCGTGGCATGGTTGTTGGTGCCAGACGGGCCGGTCTGAGTATTTCACAATCTGCTCAGTTACTGGGATTTTCACGCACAACCATTTCTAGAGTTTACAAAGAATGGTGTGAAAAGGGAAAAACATCCAGTATGCGGCAGTCCTGTGGGCGAAAATGCCTTGTTGATGCTAGAGGTCAGAGGAGAATGGGCCGACTGATTCAAGCTGATAGAAGAGCAACTTTGACTGAAATAACCACTCGTTACAACCGAGGTATGCAGCAAAGCATTTGTGAAGCCACAACACGCACAACCTTGAGGCGGATGGGCTACAACAGCAGAAGACCCCACCGGGTACCACTCATCTCCACTACAAATAGGAAAAAGAGGCTACAATTTGCACGAGCTCACCAAAATTGGACAGTTGAAGACTGGAAAAATGTTGCCTGGTCTGATGAGTCTCGATTTCTGTTGAGACATTCAGATGGTAGAGTCAGAATTTGGCGTAAACAGAATGAGAGCATGGATCCATCATGCCTTGTTACCACTGTGCAGGCTGGTGGTGGTGGTGTAATGGTGTGGGGGATGTTTTCTTGGCACACTTTAGGCCCCTTAGTGCCAATTGGGCATCGTTTAAATGCCACGGCCTACCTGAGCATTGTTTCTGACCATGTCCATCCCTTTATGACCACCATGTACCCATCCTCTGATGGCTACTTCCAGCAGGATAATGCACCATGTCACAAAGCTCGAATCATTTCAAATTGGTTTCTTGAACATGACAATGAGTTCACTGTACTAAAATGGCCCCCACAGTCACCAGATCTCAACCCAATAGAGCAACTTTGGGATGTGGTGGAACGGGAGCTTCGTGCCCTGGATGTGCATCCCACAAATCTCCATCAACTGCAAGATGCTATCCTATCAATATGGGCCAACATTTCTAAAGAATGCTTTCAGCACCTTGTTGAATCAATGCCACTTAGAATTAAGGCAGTTCTGAAGGCGAAAGGGGGTCAAACACAGTATTAGTATGGTGTTCCTAATAATCCTTTAGGTGAGTGTACAAGGTCCAAGATCCCAAGCAAATGGAACACTAATCACCATTATGGTGACTTCAAAACTATTACAGTACTAAACAATATAATTTCTTACAGTGGCATGGTAAAGACAACTTTATCATGTGAATTCACAGTAAAACAAGAATTACTGTGTAAATTACTGTGATGTTAGCATCATTTTGCTGTTGATTAACAATAATTCGTAAAATGCATTAATTTCACTGTAAATTTCTGACTACAGTCATTTATTGTAAAATAATACTCTTTAATCCTGTAAATTCCTGGCAATTCTTACAGTGTAGTTCAACAAAATGCTTTATATTATAGTTTTCACTGTACTTATTTGTAAATCAAGAAAAGTGTTTGTCTAGAATGATACAGCAGAAATATTCCTTTCACATGTCTACATTTGGTCTTATTATCATAAAGTAGCAGCAGTAGTAGTAGTAATCTGTAACATGGTATGTGTAAACTTTTACGTTCTAAAAGTTCATTACTTTAAACTAGTAGTACAACAAAATCCTTATCTGCAGTGAGGCAGTTGACTTCAATCAGTCAGTTATTTCTGTTGATGTTTTGGGTTCGATTCAAACGCTTCAAGGGTGGTACGATTAAGACAACTCCGAACCCTGTGAAAGCCTTTGCCAGTTCTAAGCTGTGCCTGAAGCGTCATTGAGCAACTGCAGTGAATGCATTTGCCTGCACAAGCAGACTTGCTGAGGCAAAGCCTGAGAGAGAAATTGATACTGTAATAGAGGAACATGCTCAACAGTTGAATAAAAGACTGGGTGAAAGGTTGCGTAAAATACATCCTGTCCAAAAAGAGGAAATCTTTGCTGTAGTCTGTTTAAACATTCCTCATAACCAGGCCACAGTTGTACGGGTGCCTATTTGTCAGGTCCTATAGTACAGTTTTGTCATTTGCTGCTTAACAATGCATATCCATAGCAGCTGTTATTCAGTATGGAAACTCAATGGGATAGTAAAGCCTAGTTATCTTGTCCTTCATTTGTTCCTCTGTATCCTACACTGTTAAAGTGCTGTATTTTATTATTACCTTTAATATAGTGTCTTATCACTCTAAAAAATAATGTGTTGGCTCAACAAAAAAATGCAACAGTTTGCATACATTTTTTTGAGTTATGACAACTTTGAGTGAATTTATGTTCAACCAACAAGCTACATTGAGTTAGAGGAACTTAATAATTTGTAGCATATACACAAATGTTTAAGTTGATTACTTAAAAAAATTCAGTTGCTCCAACTAACAGAGTTGTAGCGCTGGAACCAATTAATATTTTCTATTTCAGTTCAACTCAACAGCTATCATAGCACATGCTAACATAACTTATTTAACATGTATATTTAATGAACAAGTAAGATATTACTTGTCACTGGCATTAGCGTAATTGTCACTAAATTGCTTATAGAGTCAATGTAGTGTTTACCTTCATATACTCTTCAGCACAATGGTAACCACAAAAACATTACAGAAACTCTTTTAAATGTCAAACATAACAGCATTGAACACTAACAGGTCTTTCCCTTCACTAAAAACAAATAAATTAACACTTAATTTCAACTATGCAAAGCATGCTGGGAACTAGAAATCCACCGCCTAATTTCTGAAGTTATCAAGACAATTTCATTAAGTTACTACAACCTAAGTAAAAAAAAAAAAAGCCAGTTAACGCAGAAATTTGAGTTTAATTACAGACAATATTAAGTTGTAGACACTGTAGTTGTATCTGAGAGAGTTTGGTTCGTGTTGTCGACATGTCAAAAGATGCCGTGGCAAATCCACTTTCCATGTACTTCCAAAGCATGAGGACTCAGGTTCGAATTGATATGGTAAAACCAATGCCGCCGTTACTGTTCGTATCACGTGTATCAAGTACTGAGGAAGCTGAAATTCAGATGGCCGGTTGCTTTCTGACACACACTGTAAGCAGTAGACCAGTCACAACAGACTGGACCATCTGACCAATCAGAGCAGAGTAGGCTCTTGAAAAGGAGGAGTTTAGAGAGACCGAATCCTTTATCAAACTCTTTCAGACACTGTGAGAAAAGCAATGTATATTATGAGAAAATTCAAGTGTTTTTTGACCTTGGATTCATATAAACCTATTGTAGGAGAACAAAACAATATTAGGAACCTTTAAAATAGCATAATAGGGGCACTTTTCACAGTAATTAACCATTTTGGGTTACCCAAATAACCGTTCAGTGAACAGTTCTTTAAAAAAAATTCCACTTTTTCCACTATAAAGCACCTTTTGTGGAATGGAAAGGTTTCATGGATGTTAAAGAACATCTTGCTGGGGATCCAGGTTTCTCCTCCGTAGATAACGTTGAATATTTACTGGCAGATCTTTGGCCTGTGTGTACGTATGTGTATGTGTGGGGTGAGTGGGAGTGTAGTTCATGGCCGAAGGCTCTCAAACAAAGATATCTGCAGCACTCCGCATGCTCCGTTATCTGTTTGTTACACAAAGTAGTCTTTCATTTAGCTTCTGTTGGTGTGAACATCCAGACAACATGTTCTTCAAAAAGCTCTTTGTTCCAAATGAGAAAAACACAACCATTTAATCTTATCTCAACGCTCTTCGCCGCTCTGACGATCTGCAGCTGAACTACGTTGTCACAACAAGCAGAGCTCAAATCCTTAACAAAGCCTTTGTCTTAACACTTATTCCCTTAGCAGAGAAAAATGGCACTTTCCTCAGGCTTAAAAGGAGCAGGAGCGCTGCCATATTTTATGCATTAAGGATGGCTGAGAGGACAGTGGACTTCATAAATGTCATAAAGATCATCAGTCATTCAGTACTATGCTGATGGCCACTGAAAGAGATGGGATTTGGGCATATAAGTGACCTAATAAATTATAAAATGACAATAAACCTCCATAACAGGTTGTCATTATAGATTTACCATGCAAATCCATGAAATCAAGCAAATCCAGGTGCTGGCGAAACTGTTTTCTGCTTAGTCAACAAATCTAGGAAAAGTACTTTTAGTGTTTAACTGTGTATATATATATATATATATATATATATATTATATCATACATATCGCTTTTTACTATTTTACTTAACAAATCTCTGAAATACTTAATTCTGATTGGTCTTTTGTGGCATTCTGTGGTCAAATGTAATGATGAAATGGTGTATATTTGATTGTTGGCAACCAATTTCCTAGTGCTAGTTTTATGTTTGTGGCTCTTTCTTCTCAGTTATTAAATTTCAACTTGTACTAAATATTTGATATCTATTTTATTAATTAGGGGAATCGAGCCATGCAATAAGCACAAAAATGTACAGTCGTTATTGAAAAATAAACCCTTTTATAGGATGAATATAGACCCTTCTGCTTCACATCGGGGTCATGATCATCCTGTCTAGTTTTGCGACGATGTACCTTATATACTCAAATTCAAAGACAAATTATTTCCATTTTCTGTTATTGGCGATTAAAGTGTTTTCCTTAAAAACTATAAAATAAAACTTTCATAAGAGGACTTGATGCTTCAGGCAACATACACATTCAAAAAGTGGATACGTGCAGTTTTAAGGAGCTATTTGATTCCCTGTTGAATCAGTTATATTAAATATTAAAATTCCAATTTAAAAAGTCATATTAAAATATTATTAATATATCACTTGAATAAAAACAGATAATTTACTATACAACTCATTCAGCCCTTAAACTGATTTCATGTGATCCTCTGCATGTCTTCTGCGTTTAATATGTGACTTCCTGTAACAGAGGCAGCAAGCATGACATATGTGCATCCAAACTCATATACATTATTGCAGTCTCTGCAGTTTTTTGTTCAGAAATGTGTCCAGAAAAGGTCATAATATTGGTGACCTTTTGGAAACGTGTACGCAGTGTTGGGAAGGTTACTTTGGAAATGTAATAGGTTACAGATTACAAGTTACCCTTTTTAAAATGTAATAAGTAGTGTAAATATTTCAACCACTTTATTAAAGTAATGTAACTGATTACATTTGATTACTTTTTGATTACTTTTCTAATTTCCAGCACTGAAACGCCTTTTTATCACTTGCCATGGTGGCTCTCAGACTGGTTGTAGCCTAAAGCTTTCAGTGGAAATATGGATTGATGTAATTGGCAGACGTGCTGCAAATTCAAACAAGAGAACCAATCAAAAGCATCAGAATAGCATCGCTTTACTAAACGGCCTTTAACTGGCAGGAGGCATCATGCACATCAAAAACAGGCAAAGCAACAAATTAATATAATAATATAAATCCTAGCTTTTTACAGAAAATATTCTGATGTAACCCCATTTGTAATTATTAACATTTTCATAAGTAACTAATTTAATTACACATTTTTTTCTCAGTAACTGTAACTGATTACGGTTACATTTATTTTGTAATTAAATTACATAATCTAGTTACATGCAACTAGTTACTCCCCAACACTGTGTATACGTATATAGCAAATGACCATAGCAGGTATATGGTGACGTTTTGAGAGGGACTGAGACTGAGAAAGAGAGAGAGAGAGATGTGTTGTATGTCAGACTCAGCAGGTCTGCTGAGAGTTTGATTGTATTTCCTGGGCGTGCTGCGCTGTGCCTAGTCCTGTCCCCTCTCTCCCCAACCATGCGCCATCTGCCTCTCCCGCTCTTCATCCTCCTCCCTCCCTCCTCCAGTGTCCAAACAGCATTTCAACCCACCCACAAATCCCTCCACCCTCGTGGCCTGGTTTCAGCAATGATGATGTGACACGAGGAAAGGTTTTCTCTCCTCTCTAGCACTCTTTGTTCTGCATGCTGTTCTCTTACGACAGAACAGGGTGGATAAAAACATGCCACTCTAATGCCTCAAGTAAGAAAAGTTGCTGGGTTTCCAACTTTATGTGGTGTAGTAATACCCAGACTTGTTTTTGTAGACTATGAAAACAGTCGTGAAGTGCTGCATTGCTGCTTAGATCTCAGTGAACCTGTAATGAGTGGGATGATGCATGTATTTGAACAGCAAACATATATGACTGATAAAGTGATAGAGGATTAAATGCACATTTTCTCCAAGTGTTACACTAATGGGAGATTTGCACGGTAGAATTCACACTCAAAACTAGTAATTACAGCCCACTCATTGCACAGCAGGCAAAACCCTTTTTTGAGACAGCTTTTGTTTTTGCCTCATTTAGTTTTCAGCATCTTTGGACTAGTATTTGTCAATGTTTTTTTTTTTCTGCTTCTGCTATATTATTGTTGTTAATATTATTAATAAAAAATAAATAAATAACAATAACAGTTAATGTTGTTACTGTTCAAAAGTTTTTGGGTCATGGGATTTTTTGATGTGTCTAACAGAAGTCATGCTCACCAAGCCTGCGTTTATTTGATCAAAAATACAAACAGTAATATTGTGAAATATTATTGCAATTTAAATTTTTTTTTCTATTTTAATATATTTCAAAATGTCACATGATCCTTCAGAATCATTCCAAAATGCTGATTTGGTGCTCAAGAAACATTTCTTATTACTATCATTGAAAATTAATCTGAGAAGTAGGCCTATTTATTTGAAATAGAAATCTTTTATAACATTATAATAGTCTTTACTGTCCCTTTTGATCAATTTAACTCTTTCCCCGCCAGTGTTTTTTTTTTTTTTAAAAAGTTGCCACCGCCAGTGTTTTTGATCGTCACAAAAATGTCATGGCCCCCAGAATATTTTGTTGTATGAAAATCTGAACATGCAATTTATCAAAAGAGAGAACAAACCTTCTGCAGTTTAAAACAACATAAAAAAAAAACGTTTTATTCAATACTTGAATATAGGTAAGTTTAATTAAAAAAAGCAGCATTTTGAGCAAAAAGCTGAGAAAATCACGTTTTTGTCAAAGACTACATCTGGATCAGATTCAAAATGATGATCAAAACATAGACGGAGTAAATCGAGTCCATCAACACCCCTAATGCTTGCACAGTCCTATAGCTCGTCCTGGGTCGACATTTCATTCAGTAACATTATAGCAGTTTTTTTTTATTTATATGCTGTTTAATGTTGATGATATGCATATGATTACATATGAGATCACTTGTTTCTGCATCTTCTTTGTATGTGTTTTGATCAGGAGATTCAGTACTCTTTCAGAAGATGTGTAATAGTGCCCCCTAGCGTATAACAGTGAAAACACGGAAACCCGGAAAATTCCGTGTTTGGCGGGGAAGCATTGGCTGAATCCAAAATCGCCCCCTAAACCCTCAATCACTATTCCTATGTTAGTCCACTAATACAGTTCACTTGAAGGAGTGAATAAAAAAGAGTGAGTGAATTCGGACAGCCGTTGAGCGTACATCGGCTATACACGTTATTGTGGTGAATTATGGGATTGAATGAATGCACTCGATAACGTCCACAATGATTTCAGACACCACTACAAATGGCTGTCCCCTCAAATAATGCCCTATTTGAGGGTATAGGGGGCGATTTCGGATTCAGACGTTTTCTCACAGATAACAGAATTCTGTGTTTGGTGGGGAAATGCATCATTGTTGAATAAAATAAAAAAAAAGTTTATCTTACTGAGCCCAAACTTTTGAACAGTAATGTATGATGACAGATATCTCTGTTATTGTTTATATAAATATATTGCACAAATGGGACATAAAAAGTGGGAGATATGAGTTCACAATTGTGTTGACATTAGGGTGAGTAAATGATGACAAAATCCTCACATTTTAGGTCAACTCTCGCTTTAAAATTTATCATGCAAATTTTATGATTCCATGAAGAACGGAAGGTTCATGGAACCTTTCCATTGCACAAAAGGATCTTTATAGTAGAGTGGCAAAAACTATGACTAAGAACAATGGCATCACTGCAAAAAATAAAAGAAAAAACCTTTTGGAACCTTTATTTTTAAGAGTGTTGGTGGGAGAGCTTTATCCACCAGTCTGATCCATTGAACTTTGCATCTGAAATGTTTGGTCTTTAAATTTTGACAGGTCAGTTGTATCTTCTACAATCAAAACAACAATACAGACTAGTCCAAAAAAAGCCTTAATTTTCGAGGTGACATTTTTTTCATGTTCCTGCCAGCAAAAGTCACACATATTTAACAATAAAGAGTTCCATCTATTTCCTCGACTGTCTGACAGAAAGGCCTGTTGAAAGAAAATTGCTTTCATCTCAGGAAAGAAGATGAAATGGCAGCATACTTTTGAATAGAAGGTTCTACAAGTGATTTAGTTGTCTTGGCAAACTCTAATGCCTGTAACAACACATCTATGTCACAGGGTTGACACTAGAAGAAAACTGCAAACAGTTGAGCGATCGAAGCATAAACCTTTTGTACAAAAAATCTCTTAAAACGTTTATGATTACATGTGTAGTTGCAGTTTATCATGCACAAAATGTTTTGTAGTCAGTTGTAGGTGAACTGAACCGACAGGAATTCTTTGTGCGCTTGCACAATACAGTCTAAAGCTGAACATGAAATAACATTCAACCGTGCTTGGACTCGATTCAGATTAATATCTCTCTATTCAAATACCTGATTTGTTAAATAATGCAGGAGGATCATAGTCTTCCCTGTCATGTGAACATAATAACCCAGTGATTTGCTCTGATTGGACCTTCATTATCTTACAGAAACAAGCAGCAAGGGAATCTTCAGATTAGCATTGCAGAGTCAGACTGACATATGCGTGAGCTCAAACTCATAGCTGTCCTGATCCCTCTCCTGCTGCCACTGGGATCTCAGTGTGAATTGTTATGCAGGCCGTGAACAGCTGTTCTCATTCTAATGATGCAGTTAATGGACCCATGACAGGTCCCAACGCAATAAACATTAGTCGTAACTGCGTTGTTCATTGGCCAGCATTTCAATCAGAGATCATCAAAAGTTGTCTAATCTCAACAAGTAAATGCCAGATGATTGGCACTTTGAGATAATGTAACCAATATTGTATCAAGTTCTTAAAGGAATACAGTAGTTCACAGAAAATTTCACATTTATCTTGAGAGTAAACGATTCACAATATAAAATCATTTATTCATATTTATCTAATTCCAAACTTATGTGATTTCCTTTCTTCAAATGAACAGAAAAGGAGACGTTTAGCACAATGTTCATGCTGCTCTTTTACATACAATTAAAGTTAAAGGCACACTATATGTAGTTTTTCGCCACTAGAGGTCGCCTATTCAAAACAAAGGCGTAGCTTGATGACGCTGAGATTGAGCGTGGATTCATGGGAGATATTGTCTTCACCTCACAGCCGGTGGAAAAGAATAGACGGTACTCGGGCAGAAATCCATCATGTTCATGGATGAGATTATTAACGTTACTGTAGTATGAAGCAGAGCAGGGCCGAGTGCTGTGGGAGCTGAACACACAACGACAGTGGAAGTTTCAAATTTCAATATTTTATTCAGAATACAACATAGATGACATATCAAATGTTTAAACTGAGAAAATGTATCATTTTAAGGGAAAAATAAGTTGATTTTAAATTTCATGGCATCAACACATCTCAAAAAAGTTGGGACAAGGCCATGTTTACCACTGTGTGGCATCCCCTCTTCTTTTTATAACAGTCTGCAAACGTCTGGGGACTGAGGAGACAAGTTGCTCAAGTTTAGGAATAGGAATGTTGTCCCATTCTTGTCTAATACAGGCTTCTAGTTGCTCAACTGTCTTAGGTCTTCTTTGTCACATCTTCCTCTTTATGATGCGCCAAATGTTTTCTATGGGTGAAAGATCTGGACTGCAGGCTGGCCATATCAGTACCCGGATCCTTCTTCTACGCAGCCATGATGTTGTAATTGATGCAGTATGCGGTCTAGCATTGTCATGTTGGAAAATGCAACTTCTTCCCTGAAAGAGACGACGTCTGGATGGAGCATATGTTGTTCTAGAACTTGGATATACCTTTCAGCATTGATGGTGCCTTTCCAGATGTGCAAGCTGCCCATGCCACACGCACTCATGCAACCCCATACCATCAGAGATGCAGGCTTCTGAACTGAGCGCTGATGACAACTTGGGTTGTCCTTGTCCTCTTTAGTCCAGATGACATGGCGTCCCAGTTTTCCAAAAAGAACTTCAAATTTTGATTCGTCTGACCACAGAACAGTTTTCCACTTTGCCACAGTCCATTTTAAATGAGCCTTGGCCCAGAGAAAACGCCTGCGCTTCTGGATCATGTTTAGATATGGCTTCTTTTTTGACCTATAGAGTTTTAGCCGGCAACGGCGAATGGCACGGTGGATTGTGTTCACCGACAATGTTTTCTGGAAGTATTCCTGAGCCCATGTTGTGATTTCCATTACAGTAGCATTCCTGTATGTGATGCAGTGCCGTCTAAGGGCCCGAAGATCACGGGCATCCAGTATGGTTTTCCGGCCTTGACCCTTACGCACAGAGATTGTTCCAGATTCTCTGAATCTTTGGATGATATTATGCACTGTAGATGATGATAACTTCAAACTCTTTGCAATTTTTCTCTGAGAAACTCCTTTCTGATATTGCTCCACTATTTTTCGCCACAGCATTGGGGCAATTGGTGATCCTCTGCCCATCTTGACTTCTGAGAGACACTGCCACTCTGAGAGGCTCTTTTTATACCCAATCATGTTACCAATTGACCTAATAAGTTGCAAATTGGTCCTCCAGCTGTTCCTTTTATGTACATTTAACTTTTCCGGCCTCTTATTGCTACCTGTTTTTGGAATGTGTAGCTCTCATGAAATCCAAAATGAGCCAATATTTGGCATGACATTTTAAAATGTCTCACTTTCAACATTTGATATGTTATCTATATTCTATTGTGAATAAAATATAAGTTTATGAGATTTGTAAATTATTGCATTCCTTTTTTATTCACAATTTGTACAGTGTCCCAACTTTTTTGGAATCGGGTTTGTAGTATATTAAAGCGTATTTGATGTTTCCATGGTTTCTACAAAATAAAACCGAAAAATCGAGGGTAAGGCAGGTATGACGTCATTGATAGGCGACGCACGGACTGTCCTGGGTAAAATTGCTTATTTCTCTGGATTTAAACATTCTTGGAAACATCTTGGATAATGTAAGTACACAAGTCAACAAAATATATAACATTGCTCTAGTGATTTTAATCCAAATATCTTACATTTTGTGCCTTTAATGGTGACCAGAATCTTTAGAACTGAAAAATAAAAATCACCTTTTTGGTCTATGTGTAACCCCTCACCTAGGTCCTACTCGCCCCGCTCTGTGCGGACCTTGAAAATCATCTGGGTTTGGAATGACGTTAGGGTAAACAATGACAGATTTTCATTTTTGAGTGAGCTGTCCCTTTAATCAGGAGGAAAAATACAGATTTGATATTTCAAATACAAATGGGTTTCATTGTACCTCTGTGGTATTTCTCCATGTTTATTTTATGGCAGCTTTCATCAGGTGTTTTCAGGCAGCAAACTAATGATAGAGCATCTGTCAATGCACTGTAAAACCGTTAATCTGTTTCATTCATTCTCCTTATTGTGCTAGTAACCACACCATGCTTCTTCTGAAGCCAACATATTGAAATTCACATAATGATCAATATTGTCATGCAGTTTTCAAAACCACTGAAAAAAATCACTGACAGGGCTTTAGGCTTGAACAAATGAACAGTAAAATCTGCATTGGTTCTTGACGCCAGAGAACATTCTGCCCTCAAAATGGAATATAGTTATAGGCAAATTCCCAGTTGCGATGCTTATGAAACTTTGATGACAAGCTTTGTTCTGTGTATATTTACTATAAATAAAACAGTACTTGCCAAACTCTTTAAAAAAATTAATGATTGTTTTGACACGATGGGAATATAATTTATAGCCTGGAGGAAAGAGATCATTGTTGTGCAGCCTGTGCTCAAATCATCAAAGTCAGACCTTCCCCATAAAAACTCCCTATAGTAGAGCTGCATGATAATGGTTAAACTGATAATTATTAATCATGATTATCTCATTTGAAAAATTCTAGAGAAATATATATCTGTATGCACTTATTGTACAATATTGTATTTACTTTCATTGCATAAGGTCATTTTATATTTTGCATGTTCTTTACCTAACAGCCTACACTTCACCTAATAGGTGATTTGTAGGTGGCGCATGGACTTCATTTATCCAACTGATGTGTGATAGCTTTATCAAATTGAAAATCAATACAAAAGATGTACCGATTACAATTGTATTAAGAGTAAATTGAACAAATTGAGTAAATTTGGTGAGTGCTTTGTCTTCACATTAGGTACTTTAAGAGAAGCAGTTCTGTTGCAAATGAGACAAACCACCGATCCAGATTGCTCCACAAATGCTAATTTGAATAGACAGTGCAAAGAAAGATACTCGTCGTCTTTTTTTCCTTTTAGCCATTTTCATCTTTGAAATGGCCAAACACTGCAAACTAAGGAAGCTTGTTTCCACCACTGAATAATATATATATATATATATTAGGTAATTGCATTCACTATCAGTCAGCAAAATATATATATATATATAGTGCATCCGGAAAGTATTCACAGCGCTTCACTTCACTATGTTACAGCCTTATTCCAAAATGGATTTAATTCATTATTTTCCTCAAAATTCTACAAACAATACCCCATAATGACAACATGAAAGAAGTTTGTTTGAAATCTTTGCAAATTTATTAAAAATAAAAAACGAAAAAACATGTACATACAGTGGGAAGAACAAGTATTTGATACACTACGGATTTTGCAGGTTTTCCTACTTACAAAGCATGTAGAGGTCTGTAATTTTTATCATAGGTACTCTTCAACTGTGAGAGACAGAATCTAAAACAAAAATCCAGAAAATCACATTGTATGATTTTTAAATAATTAATTTGCATTTTATTTCATGACATAAGTATTTGATCACCTACCAACCAGTAAGAATTCCGGCTCTCACAGACCTGTTAGTTTTTCTTTAAGAAGCCCTCCTGTTCTCCACTCATTACCTGTATTAACTGCACCTGTTTGAACTCGTTACCTGTATAAAAGACACCTGTCCACACACTCAATCAAACAGACTCCAAACTCTCCACAATGGCCAAGACCAGAGAGCTGTGTAAGGACATCAGGGATAAAATTGTAGACCTGCACAAGGCTGGGATGGGCTACAGGACAATAGGCAAGCAGCTTGATGAGAAGGCAACAACTGTTCGCGCAATTATTAGAAGTTCAAGATGACGGTCAATCTCCCTCAGTCTGGGGCACCATGCAAGATCTCACCTCGTGGGGCATCAATGATCATGAGGAAGGTGAGGGATCAGCCCAGAACTACACGGCAGGACCTGGTCAATGACCTGAAGAGAGCTGGGACCACAGTCTCAAAGAAAACCATTAGTAACACACTACGCCGTCATGGATTAAAATCCTGCAGCGCACGCAAGGTCCCCCTGCTCAAGCCAGCGCATGTCCAGGCCCGTCTGAAGTTTGCCAATGACCATCTGGATGATCCAGAGGAATGGGAGAAGGTCATGTGGTCTGAGGAGACAAAAATAGAGCTTTTTGGTCTAAACTCCACTCGCCGTGTTTGGAGGAAGAAGAAGGATGAGTACAACCCCAAGAACACCATCCCAACCGTGAAGCATGGAGGTGGAAACATCATTCTTTGGGGATGCTTTTCTGCAAAGAGGACAGGATGACTGCACCGTATTGAGGGGAGGATGGATGGGGCCATGTATCGCGAGATCTTGGCCAACAACCTCCTTCCCTCAGTAAGAGCATTGAAGATGGGCCGTGGCTGGGTCTTCCAGCATGACAACGACCCGAAACTCACAGCCAGGGCAACTAAGGAGTGGCTCCGTAAGAAGCATCTCAAGGTCCTGGAGTGGCCTAGTCAGTCTCCAGACCTGAACCCAATAGAAAATCTTTGGAGGGAGCTGAAAGTCCGTATTGCCCAGTGACAGCCCCGAAACCTGAAGGATCTGAAGAAGGTCTGTATGGAGGAGTGGGCCAAAATCCCTGCTGCAGTGTGTGCAAACCTGGTCAAGAACTACAGGAAACGTATGATCTCTGTAATTGCAAACAAAGGTTTCTGTACCAAATATTAAGTTCTGCTTTTCTGATGTATCAAATACTTATATCATGCAATAAAATGCAAATTAATTACTTAAAAATCATACAATGTGATTTTCTGTATTTTTGTTTTAGATTCCGTCACTCACAGTTGAAGAGTACCTATGATAAAAATTACAGACTTCTACATGCTTTGTAAGTGGGCAAACCTGCAAAATCGGCAGTGTATCAAATACTTGTTCTCCCCACTGTAAGTATTCACAGCCTTTGCTCAATACTTTGTTGAAGCACCTTTGGCACCAAATACAGCCTCAAGTCTTTTTGAGTATGATGCTACAAGCTTGGCACACCTATTTTGGGTCAGTTTCTACCATTCTTCTTTGCAGGACCGATCAAGCTCCATCAGGTTGGATGGGAGGCATCGGTGCACGGCCATTTTCAGATCTCTCCAGAGATGTTCAATCGGGTTCAAGTCTGGGCTCTGGCTGGGCCACTCAAGGAAATTCACAGAGCTGTCCCGTAGCCACTCCTTTGTTATCTTAGCTGTGTGCTTAGGGTCGTTGTCCTGTTGGAAGATGAACCTTCGCCCCAGTCTGAGGTCCAGAGCGCTCTGGAGCAGGTTTTCATCAAGGATGTCTCTGTACATTGCTGCATTCATCTATCCCTCGATCCTGACTAGTCTCCCAGTTCCTGCCGCTGCAAAACATCCCCACAGCATGATGCTGCCACCACCATGCTTCACTGTAGGGATGGTATTGGCCAGGTGATGAGCGGTGCCTGGTTTCCTCCAGACATGATGCTTGCCATTCAGGCCAAAGTGTTCAATCTTTGTTTCATTAGACCAGAGAATTTTGTTTCTCATAGTCTGAGAGTCCTTCAGGTGCCTTTTGGCAAACTCCAGACGTATCATGTACCTTTTACTAAGGAGTGGCTTCCGTCTGGCCACTCTACCATACAGGCCTGATTGGTGGAGTGCTGCAGAGATGGTTGTTCTTCTGGAAGGTTCTACTCTCTCCGCAGAGAAACGCTAGAGCTCTGTCAGAGTGACCATCGGGTTCTTTTGTCACCTCCCTGACTAAGGCCCTTCTCCCCCGATCGCTCAGTTTGGCCGGTTGACCAGCTCTAGGAAGAGTCCTGGTGGTTCCAAACTTATTCCATTTACAGATGGTGGAGGCCACTGTGCTCATTGGGACCTTCAATGCTGCAAAACATTTTCTGTACCCTTCCCCAGATCTGTGCCTTGATACAATTCTGTCTCGGAGGTCTACAGACAGTTCCTTGGACTTCATGGCTTGGTTTGTGCTCTGACATGCACTGTTAACTGTGGGACCTTATATAGACAGGTGTGTGCCTTTCCAAATCATGTCCAATCAACTGAATTTACCACAGGTGGACACCAATCAAGTTGTAGAAACATCTTAAGGATGATCAGTAGAAACAGGATGCACCTGAGCTCAATTTTGAGTGTCATTGCAAAGGCTGTGAATACTTATGTATATGTGATTTTTTTTTTCCCGTTTTTTATTTTTAATAAATTTGCAAAGATTTCAAACAAACTTCTTTCACGTTGTCATTATGGGGTATTGTTTGTAGAATTTTGAGGAAAATAATTAATTTAATCCATTATGGAATAAGGCTGTAACATAACAAAATGTGGAAAAAGTGAAGCGCCGTGAATACTTTCCGGATGCACTGTATATATAAAAGGTAATTGCGACTTTTTATCTCACAATTCTGACTTTTTTCCTCAGAATTGCGTGATATAAACTCGCATTTGTGGGTTATAAAGTCAGAATTGCGAGATATAAACTCACAATTCTTAGAAAAAAGGTTAGAATTGGAATGAAAAAGGCAGAATTTTGAGATATGAACTCGCAATTGCATGAAAAAAAGTCTGAATTGAGAGTTTCCGTGGCAGAAACAAGATGCATAGTATAGAGAAGGTGGCTATGTAGTTTTAAGAAGCTTCTCTCAAAAGCTAAAACAGTAAAAATCCTAATATTAATTCAAATAATTCCAAAAAATTGTACATTAATGCTTTGTATTGTAGCACAGAGGGTAAGTGCATTTATTCAGCAACCACAATTGCAAACTATAGTGTCAAACTATCGCATAATCATGTTTGGATTTATTAAAGTTCGTCACAGAGAAGTTTCACTCTCATATTTAGTAGCAGCAAACAGCACACGCGGCCTCTTCGAGGAACACAGTACTGACTGTAGGGCTGTCACATTATCATATGTCAAGTTTAACAGTATTATAAATAAACTTTAACAACACTAATACCTTAACCTGTTAACTTGCATCTCCATTTGGAACCCAAATCCAAGAAATGGCATACCCTAAAGAAATGGCATACCCTAATTAAAATAGAATGAGAATGAGGCAGAAATTCTATTATTTTATAGCTATACAGTGATAAATGCTTTGTTGATTAGAATTGCATTATAAATATATATTATTCTTATGAAAATAACCAACATGGCTTGAAGAACACAGATAAACCATATACTGTCACAATGGTGTGTTAATTCTCTTCATGTTTAATCAGTCAAAACGTCTTTATCTGCATTTTATTCTGCTGCAGCTGTCCATATTAAGGATTTCCTAAAGTTTAGTGATGGGGAGTCGACTCCAAAAGAGTCGATTCCTTGACTCTGAATAGCCCCAGAGTCGGGGTCGACTCCATCACAGGAATCGACTCTCGGTGTCGACTCTGTTGCTGTGTCCGAAATCGCTCACTTGTTTACTGATTCTCTAATCCCTATAAAGTGCATGGCAGTTGAGTGCACTATAAGCAAGGAGTGAATGAAATGAAGCGAGGAATTCAGACACTGACGTAATACACCGCGTGAGAGAGAGCTGTCAGAGAGCTGTCGCAGAAACTTTCTCACACACATTTATTTGAGTGCTTACTTTAGAAATAGAATACAGTCACAGCGACTTTAGTTTGTATTTATACATAGGCTTCCTCCATGCTAGCTTTAGTTTAATTGATGGTATATTAATGCAATAAATATAGATTTGGTTTTCCATGGTTAACCTTGTGTTCATGATCATTAAACTAACTATAAATCATAAAGAAACTCAAATCAAGAAGAAACATCAGTAAGTGTACATTATTGTGTGTATTTTAGTATTTAGTATCTTTAACTCACCTTTTAAGACAATGATCATGTGCATTTAGCGCCATCACTTGACAACAGCTTTTTTCGTGACTTTTTCCTCTGTAAAATTAGGTATCGGCAAGAGCTAGGTAGAAACGTTGATAGCCACTCATCAAGTCATCGCTAAATTGGACTAATTTGGACGGTCACGCTAAAAGTGTGCGGTTTTAATAAGGGGATTTTAAGGCTTTGTGTCGGGGGAAAATAATTTAAGTGTGTAACAACTGCAATTTTGTCTTATTTCTGACCCTGTTTTGATGTAAAGTAAATGGAGTTGAGGAGTCGATTCCATAGACTCCGACAGTGGGAGTCGGGAATCGGAGTCGACTGCAAAAAACCTGGAATCGAACACCCCTACTAAAGTTGAATACTTCTATGGGTCTCATTTGTGGACTTTCTGCGCGAGGGCGCCCTCCGATGTCGAGTATGAATGAAACAAATTACATGTGAGAGTTTAGCGCACCATAATGCTCACATCACCCTATTTCGGATAAAAATACAACAAAAATATTGCTCTCTAAATATATTTGAAGTAAACATCCATAAGTTTTTATCCGAATCAGCACACTTTTGACTAAAAGCCTTAAGGGATGTAAAAATTACAAAACAGAAAGGCGTCAGCAGTTGACAGGTTAATGTAACATTTCCCGTTTCAGGACTAACCGACTAGCAAAATAATTGCAACTTACTATCTGTATAGTGGTGAAATCCACAGGATGATGGACCTGGAGGTGGGTGAACAGGTTGGTGGTTTTGCCCCCTTTTGCGACAGGTCATTTTCAGTAAATCCAAAAAAGCAGCTGTGCGCGCTGTGTCTTCTGCTTTATGACAGATGGCAGCATTAAGTTGAAATACCACCACCTATTGTACTTTGGGACGTCAACCAGGTGCCACTGGGTTATTTACGGGGTCATATTATCGTATGTGTACTATTCATTTAAAATATTACGGTTATCGCGCTATATTGTCATACCCTTAATTAACACGATATCGATATTTTGTGTTTTCAATATCACGGTTATTGTCAATACCGGTATATCGTGACACCCCTAACTGACTGTATGACACTTTCATTCAAGCAGAATTTCACAATGGAACTCCAACATACATGTTTGTTGGTGTAATCAGATCATCAGCACTTTTTTGCTGCCCAGAGATTAATTAATCGAGAAAAGCAGAAATAGTTATCACTATTAAAATATGAAAATTCACGCAGCCCTACTATACAGTGCACTTAAAGGGGTACTTAACTGCTGGCAAAATAAGCTTTCAATAAAATTTTTTTTTTTTTTTTTTTAAGTGCTACCTGACTAGAGAAAAGAGAGAAACAAGGCCAAATAGGTATGTAGGTGTCCAAGGCCACTCACACCAGTCTGCTATGGATATGCTTACCAGAGTCAATTTTGCTTTAGTAGGAAGCTTTTAGTCATAATGGTGTTGACTTGTATTGTTCCAATGTGCAAGAATCCAAAGAGAAAATGTTTAGCGGGAGTGAGTTACTTTCGGTTTTCACTTAAGGATCCAGTGCATTGTAGGAAGCGAAGCGAAGAATTGTAAATATGGAGAGAAAAGTGCAACCATAGACTGTGTCTGTGACGTCACCCATAGGTTTCTGAAGAGAGTTTTTGAAGCCTCAAAGTCAGCCGTTGCCATCTTGGCAGCGCGTCACCACACGTCAATCCTGGATAACTGACAATGGGCAAAGAGGCGGGATGGAGCTGAGGTGACGTGATGGCTAACAGACAGCAGACAAACAGCAATCCACCTGTCACTCAAAGTGGCCACGCCCTTAATTATGCAGAACTTTAAGGCTTAATATAATTTAAACGGATGAGTTATAAAAAAATTCACCCCCCTCACAGTTGTCATGAAGGGCAAAATTTGCTATATAGACCAAAACCACAATTTGTACCAGGCTGTAAACATGTTTTTTTCTGCTGTAAAGTTGGGCATTTTAACATGCAGCTCAATGAGATTCTGCTGCCTTTTGGAGCCTGTCTCTAGCGGCCAGTCGATGAATTGCAGTTTAAGTCACTTCTGTATTGGCTTCAAGAGAAACTGGGGGAGGTTGCCGCTTGGGTGCAACGGAAAATCTGAAAAACCTCTGTGTCTGTAGTCAACATTTCAAAGTGGATGACAATGAACAAACACAGTGTTTTAGGCCAAACAGAGGGGATAAAACTGAAAGAATCCGCCGTTCCTTCAGTTCCACCCAAATTAAAATGAACGGATTTAAAGTGAAATGTGATTTTTAAAATGAAAATTAAAAGAACAGTGTTGTATGTCGTCAAAAGACTTAGAATATAACGCAAGAATTTAACTTTTGTGCAAAATTGTAATATCGCATAAAACGTGTGAATAAATCACTGTTTCCATCTGATTTATTCAAAAGAACAAAATGGTCACTTCCTGGGAAATTAGCGCAAAATATCTGTAATAAAAATAGAAGTTGCTGCAATCGGGGAAGAAACTGTGGCTCTTTTTTCATACATCATAAATGACTTGCGCCTCAGAGCGTGCAGACGAAATGCATTCAATGCTGTCATGTTATCTTGCGTTTGGAGGCGGATGCCTGGTGTTTGGGAATGCAATCATATGAGACAGTTCTGGGAGGGGATTATACCCAAACATTTTGAGGACAAACTTTGGCTCAGGCATTTCCGAAAGACCAAACCAACATTTAAGATGCTGTGCAGTGAAACTGTTCCGCTGGTTAGTCCAGTTATCCAATCACATCCTCTGTACTTTATGCGTCTTCTTACAGGATAAAGAAATGATCCACCTCAACTAAGCAAATACATTTTTATGCTTGTTTTAAGAATTTTGATGCACATCTTAGCCTTTCAGTGCAGCATTTTTAGTGCGACATACCAAATTAATTAACTATTATAATTATAGCACTAAATTAGCTCACTATTAATTGTTGCTGTATGGAAAAGAGCTGCGTATAGATTTTTACCACAAACTGAACTCAACCAATTTGATATCAGCACTTTCCCAGCAGGTCTTCAGCACTGTGTCAACATCGTTGAAGAGTCTCCTGACATGTCTGACATCCATGTGGTCAATGAGTGCAGGATACTGTTTACAAGGTGCAGGCAGTTGTGTATTTCAGTCATTCATCTGCTCCTCACTTTGACAAACGACTCTGTCTGACAGCCAGTAAATGTGAACAGTGGTTTATAGTACTTCCTCTCCATATTAACCATGTGTGCTATTACTTAGAACCCTGCAAAGGCGAGTATCTGTAGCTTATTCCTGGACATTTGTTTGCTAGGTCATGTATATACACAATAAAGTCAATAGTTTGCATGAATGTTTTGAATTTTAATTCACTTACTTTGTTATTTTAACAACTTAAAATGACAAGTAGCCTTGGAAAAAAAAAAGTTATGTGCAAGTTGTTCCCTTCAGTCTTCAGTCATAAATTGTTTTATTTTCTGCTTTATCTATTAGAAATGCTTGTCATTGAGAGCAAAGTAATTATCTTTTGACAACATCTGATGGACCCTCAAGAGACAAAAATCATTTATGAAGACCATTAAAACGCTATATGAAAGAGCTCGGACTTGCATGAAATGCATGAAAAGCATGAAAGGGTAAAAATGAACTAACCGGTCATTTTGGGTACACTCATGACAACACAAGTCAAGTTATCCTTATCCAAAGTTACTAAATGTGACAACAACAATGCAAATAAAACTGGCAAACGATCAAGCAATGCAACCATATTAATTCATGCACCATTGGATGCTGGGAAGAGGGCAAATGAGACTGAAGAACAAAATCAGCCCGTTTTTAGGCCAAAAAAAAAATCTCTGTCTCTGTTTGTTTAACGTAAAAAAATCAGTGTATAACATTGATATACACTGATTTTGTTTTTAAAGGCACAATGTGTAAGATTTTTGAATTAAAATATCCAAAAACCACTAGAGCAATGTTATATATTTTGTTGACTTGTGTACTTACATTATCCCAAACATTTTCAACAATGTTTAAATCCAGAGAAATTAGCGATTTTAACCAGGACACGGACCATGTCCATGCATCATACCCGTGTTACCCTCGTTTTCTGGTTTTATTTTGTAGAAACCATGGAAACACCAAAGACGCTTTAATATATTATGTGTTTTATTAGACAGGTGAGCAGCTGTTTGGATACATTCATTGACAGAAAACTAATCATTGTTATATAGCTTAACACGTTTAGTCTTATTGTTTAAATCTCGTTTTCTTGATTTACCGTGAGTACCATGTTTTACCATGTCTAATATCGATCAAGCTTACTGCAGTGTGCAACAAGTGTCTCATAGTAGCCGCCGAGCATACGCACAGAGTAGCATTATAATATAACTTTCAACACACTCAAATAATGTGTCTAATATGATAAAACAGTGCTGCGTTACCCCACATACGCATGTGTGGAAGAAGCGGAAGCGACGACTTCATAATAAAAGCTCCACTGCTCTCGAGCCATGTGTCGCACTTGTCTCTCATTAGCAATCGCTCCAGTGGCCTCGTTCTGCTCCAACAGCTTTCAGCCCCACCCTGCTTCAAACTGCAGTAACATTAATAAATCTTTAATACAATAGCTCATCCATGAATATGATTTCTGCCCAAATCCCGCTTGATTCTTTTCCACCAGCTGTAGATGTGAAGACAACAACTTCCATGATTCCGTGAAATCAAGGCTTCATCAAGCTGCGCCTTTGTTTTGCATAAGCGACCTCTAGCGGCGAAAAGTTACATATTTTGCCTTTAATTGATATACACTGATTTTGTTTTACAAAATACACTGATCTTTCATATAGCGTTTTAATGTACTTCATAAATGATTTTTGTCTCAACAAACAGCCAGTGAGAGTTTTTTTTTTTTTTTCAAACTAATATAATAGAAAACTTAAACGATTTTAACTTCAAAATAGCAAGCAAAATAATCAAGTAAATCCTATTTTTGTTCAGGGAGTAACAACTGGGTGCTCTGATATTCTCATTATGGTAACTATATGTGCATTAGCATTCTTAACATTATTAATTGATGTTGTGCATCAAAATTCTGCATTCAATTTGTTAATGTAAATTCAACTCAAATCAGTTTAGTTCAAAGTACTTTCAAACTATTAAAAAAAAAACTACTGCAACATTATAGCATAGAAGTATACAAATAATATATCATGGAGAAACTTCTTTGGGGGCTGTTCAGCATCACTTCTGAATCAGCTGTTTTATTTATTTATTTATTTTTAAATGCTGCTTATTTATTTATTTATTCTGAAAAGACCGACAGTGACTTAATTTAAATATTCGCAGCCTGAGTGTGTACAACGACTTAATTAAAGTTTACAGAGTTTTAGAAGGGAAGCTACTGTGAACACAAGAACATCCACTGTTTCACTGTCAACCCTCTGACGGTTAATGCAAATCCAAGGCAAATGAAGACTCAAAGAATCAAAGAAGGTCAAGGCATTATCTGAGCGGAACGAGAGAGAGGACGCAGATAAAACAGAGCTGTCACTCAAGCCATGCATGTCTGTCAAACACAGATGAGACTGCTTATTTTGCTGACTGATAGTGAACACTTGAGGCCGTGCCAAGAAATGCTTCATATCTTTTAGTTTGTGAACCCTGGGATTAAGTAGTCTGGTTTCCTTCCTTGCATTTTTGTAAGTGATGATTGATCCATTATCAAGATATGGTTTGAAATCATGTCAGTGCACAAGATCTTGAAGGACAGGATGTTACTAAATACTGATATGAACGTGGTTGTAATCCACTCATAAAACTGTCCATATAAGCAGCATTGTGAAATAGAGATGCATGTGGCTTTTGTTAATGCCCTTAGGGTTGCACATTTTTCACTTCATCCTCAAAGTGCACTTCGGCAAAATCCACCTGCTGCCAGTGGCCCGGTGCCCACCGTCTGTTGAGTCTTATTTGTGGGCCATGCCTGCTCCATGTGCTCATCCTCTCTCACTCCATGGCAGGTCTTGGCACCAGGCGTGGGGTCTGTTTACATCATCACTGGTGGGTATCTGGACGTACCTCAATGTACAGTTCCGAAGCCATTTTGGGTCTTTATCATAAGGTGACTGTGGAGAACTTTTAATTGGGAAACTGCTAAGAAATGCCGATCACCTTGTGTCTCAACGTGATATGCATAAGGTAGTCTGAGTGTGAACGGTGATCTCTGTTTACATAACAGTCAAACAAAGACTATGTGCTTAAGGCTGTTAGCAGTAGCGCTAGCAGTAATAATAGGTAATTGCCTTCTGGTATCTGTTGAAATGGTTATGTGTTTTGCTCTCAGGAGTTAATCAGACACTAATTTTCTTAAGTCTGTTTCGATATTTTGTCCACAATCTTAAAAAGCATTGAGCTGACTTCATCTACCACAAAGCAGAGAGTCGGTACATGCTATTAGAGCAATATGAAACCTGTGAGGTGTGTATTTACTTTGAACAGGACTATTTTAACTTTGTGTAAAACTTAGAGCTGTACCTCACCCAAAGCCTAAAACAAACAGAAAGAGAGACAGAGAGAGAGAGAGAGAAAGGGTAAAAACGCCCCCAATCTGTGAGCCCAGCTGATGGTTGATGGGTGATGGGCTGAGTTTAGGGAGAGGGGGAGGGTTTTAGAGGGAGGGACAATGTCATCAGGATTGGGGAGGAGAAGATCAACCTGATTCCACAGGGAATAAGGTGTCTCAACAGCCTTGCAACTCTACTCTCACATGGTAAATTAGCTGGAACCGTCAATACTACCTTAGTGTTCATTATGGATGAAAAACGATTAGTTTTATTTCCGCATTGGAATACTCTTATACCAAAGGTGTGAGGACTTTGGAAAAGTTTTATGTATAGCTGCAGTCGAGGACCTCAGGTGAGTTTCTGAGATGTCAGACATGCGGTGTCAGTTTGCTAAACTTCTTTGCCTCATTTCTGTTAGTTAATTTTAGCACACAGTCTACATATGTGAATATCTGAAAGTGTGTTGATGCTTTGTGGGATTTTATTCATCTTGTTATTTTGCTGTGGTAAGCATTTCTTTGGGCTACAGTCAAGCTGTTACAAGTGTTGCAGTGCAGCATGTGTAACTCCTTGTTACCCTATTTAGATACATTTTATAATTTTATATATATATATATATATATATATATATATATATATTTGTATTTTATAAATACAGATACAAATATATATTTTTATAGAGTTCCTATTATCAATCAAGATGCTACTAATTACTAATGTAAAGAAGACTGTGCAAATGTACTTCATAGGTCTCTGTATGTTTTTAATGACAATAGTAAGACAATTGTCAGTTTTTTAGCTGACACAAACCAATATTCTAATAATTATAATATTATTAATAAATTATTATTATTAATTCAAACCTTTGACTTGTCATTTACAACATGAACAGGACTACATGAACTAACCTCTCTTCTGAACACTTTATGGCTGGGGCCTAAGGTAGTCTCAGTCAAAAAATGTATACTATTTCTTCCTAAATACACCTAGAAGTTTCCCATCTCATCCATCAAGGGATTTTAACATGGTGTGGTCATTAAGAGATTATATATTGAACATTGAGTTAATTACACATTGAACATTTTGTGGTATCTTCATGATATGAAGGTGGACATTTTGATGATAACAAGAAGGTGGTCACCTTAAAGAGATAGTTCACCCAAAAATGAAAATTCTGTCATTAATTACTCGCCCTCATGTCGTTCTACACCTGTAAGACCTTCGTTCATCTTCAGAACACAAATGAAGATATTTTAATGAAATCAGAGAGATTTCTGTCTGTTGCCACTACCACTTTGACGCTTTGATTCTTGATTCACTTTGAAAAAAGTTTATAAAGAGATTGTAAAACTAATCCATATGAATTGAGTGGTTTAGTCATTTTTCTGGAGACACGATCACTTTATATGATGAACAGATTTAATAGGCTTTTATTCACATATAAACATTGATCAGTGAACATAACCAGAAGCTCAACCGTACTTGCTTTAATGCACGAGAATAAACCTCATTGTTTCTTGCAGAAGCTCAAACGTGCTGCGTAACACACGAGAATGAACCTCATAGGCTCTTGCTGAAGCTTAAACGTGCTGCGTAACACACGAGAATGAACCTCATTGGTTCTTGCTGAAGCTCAAACGTGCTGCGTAACACACGAGAATAAACCTCATTGGTTCTTGCTGAAGCTTAAACGTGCTGCGTAACACACGAGAATAAACCTCATTGTTTCTTGCAGAAGCTCAAACGTGCTGCGTAACACACGAGAATGAACCTCATTGGCTCTTGCAGAAGCTCAAACGTGCTGCGTAACACACGAGAATGAACCTCATTGGCTCTTGCTGAAGCTTAAACGTGCTGCGTAACACACGAGAATAAACCTCATTGTTTCTTGCAGAAGCTCAAACGTGCTGCGTAACACACGAGAATGAACCTCATTGGCTCTTGCTGAAGCTTAAACGTGCTGCGTAACACACGAGAATGAACCTCATTGGCTCTTGCTAAAGCTTAAACGTGCTGCGTAACACACGAGAATAAACCTCATTGTTTCTTGCAGAAGCTCGAACGTGCTGCGTAACACACGAGAATGAACCTCATTGGCTCTTGCTGAAGCTTAAACGTGCTGCGTAACACACGAGAATGAACCTCATTGGTTCTTGCTGAAGCTTAAACGTGCAGCGTAACACACGAGAATAAACCTCATTGTTTCTTGCAGAAGCTCAAACGTGCTGCGTAACACACAAGAATGAACCTCATTGGTTCTTGCTGAAGCTCAAACGTGCTGCATAACACGAGAATGAACCTCATTGGTTCTTGCTGAAGCCCTCATTGGCTCTTGCTGAAGTTTAAACGTGCTGCGTAACACACGAGAATGAACCTCATTGGTTCTTGCTGAAGCCCTCATTGGCTCTTGCTGAAGCTTAAACGTGCTGCGTAACACACGAGAATGAACCTCATTGGCTCTTGCTGAAGCTTAAACGTGCTGCGTAACACACGAGAATGAACCTCATTGGTTCTTGCTGAAGCTTAAACGTGCAGCGTAACACACGAGAATAAACCTCATTGTTTCTTACAGAAGCTCAAACGTGCTGCGTAACACACAAGAATGAACCTCATTGGTTCTTGCTGAAGCTCAAACGTGCTGCGTAACACGAGAATGAACCTCATTGGTTCTTGCTGAAGCTCAAACGTGCTGCGTAACACACGAGAATGAACCTCATTGGTTCTTGCTGAAGCCCTCATTGGCTCTTGCTGAAGCTTAAACGTGCTGCGTAACACACGAGAATGAACCTCATTGGCTCTTGCTGAAGCTTAAACGTGCTGCGTAACACACGAGAATGAACCTCATTGGCTCTTGCAGAAGCTCAAACGTGCTGCGTAACACACAAGAATGAACCTCATTGGTTCTTGCTGAAGCTCAAACGTGCTGCGTAACACGAGAATGAACCTCATTGGTTCTTGCTGAAGCTCAAACGTGCTGCGTAACACACGAGAATGAACCTCATTGGTTCTTGCTGAAGCCCTCATTGGCTCTTGCTGAAGCTTAAACGTGCTGCGTAACACACGAGAATGAACCTCATTGGCTCTTGCTGAAGCTCAAACGTGCTGCGTAACACACGAGAATAAACCTCATTGTTTCTTGCAGAAGCTCAAACGTGCTGCGTAACACACGAGAATGAACCTCATTGGCTCTTGCTGAAGCTTAAACGTGCTGCGTAACACACGAGAATGAACCTCATTGGTTCTTGCTGAAGCTTAAACGTGCAGCGTAACACACGAGAATAAACCTCATTGTTTCTTGCAGAAGCTCAAACGTGCTGCGTAACACACAAGAATGAACCTCATTGGTTCTTGCTGAAGCTCAAACGTGCTGCGTAACACACGAGAATGAACCTCATTGGTTCTTGCTGAAGCCCTCATTGGTTCTTGCTGAAGCTTAAACGTGCTGTGTAACACACGAGAATGAACCTCATTGGTTCTTGCTGAAGCCCTCATTGGCTCTTGCTGAAGCTTAAACGTGCTGTGTAACACACGAGAATGAACCTCATTGGTTCTTGCTGAAGCTTAAATGTGCTGCGTAGCACACGAGAATAAACCTCATTGTTTCTTGCAGAAGCTTAAACGTGCTGTGTAACACATTTGTGTTCTGAAGATGAACGGGTTTGGAATGACTTGAGGGTGAATAAATGATGACAGAATTTTCATTTTTGGGTGAACTATCCCTTTAAGTGTCCAGGGCCATGTAAACTGAGATTAAGCCGTTTGTCTAAACTATTCATTCTCTGAAGCCCCCCTATAATTTAGACAATTTCCTCCCTGTGGCACTAGGTGTGGACATTAGGGAATTTATGTAAGGTCCTCATGTCCATGACAGACAGGGGACCTACTGACACACAAAAATGTTGTCAAACTTTTTCAGAAATTGTGCAAGATGTTAGAATTTAATCTTCAATGTCATATACAGTATAAAATATACAGGTAAGCACTGAATGCTTCACTTTAAACAAAAATAACTGCATTTGTCATAATCTTATTCATGATTTACTCAAGGACGTTATATTGAACGTCACCCGTAATGCTTCAGCACAGTTGAAATGGCTGCTCTGTTGAAAATTACGCATTCATGGGCATGTTGATGCTTGGCTCTGGCCACAACTTTTGCAAACAATAAACCAACAGCAAGAGCTAGCGTAATCCTGTAGTAATCCATGCACCTCAAAGCATTAAACGTGCAGGGGAAAGTAATAATAAGTCCTGTAGAGTTTGTTAAAAAGGGAGTGAAAAATTGCAGTATGCACAATAGATGAAGAGTGCAGTTTGTTGGCTTACTAATGGTTTACAGTAGTACATGTTTTAAACATATGCTACAGTTTGCTTTGATGTGACTTGAGTCTTGAGTAGTCTTATTGCTTGCTACACTTAAATTTGATTTATTATTACACAGAAACATTGCAAAAGTGCTAGCATGGTAAACTGTTCAGAGTATCCTTAAATGTCATTACATCTAAAAAAACTGGCAAAGTGAGAACTGATAGTGAAATATGATCCGAGAGTGTGCTGCCTGGCTGAGCGTGTGGCGGCAGGTAGCTGTGAGAGTGTAGGCTGGAGGGCAGAACACTGCACATCCTACTGCTAACAGACTCACCCTGGGGGATTTCACAACTTGTACCTGTTTGATTTCGGGAGATTTCAAAAGAGTTAAAATGTATTGTTTCTAAAACTTACCCATGCAGAAACACTAGGCTTCCTTATCAGTTTTAGGTTTAACCAGTATGGCTTATTAATTCTCTGTTAGCGCCTCTATCTCACAGTGCATTCCAGGAAATATTGCTCCATATCCACCCCCCCCACCCCCATATAAAGAGATTTATGGCAGTTAGAACTGTTATCATACATTTACATAAATATACAGCAGACTGACAGAGAATAATACTTTAAATAAGCGTTAATAAGCTCTGCTTGCGTTTAAAATTTTTTTTTTTTTGGCTCTTCCAAGCTTTACAATGGTAGTGAATGGCGGTCCTGATTTTGAAGTCAAAAAAAGTGAATCCATCATAAAAGTAATCCACATGGCTCCAAGGTGTTAATAAAGGCCTTCTGAAGCGAAGCGATACGTTTAAGTAAGAAAAATATCCATATTTAAAACTTTATAAACTAAAATAATTAGCTTCCGACAGACGGCCATACGCTGACCTGACGCATAACGAATTGACGACCGCGGAAGCGCAGAGGATAGAGCAAAACAAAACACCGGTCACGAATCACAAGTCTAAAACGAGAATTTTTAAAGAGAAATGTCGGAGGAGCTTGAGTTTGTTGCCCAGCCCTATTTATTTGAACCAGGAGAGGCGTCAAAGCTACTCCTGCATCCTACGTCATACATCGCGTCAGGGGTTACTCTTTTGGCGTAAATCGACTTGCATAGGCTGTCTGCTGGAAGCTAGTTATTTTAGTGTATAAAGTTTTAAATATGGATATTTTTCTTAAAAAACGCATCGTTTCGCTTTAGAAGGCCTTTATTAACACCCTGGAGCCTTATGGATTACTTTTATGGTGGATGGATGCACTTTTTTGGGCTTCAAATTCAGGACCGCCATTCACTGCCATTATTAAACTTGGAAGAGCCAGGATATTTTTAATATAACTCAGATTGTGTTCGTCTGAAAGAAGATAGTCTTATACACCTGGCATTTTTGGGTGAAAAAAATCAGAAAATAAACTAAAATACTAAAAACTAAACTGAAGTTTTAATGACTCCAAAACTAAACTAAAATAAACATTGCAACAAATTAATTTTGCTTTTAATTTTTAATGAAGAATATATTGTAAAGGTGTAAAATTTTATTTGAAACTGGTCTGGGCGGATCAGTGTCAGATGATCAGTGTCAGATGCCCCCCAAATATATGAATTTGGTGTCTGCTTTAAATAGCGTTCCAGTGCACTTCATAGGTTACCATGTCCCATTTTCATATGCTATGAAAATGCTATTATACTTGACTTGTAGTTAAAAAAGACTGGCCTACCATGTGAAAATGTATCACCTGGTTTAAAGAGTTCTAGTGCTCTTCTCACGGTTAAACAATGTAATGTAGCTTGTCAAGACATGCCAAAACAGGAGAAAAAATACCTGACTATGGTTTTTTACTAGGTGAAACAGACAATGAGATGAGTGAGTGTGTGTATGTGTCCCTGTTGTTCTTTCATGGTTCAGTATGTGTTTATATAATGGCCATTGCAATATTACTTTGCCATATCAGAGACCATGTATTGGCACAGCGTGGTCTACTTGTCTAGTTTTAAACATTTTTTTCCTTCTCTTCAGGTCTGCGGGTCCATGTTGAGACGGTGAGAATGGCTTTCACAGTCACAGCCATAATTCTCACTGTCATAACAGTCCTAGGAATGTTAACCAGATGTCAGGGGATCCTGGTTAAAGACAACTCTCTGCTGAGGTTCACCCATCATTTGTATAATGCAAGCATTTATGAGAACTCTGCCCCCAGGACCTATGTGGAAAGCCCAGTCCGAATGGGCATCATACTATCTGATACCTTCTGGGACATCAAGTACAAGGTTGTCTCTGGTGATGATGATGGCCTTTTCAAAGCCGAGGAGGAAACCGTAGGAGATTTCTGCTTTCTAAGAATCAAAACCAGAAGCAGTAACTCAGCAGTGCTGAACAGAGAGGTACGAGACATTTACACTCTTACCGTTGAGGCTACAGAAAGTACCTATGAGAACCGAGCTAGAACAAAGGTATCGATCCAGGTGCTTGACACAAATGATCTGAAACCACTCTTTTACCCTGCCTCTTATCATGTGCTAATCAAAGAGGACACACCGATCAAGTCCAGCCTGGTGAAAGTGAGTGCAACGGATGCTGATATTGGCAGCAATGCAGACTTTTATTACTCATTCACCACTAGATCACACCCATTTGCTGTTGATCCTTTCACGGGGACCGTTACGCTTGTCAAGAGACTTGACGCCAGTCAGAGAGACCGGTATGACCTAACAGTGCTGGCAGAGGACAGAACAAAGAAAATTTCTGGTGTGCAGAAGTTTGGAAATGTAGCAACAGTTGTTGTGACCATACAAAAGGTGACAAAAAACTTTACCCTAATTGTACCCACTAGTCCACAAACGGGTGACGACAAAATAAGTGTGAACATCAAGATGGAACCCAAGGACAAAGAGAAAGTGGTGTCTTTAAGTGTAGTTGAAGGGGATCCACTAAAGTGCTTTCAGATTATTCCATCAACTTTGCATGACGGTGGCTTTCAGCTTGTCTCAACAAAATGGATTGACTGGTCACAAAACCCATTTGGACTAAACATTTCCCTGCAGGCCAAAGACAGAAGTAACCCTACTCTGCAAACACCAATAGAAACGGTGCATATCCCTCCTCCTCCTCAAGTTAAACCCTTGACATTTGAACAAGAACTCTATTACGTCACCCTTAGTGAATTTTCTCCACCGAAAAGTCACGTGGTTAGAGTATCTGTAGGTTTGAGTTTCAAAAATACAACCTTCAGCATCAAAGAAAACCCAGATAGCTATAAATTCAAAATCAGTGCCAAAACTGGTGTAATTGTAACTTCTCAGTCACTCGATTTTGAAAAGCACTCTCATTATGAGTTTGATGTTACTGCAAATGATGGAGAAGCGGTTACCCGTGTCGTTGTGGATATAATTGATGAAAATGATAATGCCCCTAGGTTCACATTGCCATCATACCAGGCTTCTCTGCCTGAAAATGTCCCAATCGGAACAAGCATCTTAGCTGTCTCTGCTATTGATGTGGACAAAGATAACAATGGTTTTGTGACCTACGCTATAGCAAACACAGGTCCCGTTCCTTTCAGTATTGACCCACTGACCGGTGTGATTTCGACCTCTCAGGAGTTCGATTATGAGCTCATGAAGAGATGGTACCACCTGAGAATATGGGCCTCTGATAGCGGCAGCCCTTTTAACAGAGTGAGCGAATGCTCTGCAACCATCACCATGACTAACATCAACGACAATGCTCCAGTGTTTGAGCGGGTGGCGTGCAATGCCTCCATACCCCGAGACTTTGCTGTGGGGGAGAGTATTACAGAGATGTCAGCGCTCGATCTGGATGAGCTGCAGCAGATCAAATACAGGATAGAATCTGGGAATGATGACAGACTGTTTGCGATTGACTCTGTTTCTGGCACCATTAAACTTTCTAGGGCCATTCCCTCAAATTATGAAGACACAGATGATCATTTATACATACTTAAAATAACAGCAACAGATGGCAAATATAGTGCAGATCCCAATACCGTGACTGTACGTGTAACAAGCAAGGGCGAAGGTGCCACCACATATTGCGAGGAGACCGGAATTACGAGGCAGTTGACAGAGAAGCTTATTGAGTCATTTAAGCCGTCTCTCACGGTCAAAGATGACGAGTCTATCTCAGATGTTCATATAATTAACCAGCACTCTCCAAAGTTTATTACAGGCACACCAAGCTCGATTGACATCAGGGAAGACTTTGCTCTTAATAGATCTGTGTTGCAGTTTAATGCCACTGATAATGACTCTAGCTTTAACGGAAAGCTTGTCTATGCAATTTCCAGTGGAAATGAGGATGGATGTTTTACTATCGACATGAACACAGGGGATCTGAAGGTTATTAGTGCTTTGGACAGAGAGCAAAAAGAGTTTTACATTCTCAACATAACTGTGTATGACCTGGGATCTCCACAAAGCTCTACGTGGAAGTTTCTTGCTGTTAGTATTCTTGATGCAAATGATAATCCTCCATTATTTTCTCAGCCAAGATATGTCGTGAACATCCCAGAAAACACAGAGGTTGACAAAAGCATCTTCAAAGTCAATGCAGTTGATTTTGACTTTGATGACAATGGAGCGTTTAAATTTTCATTGTTAACCTTCACCGATTTGTTCAAAATTGATGAAGTTACAGGGGTCGTGAAGGTAATTGGGCCTTTAGACAGAGAGACCTTTAGTAGATATGACCTGACAATTGAGGCCAGAGATCAAGCCAAACTGGACCCACAACTTTTCTCATTTGTAAATCTGGTGGTTGTACTGGAGGACATCAATGACAATCCTCCAAAGTTTGTACCCACAGTCTACAGGATCAAAGTTCCCGAGGACGCTCCTCCAGGCACAGTGCTGTTATGGGTTGAAAGCTTCGATTTAGATCTGGAGAGCGGAGGTCTCATAAGCTACAACCTAAAAAACAATGAAGCAGGGACATTTGTCCTTGATACATCCACAGGCTGCTTGACTCTGGAGCGTGAACTGGACTTTGAAAGGCAGCAGTCTTATAATCTAACTGTTCGAGCTGTAGACCATGGAAAGCCCCGGTCTTTATCGTCTTCGTGTTTCATTGAGGTTGAAGTGTTAGATGTCAACGAAAACCTGAACCGGCCTCTCTTCACCCTTTTTGTGCATAACGCAGCCGTTATGGAGGATGCTGCTGTAGGAACTTCAATCTTGACACTAACGGCTGTAGATAACGACCTAGGACGAGATGGAGTAGTCAGATACTACATCCATGATGGTTCAGGGCTTGGCGTCTTTACGATTGATGAAGAAACAGGTATGTTTGTGATTACAATATTTCAAGTTTATCTCACATGATTTACCTAGATAGGAAAATACCTCATGGATATTACTGACCTTCTCTTTTACCTGCCTTCAGCATTTTTGGTCAACACTGCATGTTCAAACATTTACAGATCAGTCATTAGGCATACCAAACATATGTAAAGACAACGTGATACATGGCTTTCTCTTGCATATGTTGAAAGTTTTTAGAATTTCAAAAGCCTCTGCCTTAACATCTGTCACATTACATGCATCTATTTTTCTTTGAATACCTAATTATTGGGTTGAGTTTAGCAATACTTGTGTACATTGGGTTATGAATTGATTTCAGAATTTAAAATTAGAAAACAAATAAAAAAAAAATGTTAGTTATGTATGTTTACTTTAACATTATATGAAGACAAGCACACATTTAATGTTAAATGTTTCAGTGCAATATATTGCTGTTGTTATCGCTTAGTGATTCTGGATAATAACTTTTTGCAGGTGTTATTCGGACCGCAGGCCTTATGGATCGTGAGGCTGTTCCACACTATTGGCTAACAGTTTATGCAAAAGATCTTGGCACTGTACCACTGGTATCCTGGACTGAGGTCTACATTGAAGTTTTGGATATTAATGACAATCCCCCTGAGCTGTCCCAGCCTGTCTACTTTGGCTCAGTGCAAGAGAATTTGCCAAAAGACAAATCTGTGCTAAAAGTATCTGCCACAGACATGGACAAGTCATCCGAGGGGAAGCTTGTTTTCCAGATCCTTGATTCTCAACGCACATATTTCACCATAGACACAAAAACAGGTAAACTCTATACTTCAAATGATCCGTCAAAAAGTACTTGTTCATCAGTTTTGACGTTGATGATTCATGTCATGTGATAACGCAGCCTTTGATGGATTGATTAAACATGTCTAGGCACACATTTTATATAAGTGTGGTATTCTTTGTGAAGGGCACAATGAATAGGACCTCTAATTACTGTGAATACTGTGATCAGTGTGTCATTTTGTGTCAAGGGTGAGGATAGTTGTTTAACAGGCCCACAGAGTCACACAATCGCAAAACGCAACTTCTGACCCTTTTGCAGCAGCTTAACCTAGCCTTTGAACAGGAACTATGAAAATTAGAACCGCATTAACCAGCGTTGCAAGCTTGCACTTGCTAGTCTTTTTAATGTTTCATCTGCCCCACCCTGAGCTAATAGACAAGGATTACAAAGAAGACAGGGGGTTGGGTTGTATTATATGGAGGATCTGTCACACTGAAATGTATATTTCTAGATGTTTTATACCGGTCAAAATTTTTTAGATGAGCTCTCATTTCCATTGTTAAAGGGCTAATGGGTTTGGCTGGAAGCTTGAGGCGAAAACTTCTTTTAGTTTGAACTATTACTCTTAAAAGAGACAGAGCTCCTTGAATATTGCATGCGTGTACTGTATAGTGTAGGAGGATCAAGGAGAATGCTAAATGAATATAAAAGTGTAATATAATCAATGCTACAGCTCAAGCACCTAATCAGTTGCAGAGACAGAAACAAATAACACTTAGTTATGATTTAGCCTTCTTCTCCCAGGGCTAAAGGGACTAGAGTTCTTGTTTTTGGCACATTTAGATGACTAATTACTAGAATGAATGCTGACTAAGCTAACTGCCTTAACAGCTTAGCACCACAAAACCGTAGAATTTATTGGAAATGAACTTTCTAAAGTGAGTAGGTAGGTAAGACAAATAATTCTTGGGTGGGTTGGAAACAGAGTTTACATTATCAAAAGCCAAGTGCTCTAGGGGAGATTAAGAAACGAGAATAGAGACAAAAAGGGTTGTTTTGTAATATTTTGAATGCTAAAAGCGCTAAAGACGTTTAGAAAAACAAATCCATGCTTTTACCTACTCTCCCATGCACGATAGGGAAGACTTTCCACAGGTGGGCATTAATGCCAAAACCACACTTTCAGGATCACCTGCCTAAATACAGGCTGTCATAAAAGCCCAGCAGGGTTTGTTTTGAGTGCTGCACAGGTTGATAGATGTTGTGGGTCCCTGCCAGTCCTCTTGCACTGAAATGACACTCTGAAGTGTTTATTGCAGTGGTGGTAAACCACTGACACTAGTGCATTTTGTCCACCCGTAGCCTGAAATCAGCTGTTAAGTCATGAAGCACACTTAACCAAGCCCCTATAACACTCAGTTGTAAAAAAATGTGTCTGAAAACCTCATGTACTATTTCATAACACTGCTTTTTGCACTTCTCAACTGCTTTGGCTCTTAAGCCATGGGCCATGGCTCATTTTCTGTCAGTTTCTTGGCAACTGGGAAGTCTGGTCTTTTAGTATATATCAGCTATGGCTAAATCCCCATTGACATGGATGTGAAAAATAACTGTTGTTCCCACGGCTTGTATACCACAGGTTGACCTAGTATAAACTGTGGAACAAAACAAATAAAGCTTTAAAAACAAACCTGTGAGAAGGGAAAGTAAAATGGGCAGCCTGGGGTGAAAGAACAGAACAGGTGTGCCATCCATCTGAGGCCGGTAGCATTGATCAGCCTGTCTGTTCTTCTTCTGTATGTTTGTTTAGGTGTGATCAGCACCCTTGCTGCTCTGGACCGGGAACAAAAAGCAGAGCATATCATTGAGGTTGGTTCACTTGCTCCTTTCTGTTTACTAGGTCACGAACCACAGGCCTGAGCCTTTCTCTGGCTGATTGCTGAGAACATGTTGCTGTTTGTATTTCCAGTGTGTGCATCAGTCTTGTTTTTTTTACTCACCTAAATTATTTTTTACTGTGTAATTTTGAAAACTCTTCAGCTATGTCTTTTGCCATACAACAATTCATAGTGTCCATGAGCCAAGAAGGGGGGAAAAAAACACTATGAATTCACAAATGTGAATAAATTATTTCAAGTCTTCTGAAGCCATGCAAAAGCTTTGAGTGGTGAATTGTAAAATTATTAACTCATAATCATCTCCTCTGGAGTGCTGTTAACTTGAGATCCACTGTGACTACTGAGTCATTGTTGAATCAGTGAACCAGATCCATCCAATATGAGAACAAATCACTATTTTGAGCCAGTTTGTTTTAACAAGCTGGTTGATCTGGTTCACAAATCAAACATGAATGATTTGAATCATGATTCATTTGATATGGCACTGTTGTAATATAAGACATTCATGAAGATTGTTCAGAGTTTGTCCTATAAAAAAATAACTATTCAGGTTTGGATGAAGTACATGATGCATAGAGGACAGTACAATGTTTAATAATTTAAGGGATGATTTTAACTTTTTCTTGCACTACATTCTGTGGTCATTCTAAACCTTTTTCTGCCATGGTACATCACATGGAGGTTACAGATGTTTGCTCTGGAGATCTGCCCTCAGAAACATTTTTTGACAAAAATTCACAACACTGAGGGAAAGTAAAACGGATATGAATGCTGGTGCTGTAAATGCAGTGAATGCTGCTACTATATTCTCTATATTCCAAAATAAAGAATATTGCAGTTATAATAGTTTATATTTAAAATGTTGTATTGTGCATTATTAAATATCTATTTTAATAATTATTTAATGTTTAAGTAAAATTGAATTAAGTTAACATAAGAACCAGGTTTATTAGTTTATGTCTTGTGTTTGATTAATTCCTTTGTCTCTTAAGAAAACAATTTTGATTTCATAATGCATACAACAAAGAGTTAAATGCTCAGTGGAACTACTGTTTATTTAAAAGTTCTGTCATGAAACTCTAGATGGCGCAGGATATAGGTCCTTTTCTGCTTGCAATCACGTCATTCTCTATAGGGCACAGCTGATTGGTTCCGTCTGTATCGCCAGCCAGTAAGCTCGCTGCTCAACCTTCAAATACTTGGTCAGCGTTTGCTTAGCAGTGCAGCACGCTTTCAGAAACCCTCCATCTTCCCCAGCTCCACCTGTTTAGATCTGATACGGGTAACTCATGTATGCTATTTTGTATAGCAACAGCATGTCTTACTTGTTCACAGCACCGTGTCATGTATGTATTGGCAGTGGCAAGTCCCGTACTTGCTCTGCAGCAGCAGCAATAACCTACTGCAGCAGCAGTAAGCAATAACCGCCAAGACCAAACATATCTACATTGTCATATCCATTAGCATGCAAAACACTCCAAGACTTGTCATGGCAGAAATGTGGTTTTGATTTGTGAATATAGTATTCAAGATGCTTTCCTCACCTGCCATTGTTTAGGTCATGGTATCAGATGAAGGGGATCCTCCATTAAGCTCCACTGCCACCGTAGTCATTGAAGTCCTGGATGAGAATGATAACATCCCTCAGTTCAGTCACAAGCTTTTCCAGATAAAACTACCTGAACGGCAGAGCACGGCTGAGCCTCAGGACATCTACAGGATGGTGGCCCGTGATGACGATGTGGGGCACAATGGCATGATCGAGTACAGCCTGGAAGACCGCAATGAGGATCGTTTTGATATCCATCCTGAGACCGGGGTGGTGACAGCTAGAGGAGAGTTTGTTCGGGGCAACTACAGTATTCTGACGGTATGGATACAATTTAGGGCTTTGAACTTTTAGGTTGACAGTGAATCAGTGTGATTCACAATTTTGTTTCGATTCAGAAGTGACTTTTGCAAATTCAGAGCAATTCAATTGTTAACACTTTACAATACCTTTTTATTTGTTAACATTAGTTGCTTACATTAGTTAACATAAACTAACAATAAAAAAAAACTTCTAAAGCTTTTATTAATCTTGGTTAATGTAATTTGAACATTTACTAATACAATATTAAAACCAAAAGTTGTTTCTGTTAATATTATTTAATGGATCTGAGCAACAATGAACAGTTTTTATTAACTAACGTTAACAAAAATGAATAAATTCTGTAACAAATGTATTGCTCATTGTTAGTTACATTAGTTAATCCATTGACTAACGTTAACTAATATGACATTGTAAAGTGTTACCATTCAGTTCTATTTGATACACAATTTGATTTTACAATGCGTTTAACAGTTCTATGAATACTTCCACAAATGTATCTTAGTGAAGAATAAATGTAATCTGTCATGGAAGCTTGTTTCCACCACAGAATAAAACAATTTAAAAGATAATTGCTACTTTTTTCTCAGATCTGCAATTCTGACTTCATAACACGCAATTGCGAGTTTATATCACACAATTGTGACTTTATATCACACAATTGTGACTTTTTCATGCAATTCTGACTTTATAACTCGCGATTGTGGCTTTATATCACGCAATTCTGTCAGAATTGTGAGATGTAAACTCGCAATTGCTAAAAAAAAAAAGACAGAATTGTGAGATAAAAAGTCGCAATTACCTTTTTTTTTATTCTGTGGTGGAAACAAGCTTCCATACATGTAAGTCCTTATATTACAGCAGTTCTGAGGTGAAAACAGACATGAGGTGTAATTTATTTAAGAAGTGTATATTGTTGAATTTAACAAATCACAATTCATTAAACGATTAAGGCCAAAGCAAATGATTCACAATTCAAAAGTCTTATTTCACAAATGATGCATTTGAATCTGCAGTATTTTTAATCGATAGATCATGAAAACAAGTTGTTATAAACTTAGTTATACATTCTACAAACATATACAAAATATGTACCAACAAACATTACATGATGTATTCCAGTAAATCGTTATAAATTACAATAAAAGGGAAAAAATGCACTTTTTACCTTTTGTTTCCTCCTTCACTATCATAGATACAAGCAACAGACCAAGGCAACCCTCCAAGAATGTCTAAGACCCGTCTGCATGTTCAATGGGTGCCTCAGCCTGAGTCCAGCTCTGAGGTACTGGCTTTTGATGAGCCGCCCTTCAACTATGTGGTGATGGAGACAGATCCTGTCTCTGACATGGTGGGAATCATCCGAACAGAGATCTCGAAGAGCCTGCTCTTTTTTGACATTATCGGTAAGCAAGGCTCTATCATTTACCCCAATACTCTTTACAATAAATGAACATAAACAAGATTCACAGTCAATATGGTAAGCCTAAATCTTAACAACATTTAGTGATGTTTATGTTTAAAGCAAAGAGTGGAAAACGTTTTAATGTTGCCTCAGAAGTCGCTGGGTTTTACAGTAGAGTGGACCTATACATTCATGTTTTATAAAAGAAAGTCAAATGGTAAAGAAGGTGTGTAATATTGGCTGTCATGGGCACATGGTTCAGTACAGCATGTAGGGGGTCGGGTGTCACTGTGATGCTGTAGCTTCCCTCTCTGTGATAAGATCTGTGCCAGGAGGCAGATCTTAGCAGTGACACATTTCTTCAGATGACAAGCCAGAGCACCAGAGGAGCTGCCATCAGTCTCTCTGTGCCTTTGCAAGCAGCACATATTCTCCTGCAGTTAAGGGCTGAACCTGACCTTCACTCTGCTCCCCACATTCTTACCTTTAGCCCTGCAGACTCACTCCCAGAGAAATGAGCTTCAGTGGAAATAAATCAGAAGCATTTGTAGTAGGGAGGGAAAATGAATCACAAGGAAGAAAGTTCACCTGTGAGCTACAGAACTGGTTTTATCTCTACTGAACATGATATGATGACAGCGAGGCCTGCATTCATTTGAATGCTAATCTTACTCTTAGATACGAACACATTATATTTTAACCAGAAATCTGTGGTCAATTTGATGAAAAAGACTCTTTGATTCGGGACTCAGTGTCATACATTTCAGATTCCTTTTATGTTGTTCTGAATTTGTCATGCATAATTTTGTGATTATTAATGTTAGGTCATATATATATATGGTTTAATGTCATTCACTTTGTGCTTTGATTGAAGATTTCTAAATGAAGCCAGACAGTTAAAAGTGATGTGATTGAATAAATTCATATATCTAGTCTAGTCTGTAAACCCCACACCTATTGAATTTGTATGAAAACCAATGAAAAAAAGCAAATATAGTAACAAGTTATGGATTATTACTTTAGATTTCTGAATTAACAGTGTATAGTTGATTTGTTTATTGAAAAAAATAAACATTTATTTATTTATTTATTTAAATATTCTATAATGGTTTTATGATGAAGTTTAAATAAGATTTTTGAATATTTATAAAAAAAAAAAAAAAATCATATTTGATTAGAATATGATTAAAAATCTGAATCAGTGCAGTGTTGGTTAAAAGTTAAACGATTACATAAAACCATCTCTAGTCTGCTCAACTTTATCCCCAACTTTTTATAATTTTGTTGGAAGGCATTGTTTCACTGTAGCAGCCTTTTCAGCCCTTGAGAAGCCAATTATGTATTGATTAAAAAAAAAACAATGAAAGTCTTTTCTTCATGGCCAGTATTAGAGATGGTTGGTCTTCAGCAACAAAGCACAACATCTTCAGCAAGAGGACGATAAATCCATTTGAAGACTGCTTTGTAAAGTTTGGAAATAAACATAGTGAAGAGCCACTTGAAATTAAAGTTGTATTAAAATGGGACCAGAAAGCCTTCAATAGGTGGAATTCTTAATAAACACCATCTGTTAAAGCAGGCACGAATTTGCCCCCACTGAGTAAGACGTCTGGTCTTTTTATACGTGTGCCAAATGTTTTCCCTTAAACAATAGTGCTGATCTCATGAACTGTGTCACAGGAGTGCCCTCCTGATGTGGCCTTGTTTTCTGTCATTATTGTACCTGGATGGGCCTAACAACAAAGACTCATGTGGGTGTTAGAGAACAGTTGTCTCAAATGCTAAATCTACAGTGTCCTTGTACTTTTCATCAAGGCTTTTTTGTTGTTGTTTATAGTCATGTAATTATTCTGCTAATGCGAATTGTAGAGATTGTATGTGGATTACACTTCATCTGAATCTTACTGTCATAACACTTCATGCTACTCACTCAGACTTGAAATATGCATACAGGTTCACTCAGAAGTGTCGATGGTAAACCATCAGATGTGTGAAACAACATGCTATTCTGGCCCAGTGTTTTTTCTAACACAGCAGATTTTATATTGGACCCTGAGTGGTGACCCAAAACAGAAACAAAACAGTAAAGTAAACCACAGTTCTCTTAAAATTAAACATTGAAATGCATTAATATTAATATAATATTGAATATATATTGACCTTATAGAAGTCAGTAATGCCCACTACGGCTCAAACCATATTTGTAAACCTAAATAAAGGCAACCAGAAGCAACATGATTACATAAATTCATAAATTCGTAAAAAGCACTGTTTACACCCAACACCTATTTAATTGGGAGGCAAAGCAATGAAAAGACCCACAAGCAAATATTGTAATAAGATATTACTGTCATGGGTTATTGCAATTATGGAATATTGAAATGCATAAGTGTAAATAATATTATTATAACATAAAATTAAAACACATAAACTGTATTTAATCGACCAGTTAGTGAAGTCACAGATGAATATGCACCAAAAAACCATAAAGATTGATTGGATTCAAGCCGTTTGACAAATAAAATACATGGGAAGCGTTTTCCATAAGACTTTTATTTTGCTATCCTAAATATGTACATTTATGTGGTTGGTTCAGAACAAACCTCTGACCCATGTTGAGAACCACTGATCTAACCACTAGCTAATGTTGTGTCTTAGGTGGTGATGAAGAGCAGGACTTCTACATTGAGAAGAACTCGGGGAGCATTGTGAAAGCTAGACGTCTGGATGCAGGCAGAAAATCTCATTACAACTTAACAGTCAGAGTCACAGATGGATTTCAGGCCATAACCACTCAGGTATGAGCACACATGCCAAATCCATCACACATTGAGCGCAGAGTCAATAAATTCATAGCATGCACCTCTGCGAAAGATTTACCATTGTTATCAGGTCAGCATTTTAATATGTCTCACTTTAAGCCAATTAACAGCTGACAGTCTAATAGTTTGTCTTTCTTCTCTTAGGCCTACATTCAAGTAGTGGATATAAATGAGCATCGGCCCATGTTCTTGAAGAGCCTCTATGAAGTAAGAGTGCCAGAGGACACATCACCGTGGAAGGAGATCCTTCACATTAGTGCCCATGATGCAGATGCCAACAGTGGACTCTTTTACACCATCCACAGCAGCCTCAACCCAGACAGCCTCAAGTACTTTCACCTGGACCAAAGGAGTGGTGTGCTTGTCATTAAAGAGGAGCTAGACTATGAGACCATCTCCTCTCATACTCTGATTGTGATGGTAAGTGACACTTGACTTGATTCAACTAGACTCTCATCTCAAAGTCTTATGTAAATAGTAATAATAGCCAGAGCAATTACAGAGCAATGTTAGAATTACGGACAAGCCAGAAAAAAATGATACTTTGATTAAATGGGCATGAAATTGTTATTCTTCCAATTAAATCATCTTGATTAATTATCTCGAGTCCCTGGCATAATGAGAGGGTTAGTGCACAGAGAAGACCATAAATCCACATTCCTGAAAAATTCCTGACCTCAATAAAGTGCCTAAAAGGGTCATGAGTGGTCAAAAGTTATCTCCCTAACTCTTGCACCCCACACACATTGACCCATGTACTTTATCTTTCCAGGTACGAGATGACAAGATCCCAATCAAAAAGAACTTTGCGAAGGTTGTTGTGCTTGTAGAAGACTGTAATGACCACATCCCATCTTTTCTGAATGCTCATTATGAGGGCACCATAAGTAATCTGGCACTCACTGGCACTGAAGTGCTAAGAGTCAAAGCCCTGGATAAGGATACAGGGAGCAATGCAGAGATTGTTTATTCCTTTCACACTGGTAAGACATTTGCCTGGAGCACTCTATTACCTTTGCTTTTTAGCATTCATGAAAAGCTCAGATATAAATGAATAAAGTCTTGCCTTAATACTCAATTTATAAATTATCTTGGGTGGCAATTAAAAAACGATAATCACATTTAATCTGTTTTTGACATTTAACAAAATTCTCTTAAAGTAAACAATCTCCTTTTTTTGTCCAGGTGGGAATGTGGATGGTGCCTTTGAAATCGACAAGGAAACAGGAAGCATTCGTGTATTTGATGCATTATACAGACTTCCTCGGGAGCAGTATCACCTCACAGTAAAAGCCACAGATCAGGGCTTTCCCCAGCGCAGTGCCCTCTGCCCCGTTACCATCACTGTAAAGCTGTCTGAATTCACACCACCCAGGTTCTCTTCCGAAGAATACATCACTGAGATAAGTGAGGCCATGCCTCCTGGCTCCCCTGTGCTATCTGTCTCCGCCAGCTGCCCGTCCTCAGTGCTGTACAGGATCAATCAAGGCGACCCCAATGGGACATTCCACATCAACATCAACTCTGGACTGCTATCTGTCCAAAATGCACTCGATTTTGAGCAGCACCCCTCCTACCGTCTGCAAATAAGAGCTATAAATTCAGCGGGAGTCTCATCTGATGCTGTAATTTACATTTATGTGATAGATGAAAATGACAACGCCCCAGTTTTCCATCAGGACTCGTATTATGGGCAGATTAGTGAGTCTGCGCCCATAAACAGCATGGTGACTGGTGAGAACAACACGCCATTAGTGATCAAGGCGTCAGATGCGGACAAAGACGCAAATGCTCTTCTGGTCTTCCAAATCCTTGAGCCCGCAGCACAGAAAGTGTTTAAAATAGATCCGAGTATGGGTACCATCTTCTTAAAGACTACAGTTGACTTTGAGGCAACACCTGAATTTTTCTTCAGGGTTCAGGTGTGGGATTCCGGTGAGCCATCGCTAAGTTCTTCCAAGCCATGCAGAGTAAATATTCGTGTCCTGGACTTTAATGATTGTCCTCCCAAATTTGCTTTACCTGTATATGAAACTGCATTCACCTTACCTGTTTTTGAAGACATGAAAGTGATCCAAGTGATAGCTCATGATGCAGATTCAGCAGTCACCTACATGATTTCGGAGAGTAGTAATAAAAATGCATTTAAAATAGACCAGTCCACTGGACTCATCTCAGTGAATGATTCAACTGAACTACGGCCCCATAATGAGTTAAAGATCACTGCTTCTGATGGGTTATATAAAGACACAACCCTAGTGAAATTCAATATCACCAATGCAACAAAGACTAGTCTGAAGTTCGAGGACAGGATGCATGTAGCCAGTGTACCGGAGAACACTGCATCTGTCAAAATTTTAGCCATCCTGAGAGTGACAGGTAGCTACCTGAACGAGCCCTTGCAGTACACCGTTTTGAACCCACATGGGAAATTTGCAGTGGTTCCATCATCTGGAGTCCTGCAGACCACCGGAGTTCTGTTTGACAGGGAGGAACGGGATGAGTACGATGTTTCTGTGGAGGTCCGAGACATGAGGCATCCACCACGTGTGGATGTCACTCGTGTTAAGGTCTATATAGATGATATCAATGACAACGCACCAAAAATATCAAATTTGCCTAATTCGTTGATGATATCGGAGGAAACTGAACCAGGGGATGTTCTCTTCCAAGTGCTAGCAACAGACGATGACTTCGGTGAGAATGGATCTATAATATTTTTACTGGAGGATGATTTCAATCTCTTCAGAATCGACTCTTATCTTGGGGATGTGTCATTACAAAGACCTTTAGACTTTGAGTCTATGAATAAATATGTGCTCACTGTACTGGTATCAGATGATGGTGAGCCGAGTCTGTCAGCTGCTGGGACACTCTACGTCCAAGTGCAAAATCGTTCTCATCCAGTATTTCAAAGCCTGTACTACCCTTTGAAATTACCTGAGAATATTACTCCTTTTACAACAATCCTGCATGTGCAAGCAAGAAACCCAGAAGGATACCGCCTTATCTACAATCTAGAGGAAGACAATGCCTCCAGGTTTTTCAACATCGATTTCAAAACAGGGGTCTTAAGTGTCACTGATTTTCTAGACTTTGAGACTCAAACAAAGCATATTTTGACTGTTCGTGCCACAGATTCGGTGACTGGTACCTTTAGCGAAGCCAAAGTAGAGATTGATGTGGAAGATATAAACGACAATGCCCCTGTCTTTCAGAATCTGTCTTATATTACAGATGTATCTGAAGGCCTTCCAATAGGCACATCTGTTTTACAGGTCTCGGCTGTTGACAGAGATTCAGACAGGAATTCAGATGTAACTTACCAATTGATTGACAATAGTGATTTTTTTGAAATTGACCCACTAAGTGGGATTTTGGTGACATTGAAAGTACTGGACTATGAAACCACACAGCAGTTCACTCTGAAAGTTAAAGCCACAGATAAAGGTGCACCACCGCTCAGCGGTGAGGCTCACGTCATTGTGAACGTCATAGATGTCAATGACAACCCTCCAGATTTTAGTGAGCCATCTTATCGGGCCTCTCTTGATGAAATGGCCACTTGTGGGCACATCGTTATCAAAGTTCAGGCTTCAGACCCTGATAGTAAGGATGACCTCCAATATAAGATCCTGTCTGGTAATGAGGGGAGATATTTCTCTATTAATGAATCATCTGGACTTATCTCATTCTCTAATGTGTGCAAGAGAAACGTGGATCCATTTTATAACCTCACCGTTGCAGTTTCCGATGGTGTGTTTCAGAAGACTGCCCCTGTTAACATCGACATGACAAATGGCAACAAGCACAGCCCCTATTTTAGCCAGAACATTTACGAGGCAGATCTGGCAGAGAACGCAGAAGTGGGAACTCGTGTGATCCGACTGGCTGCTATTGACCCGGATGATGGGCCATACGGCAGTGTAGACTACACCATAATTAACAAGCTTGCCGATGAGAAGTTCTCCATCGATGAAGATGGACAAATTGTGACTTCTCAGTCATTGGACAGAGAAAATCCATCTCAAAGAGTGATCGCGATTAAGGTCATGGCTAAGGATGGTGGAGGAAGAGTGGGGTTTTGCACTGTAAAGATCATTCTAACAGATGAGAATGATAACGTCCCTCAATTTAAAGCCTCAGAGTATCAGGTTTCCATTCAGTCCACAGTTAACAAAGGCTCACCGGTGATACAGATAATGGCTTATGATGCAGATGAAGGTAAAAATGCTGATGTCACTTACACAGTAGAAGAAGCGGAGGAGGTTACTGAAGATATTATTGAGGTCAACCCTTTTACCGGAGTTGTCAGCGTCAAAGAGAGTCTGGCTGGTTTGGAGAATAAGATTTTCACCTTCAAAGTTAAGGCTCGAGATGGTGGCATTCCTTTTTACAACTCCTCTGTTCCAGTACAGGTCAAGGTGCTCCCACCGGAGGTCGTTCTGCCCCGGTTTACCGAGCCATTGTACTCTTTCTCAGCATCTGAAGACCTCCCTATTGGATATGAGATAGGCACAGTCAAGGCGGATTCTGACATGCCACTGATATACAGCTTGGTGAATGGCAACACTATAGACAGCAACAAAGAGCATGCTTTTGCTGTCGACAAAGATAGCGGTACAGTTGTAATGCAGAAGAACATTGACCATGAAAAAACCAAGATATACAAGATCGATGTGATTGCTCAAGGAAATCACAATGGCACCGATGTAGCATCTCTTGTGTCTGTTCACATAGAAGTTCAAGATGTTAATGACAATCAGCCTATGTTTGAGGCTGACCCCTATAAGGCCTTCCTGGCTGAGAATTTGCCCCCCGGCACCACAGTTATTCAAGTGACAGCTAATGATGCAGACACAAACGTCAACGGAGAAGTCTCATATACAATTGAGCCGGAGTCAGATGATATTGGTGACATGTTTACAATTGATTCGCAAACTGGCTGGATTACTGCCTTAAAGGAGGCTGATTCTGAGACCAAACAGCTTCATAGATTCTATGTGGTGGCCACTGATCATGGTGACACTGTCAAACTGACCTCTTCAGTTCTAGTTGAGGTGACTATCACAGATGAAAATGATAACCCACCTCAGTTTGCAGAGGAACTGTACCAAGGGTCCATCCTAGAGAACAGCAGGCCTGGAGAAACCATTGTCACTCTGACAACCGCTGATAAAGATGTGTCTGCAGATAATAGACAGATTGTATGTTATATAACAGGTACGCAAAGCCACTTGTTTAGTTAAATTATTATTGTCTTTTAATATAATTTTAATATAACACTATTAATATAATGAAACTGAGCTCTAACAGTTCTTCTGTACAGTCTGGCTTTACAGTTCAGCTTTGACATTTTGCTTTGACTGTTGTATAAACATTTTTGCATGGGCAAAATGATGTATTTTGGTTTTAAACACATACTGTTACTGTCTTCATCTCTGAAGATGGAGACCCATTGGGCCAGTTCTCAGTCACAGCAGCAGGGGAGGAGTGGACAGTGATTTCCAAAAGTCCGCTTGACAGAGAAGACAAAGACAAGTACACCCTTAAGATAACAGCCACAGATGGAAGGTTTCAAACCTCTGCCAATGTTGAGGTCCATGTTCTTGACCTCAATGACAACAGTCCTTTGTGTGAACAAGTAAGTCAGGCATTCTCCAGAAGATATCAGTATGTTTCTGCATGTTTTATGTGTGTTTCTTTAACTAGTGGCAGTTTTGTCCCTGTGGATATATATAAAAAAAAAAGCTAGATAGATTCCAATACTGCTTTAATGTGATAATCAATCAATCAATCAATCAATCACCAATCACAAAAATAAATAAATGTATTCAGTTAAAATCCCCTGGGACATAAAAGGGCCTGTAGAAAAGCCTACATACTAGAACCCGAAGAATTGAAGAAATCCTGAAATTTAATGTTGGTTGATGGCATCCTATTTTATTGGAAAATGTCCCATTTAGGAAATATTTATTTAGTAACTTTTTCCCTCATCCCAGTTACTTTACACCGAGGCTGTCGTGGAGAATTCCCCATCAGGCTTGTTCATCCTGAAGATCTCAGCTTCTGATCCCGACATTGGAACAAATGGCCAGGTGTCATTCACTCTTCATGGACCTAATGCAGACAAGTTCCATCTTGACTCCAAAACTGGTAATTTTGATCTCTCGAACCTCCTGCAGGTTTCTAGTAGCATTCACTGTTTGAAGCAGTTTGAGATTGAAGAAAAGTTTGCAACTACTTTTGCTTACTGTACGAAGAAATCAAATCAACAAAGAAGATAAGAGGCGACTTTCTCAGGAATTCCTTGTATACAATGAGAGTATTTGATTTATGATACGTTTATGTGAACTAATCTCTTCCAGGGCATTTTATCTAAATGTAACATCTTTCAAGATTGCTGTATTGGGTTAACAAGATACAAGATGCATGAAATGCTTCAGGCAACACTAGAAACAAAGGACTGTGTCCAGTAGTGTTAAGTTCTTGAAACAACAACTTTCTTTGTTTTTGCAGCCATGGTAAAGAAATGAAACCACTAACTTCAAGTAAATAATCTGTTGCACACATTTATCACATAAATAACTAGTCAAGGCTTGTCTAAGATACCATACATGTTACAACACAGTTTAACCGTTCCCTGTTATTGTCATTTTTTTTTAATAAAGCCTTGTTTCAAGCATATGCTTTTTTTTTTAGGTGAGCTATACACCCTTGCTGTCTTGGACCGGGAGCGGGAGTCAGAGTATGATCTTGTTGTCAAAGCGACTGATGGTGGTGGCCGCTCTTGTCAGGCAGATGTCACGCTTATGGTGAAAGACATGAACGACAACCCACCACAATTCTCCACGAGCCATTATGAAATCACCGTGTTTGACAACACCACGATTAGAACGCCTATTGCTGTCATCTATGCCAAAGACCCAGACACAGGTATGGCTCTGTTTCTCTTGTCACGAATGGCTGCATTAAAGCAAAACACACAGACTATTTTCGGCTTATGCGCTCAGAAAGCATTAAAGGCCCCTGGGTTTTTTCTTTGACCCATCACATGCAGGTTGAAAACCTAAAGGTATGCAGCGTTTGATGTAGGATTGAAGGCTGTGACAGAGAAACATGATTAGGGAGGGACAGACCACACCTGGAGATGTGTGTGAACTTGTAGAGTACCGTCACAGGGATTCATGTGAATTTGAACTACTTTGCTCTTATATAATACGTCTTCAACAAGTGATTTAATGATGTTATCCTTTATAAGCACAAGTAATGCACGTGCAAAGAGAATGTTTTTATCTCGCAGTGTGAACATAAATCAACAGTAGACAATGGGGGTTATGTGCAACAAACTTCTGTATTCTGTAAAACAGGTTACATCGCTTCCGGTTCAGGTCTTTTGTATGTGCTTCGTTAAACATAGAGCCGTTTTACTCAAGATACCTTCAAAGGAGTGAACAAAGCTGAGCAAAAACTATGTCCATCGCATAAGCAGATTGATATCTAAAAGTTTTTTATTTTTGTTTTCTTCTTCTCACTAACACTTTCATATTTAAATCGAATAAAATACCAACAATAAAAAGATTTAGCTAGGTTAGCTGATTGCCTTAAAAGTCCATAGATATTGCTTTCAGTTCATACTGCTGTTAACACTTTCTCCGACAAGTGGATGCAATGAGACTTAATGCCTATAGTGTGTTAGTTATACAGTGGGGAGAACAAGAATTTGATACACTGCCGATTTTGCAGGTTTGCCCACTTACAAAGCATGTAGAAGTCTGTAATTTTTTATCATAGGTACACTTCAACTGTGAGAGACGGAATCTAAAACAAAAATCCAGAAAATCACATTGTATGATTTTTAAGTAATTAATTTCCATTTTATTGCATGACATAAGTATTTGATACATCAGAAAAGCAGAACTTAATATTTGGTACAGAAATCTTTGTTTGCAATTACAGAGATCATACGTTTCCTGTAGTTCTTGACCAGGTTTGCACACACTACAGCAGGGATTTTGGCCCACTCCTCCATACAGACCTTCTCCAGATCCTTCAGGTTTCGGGGCTGCCGCTGGGCAATACAGACTTTCAGCTCCCTCCAAAGATTTTCTGTTGGGTTCAGGTCAGGAGACTGGCTAGGCCACTCCAGGACCTTGAGATGCTTCTTACGGAGCCACTCCTTAGTTGCCCTGGCTGTGTGTTTCGGGTCGTTGTCATGCTGGAAGACCCAGCCACGACCCATCTTCAATGCTCTTACTGAGGGAAGGAGGTTGTTGGCCAAGATCTCGCGATACATGGCCCCATCCATCCTCCCCTCAATACGTTGCAGTCATCCTGTCCCCTTTGCAGAACAGCATCCCCAAAGAATGATGTTTCCACCTCCATGCTTCACGGTTGGGATGGTGTTCTTGGGGTTGTACTCATCCTTCTTCTTCCTCCAAACACGGCGAGTGGAGTTTAGACCAAAAAGCTCTATTTTTGTCTCATCAGACCACATGACCTTCTCCCATTCCTCCTCTGGATCATCCAGATGGTAATTGGCAAACTTCAGACGGGCCTGGACATGCGCTGGCTTGAGCAGGGGGACCTTGCATGCGCTGCAGGATTTTAATCCATGACGGCGTAGTGTGTTACTAATGGTTTTCTTTGAGACTGTGGTCCCAGCTCTCTTCAGGTCATTGACCAGGTCCTGCCGTGTAGTTCTGGGCTGATCCCTCACCTTCCTCATGATCATTGATGCCCCACGAGGTGAGATCTTGCATGGTGCCCCAGACCGAGGGAGATTGACCGTCATCTTGAACTTCTTCTATTTTCTAATAATTGCGCCAACTGTTGTTGCCTTCTCACCAAGCTGCTTGCCTATTGTCCTGTAGCCCATCTCAGCCTTGTGCAGGTCTACACAATCTCTGATGTCCTTACACAGCTCTCTGGTCTTGGCCATTGTGGAGAGGTTGGAGTCTGTTTGATTGAGTGTGTGGACAGGTGTCTTTTATACAGGTAACGAGTTCAAACGGGTGCAGTTAATACAGGTAATGAGTGGAGAACAGGAGGGCTTCTTAAAGAAAAACTAACAGGTCTGTGAGAGCCGGAATTCTTACTGGTTGGTAGGTGATCAAATAATTATGTCATGCAATAAAATGCAAATTAATTATTTAAAAATCATACAATGTGATTTTCTGGATTTTTGTTTTAGATTCTGTCTCTCACAGTTGAAGTGTACCTATGATAAAAATTACAGAACTCTACATGCTTTGTAAGTAGGAAAACCTGCAAAATCGGCAGTGTATCAAATACTTGTTCTCCCCACTGTAAGTGTATTTAAATAGATGTAATATTGCTTTTAAGACCCCAGATCCTTGTTTTTAGTCATCTGTTGCTCTGCCATTGTGCTATTCCTGCACTATAATACTGAGAATATTATGTTATATAACTCTTCCAGGTATAAACTCAGAGGTGAGGTACTCTCTTCAAGGCGCCGACAGCGGCTTCTTCTCCCTAGATGAAATCTCAGGCATTTTGAGACTGGAGAGATCTCTAGCCGATGAGACCAAGTCCACCTATGAGATGAAAGTAAAAGCCACCGACCGAGGCCTCCCTCGCCACCTTTTCTCCTTTGCCACAATTGCAGTACATGTGGTCATCCTGAGTGATTACCAGCCATTGTTCCTTAGCTCGGAGTACTCTCTACAGATCCCAGAATCGTTCCAGATCGGGTCGGAGGTGATCAGTGTGTCCGCCCTCACCAAAGATGGCACTGATAACGAACCTGTGCGATATACTATCCTCTCTGGCAATGAAGACGGGCGATTCCAGATAAACTCCATGACAGGTGAGGGCTTTTTAAATTAGTTTTCTCTATTGGTAAATGTTTAATTTGTTTTGTAATTATGAATCATGGAATATATGGCAAGACTTCAAACATATCAGCATTTTTACATTTAGAAACACTTTAATTTTAGAGGTAGTTTTGGGTTTATTTTTTTTCATAATATTTTATCATGATGTAAGTGGAACCAACAGGAAAAATGACAAGAAGCGGTTAGTTTGGATTGTTAAATATTAACAATAGTAATGATATTTATGAATTAATGTTAATAATAAACTTTTATTTAAATATATTTAAAAATATTGTTAAAATAAATACAATCACATGTATATAAGGTGTAAGGAAACTAAGTAAAAAAGGACTTTTTACTTGATGGTTACATTACATTTTTTAAGTGATTGAATTGAATCTTTTCTTAAAAACTGTATAAAAATTCTAATACAGTTTTCATGAAAGTGCTTATATCTCTGACACTTATTTTTCATTAACCCTTTTACTAAAAATTCTGATCTGAAAAGTCTTAACTGTAGCCCATATAACTTGAAGTCAGTGTCACAAAAAAATTACAATGAGTTTGAGTCTGAATATGTTTGTGATCTATGTACATTCATAGAAAGTAGACATATTAGCATGCCGCCGTTGATCCTCTGTGGCTTTATTGCTGTTGTGTAAAGCTGGAATCTTCTTCAGCATGAGTAAATGTTGAATTGAAGAACCTGTGCTGACATGTTTTGAATCCACACAGGCACTTGTTAGCTTGTTTATTCCCATCTGTTCAGTCCTCTTAGTCTCCCCTCTCTTTCTTGCTCTTGTCCTCTTATCGCAAATCCTCAGAGCCTTCACGCTGCAGGACTTTTATGAAGGATTGAGCCAAACTCTTTATTAGTCATCAAACAATACAAAACTGTGAGTTCTGCCTGCTAGCAAGCATTCGGCAGAAATCAATTGGCTGTTTAGTCCACTGCAAAGGCTGCAAGTCCACTGTGTAGTTTCTCGCACATTCATAGCAAATAATAGTCAAGCTCAGATCTGCTGGGTTTGCATTATATTTTGGACTTTTGCCTAGAGTTTAGTGATTTATTTTAAGATGTGTCATCTAGTAAAACCTTTATATGGTATAAGAAAGTGAATCAAATAGATAGTTTCATAGTTCAAAATCAGTTCTTTAGTGTTGTATCAGCAATATTTCCTTTCAGGCTCAGTGAACTCTTTTGGTGAATTTTGCATGATTTGACTGTATTTTTCTATCCTGATACCACTGCATTTTAGAAGAAATCTCCACTTCTTTGAAGATGCTTTATAGTTGCTACACCCCCTGTCTTACCAAAATGTGGTAGCTAATCACATTTCAACTATAATAATCAAATACAAAAAATATCAACAAAATTAGTAGCACTGATCACCATATTAGACAATTACTTTTGATTTGAATTAGGGTTAGGGTTAGTTTGATTAACAACATAAAGCTACTGTAATGGGGGTATAAACATATTAAAATGACTCAGAAAAAAAACCCTATAAGAGTATCACTGCTTACCTTCACCTGATGGGTGAACTTGCATGTTTGCACATGTTCATTACAACTGTGAGGTCTACAAGGGTTAATTTTTCACAAGTGACTCATTTCGCAGGTTACTGTGGGCAAATTAACTGCAAAATTCCCCCCACCTATATGGACCTTAGTCAGAGACGGATCAAGGCTAGCGTATTTCATTTTTTTGTGAATGACAATGAGGTACAGTCTGTTCAGTATGTTGCACATTTGTGTATCTGGGTGTTGATCATCAGTCAATTAAGACATTCTTTCTCACACCAATTATGAAAATAGATGAAGGTACTCCACACAGTCATTGAGAGCTGAAGGGAAGTAATCCTTTATTGTCAATAAAACACTCATATGTGTGACATCATTATCAGAGGACAAGAAACACTGTTTTTAGACATTATGACATGATTAAGCACATGGTTTTGTCATTTCAGGAACTCATGAATCATAAACCCTCATGAAATAATATATTTTTTCCAGTTTTTGCATCTTCCAGTAGATGTCACAGTTTTACATCTTATTACCCATGGTTCAGTGTCACGTTGCCTCTCTCACAACAAGATCAGTGGGCTGTGATCTCTGCGCTGACAGAATGTTTAAAAGCCGATTTCTGCCTTTCGAACCGAATGAAAAATGAAAATAAGACCGGACGTAAACTCATGTCTGACATTGATGGTTATTGAAGTCAATATGGACTGTTATTTTTATGAATGCTTAGCCATTTGTTCCTATAACAGCCTGCATCACTCTCCATTCTACAATTAAATGATCTATAGATACACATTTGGCCCTAGTGAGCCATTCATGGCAAAATGCAGAGAACACTGGCGCATCTTCACTACACTTGACATTGACAAGTGCTCCTTTTGCTTTTGCGAGGATTACTATTGCTTTCCACTCTTGAATGGAGCACGAGCTCTATGTTCAAACACACCTATATTGACAGAACATGTGCCAAGGACAAACACTGCACACTGTTTATAATACGGTGGTGGATCTTTAAGAAAGACATTAAGTGACACAACATAGCCCTTGCTCATTTAAATCAATGAAAAGAAACATTCCAGAGAGAAATGTTGCACTCGTTGAAAACTCAATTCCTGAGCTTTAAGTAAAAATGCCAATGCTTTTGTTGTTCCGTTCCATCTTGTTTTACTCTAAAAATGTGAGAAGACAGATCAGCAAGAGGTCCAGTAGTAAACTTTCTCTGCTGCTGGGGAATGAGACATATAATAGCAGCGTCTACCCATAATGCACAGAGAAAATCCCACCGGCTTTTCAAATACTTTAGATGAATCAGCCTCTTGTAGGAATCAAGCGCTTTGCAAAAACAGAACTGCAACATTGCATAAAAGATATCATGCATTCTGTTCAACTCCACTGGGAAGTACTTGAGAGATATTAGTCAAGATTGAATGCAAGTTTTCTATGTGGTCAGCCTATGCAGTGATAAAAGAAAATCAGATGCTATTATATATTGAAATGCTTTAACTCTCATTCTATCTGAAAGTTTCTGTCAGCACTATTATATACTGAACATACAGTATGTTAGGCACACGGTACAGCAGAATTAGTTTGGATAGACACTGAACAATAAATCTTTCATTATTACACTTCACATTAGAAACAAGTTTACATGAGAATTTTAAATGAGCTCTTCAACACCCAGATCAGTTGTGCTTCTGTCACTGGGGAACTGCAAAACAAACTCATCCAAACTCATCAAAATCATTTTGTATTTTGCCAATATTGTTCACACAAGCCTACAGTATTTGGGCATTTTTAAACCAAACTTGTCAAAGTAAATGGTGCTAGATCTTTTTTCTTTTTCTTTTTTTAGAACAAACTTTAATTTTCTCTGATATTTTTGCACTTTTAACCTGGTCAGTATATCTGGGCAAACTGATAAAGAGATAGATGTATGCTGGATGTTTTCTGAGAAGAACTAAAAATGCCAGACAAGAGTGGATGTGATTTTGTTGCTTTGTGCCACAGGTTTGCTGTCGCTGAACGCTGCGCTGGATTTTGAGCTCTGCCGCGAGTATTACCTGTCAGTGGAGGGGGCAAGGGGCAAACCACTGCTCAGTGACATTGCTACGGTTATCATCAATATCACAGACGTCAACGACAACCCACCTGTCTTTAACCGCAGTAGCTACAGAGCTGTGATTGCCGAGGACATTTCACCTGGGGACATGGTTCTGCAGGTATCACACTTTTCCTTAACTGTCACTGAACATCTAGTGATGAAACTTTTCAAAATAAGGCTAAAGCTGACTGTGTTATTGCTGCAGATGCACTGCAAACGATCATTTTCTTGGTTTGAAGAAAAAATATATTTGCTTTACATGCATAAGATAGTGGCCGGTTTCACAGACAAGGTTTAAGCTAGTCCCAGACTAAAATGCATGTTTGAGCTGTTTTAACTGAAAGAAACTTGCTCTGACATATCCTAAAATATGTCAGTGCCATTGTTTTGTCTCAAGATTCACACAGTAATGTTTTTTTTCTAAGGCACATTTATAAAAACTACTTAAATGTCCTAATTGAACTAAGGCCTAAGCCTGGCTTAATCTAAGCCCTGTCTGGGAAACCAGGCCAGAGTTACATATATTAGGGCAATATATATTAAGTGAATCTTTAAATACCACATTAGGAAATCTTTTTTTTCTTGTTTAACGAATAAACCCCACTAAATCAAGAAAAAAAGCAGTTTTCCAACGTGCTAAGAAAAATAAAAATGTATGTCCTTCCTTATCCTTCCATATTGTCTTCATAAATGAGGATAGAAAAATAATATTTTCTGAAAATAAGTCATTATATGTATGCACATATGGTTAAATAAATAAATCTAGTGTTTAGTATTATTTATATACATTTATATAATTAATATTTATTTTAATAATTAGGTTTAATAATTGTATTATGTGCTGTTGTCCTTATTATTTTTTAATATTTCTATTTAGCTTGAATTTATTTAAATTTTAAAAGTTTTAGTTTTAGCCATTTTAGTACTTTAACTTAAAATTAATGTCATTCACAAATTATTTCAGTTATTTAAAAAAAAAAAAATTCTATTTAGCTTGAATTTATTTTAATTTAAAAGTTCAGTTTTAGTAATTTAGTACTTCAACTTAAAATTTATGTCATTCACAAATTGTTAGTTTTTTTTAAGTTTTTCATTTAATATTTACATTTTATTTCATTTCATTTTTATTTAAACACCAAATGTATCTTGTTTTAGGGATGGATTTTTAATGGAAATGGAAAATGAAAATGATTATTATTTTGTGTTTCTGGACTGTTGTCATATTGCCTTTGACTTCACATGTAATGTGCCTCAGACTTTCTCCACAATGCTCTCTATGAAGCAAAGTAAAGACAGCTGTTGTCAATCTGGTGACGGGATTGATACAAGCTATTGTGGCAGCTGTTGAGCGAATGATTTACTGCATCTGTCAGTTAAGCGATCAGAAAAACATTCTGAATGCAGCAATCGGCTAATGGTGATTGTTTATGAGCACTCACAGCCTTTTCAGATATCCATTGGGATATTAGGCGTGTCTGATGCAGACCGTTGGATTAGAAGAATTGGCAGTAATCCAGAGCTTTAAAGCTTTGCTTAATATCACTCAGGTGTGCTCATCTTCCTTTCCTTCACTATGCATCTGTCTCAGGTAAGTGCTGTTGACCTTGATGGGCCTCCGAATAACTTCATCATGTACTCCATTGTGAATGGCGATCCAAAGCAGCAATTCAGCATCGACCCTCGCACTGGTCACATTACAGTGCGCTCCACGCTGGATAGGGAAGAGGTGAGTTTCAGTTTCATTCTTTAATCGTCTTTAAATCCCTTTTATCAGGGATTTAGTTATATCCTCTGATCACAGATGAACATTTTAATCACTACTGTGCATATTTGACTGCTGTTATTGAGCGTTCCTGCCATGATGTTTATATCTTCATAATCCTACTGACACGGCCCCTCGCCTTTCAGATAACGCACTACTCATTAACTGTGCAAGCTGCCGATGAAGGCGATCCCCCTTTATCCTCTGCCGTCCAGGTGACAGTAACTGTATCTGACGTCAACGACAACCCACCGATGTTCTCGCAGATCAGTCACAGCCTCGTTCTTCAGGTAAAAACACACACGTTGTCCAAAACCTACCTTTTTGCCTCCCTGCCCAGCTAGTTAATGAGTTAACTTTCTTCAGACAGACAATTTTAAAGTCTTTCAAGACATTGTGATATCACGTCAAACATCAAATATGCTTCAGAGATAACCAAGCAAATATTTAATGAATGCAATGCTTATTTTGCGATAGACATTAAATAATGTTGAAAATGGATATTTACTTCTTACCTCTCCATCAGACACTTCAACCAACCACTGAATCACACAATGGGCCCTATTTTAACAATCTGAGCTCATGGCGCAGGTGCACTTATATGGGATGATTTTAGTATCAAAATGATTAATAAATGCACGCACAATTATCCATGAACTTGATAAATGTTGCAGATATGTTTTACTATCCACAAACAAATGCCTTTCGACTTGTGTGTGCAAAATACAGAATCACATGCAGCAGTTTATACAAATAGAGATAATGTTTTATTTTGCATTAGTGTATCATAAGTTACTATTAACCCAAAAAATGCTCACCGCCTGTACAATTCAGAAGCGCACTTTTATTGCTTCTTAAAAATAAAACTAATGACATAGCTCTGATCTCTGTGAATACAGTCAGAGGCAATGGTAACTTTAGCCATGTTAGCCGTCAGCGTGCTAACAAGCACATTCATAAAGGCTATTTGCGTACATTCACAAAATAAAACGTGTGGTACTTACATGTTCTGAATATGAAGTTGGACAAACAGTTGGTATTGATCCATCTTTGAGAGGATGGATCATCCCTCAAGTCATCCTAGGTGTATATGACATTCTTCTTTCAGACGAATAAAATCGGAGTTATATTAAAAAAGTCCTGGCTCTTCCAAGCTTTATAATGGCAGTGACTGTTGTTCTGTTTTTGAAGTCCATTAAAGTACATCTATCCGTCATATAACTGCTCCACACGGCTCTGGGGGGTTAATAAAAGCCTTCTGAAGCGAATCGATGCGTTTGTCTAAGAAAAATATCCATATTTAAAACTTTATAAAGTAAATTATCTAGCCTTCCGTATTCAACTTACGGAAAAAGTGTAGCGCCTCTAGCAGTTCAAAATGCTGACGAGCGTAACTGGTGTACAATGTCGTCAGATGTAGCGTAAGCATTTTTTTTATTCAAAATGCATCAGAGGTTAATTACAAAGTGTGTAATACCTGCTTTGAGTCACAATTTTAAATTTAAATAAATGAATTTACACAAAATATAAATGAAAAAATGTATATCAATCTTTAAACAACTGAAAAAGTGGAGTACCTTAAAAGTCTTAGTTTCTTGAATTATATTGTATATTGATACACTGCCGATTTTGCAGGTTTTCCTACTTACAAAGCATGTAGAAGTCTGTAATTTTTATCATAGGTACTCTTCAACTGTGAGAGACGGAATCTAAAACAAAAATCCAAAAAATCACATTGTATGATTTTTAAATAATTAATTTGCATTTTATTGCATGACATAAGTATTTGATCACCTACCAACCAGTAAGAATTCCGGCTCTCACAGACCTGTTAGTTTTTCTTTAAGAAGCCCTCCTGTTCTCCACTCATTACCTGTATTAACTGCACCTGTTTGAACTCGTTACCTGTATAAAAGACACCTGTCCACACACTCAATCAAACAGACTCCAACCTCTCCACAATGGCCAAGACCAGAGAGCTGTGTAAGGACATCAGGGATAAAATTGTAGACCTGCACAAGGCTGGGATGGGCTACAGGACAATAGGCAAGCAGCTTGGTGAGAAGGCAACAACTGTTGGCGCAATTATTAGAAAATGGAAGAAGTTCAAGATGACGGTCACTCTCCCTCGGTCTGGGGCACCATGCAAGATCTCACCTAGTGGGGCATCAATGATCATGAGGAAGGTGAGGGATCAGCCCAGAACTACACGGCAGGACCTGATCAATGACCTGAAGAGAGCTGGGACCACAGTCTCAAAGAAAACCATTAGTAACACACTACGCCGTCATGGATTAAAATCCTGCAGCGCACGCAAGGTCCCCCTGCTCAAGCCAGCGCATGTCCAGGCCCGTCTGAAGTTTGCCAATGACCATCTGGATGATCCAGAGGAGGAATGGGAGAAGGTCATGTGGTCTGATGAGACAAAAAATAGAGCTTTTTGGTCTAAACTCCACTCGCCGTGTTTGGAGGAAGAAGAAGGATGAGTACAACCCCAAGAACACCATCCCAACAGTGAAGCATGGAGGTGGAAACGTCATTCTTTGGGGATGCTTTTCTGCAAAGGGGACATGACGACTGCACCGTATTGAGGGGAGGATGGATGGGGCCATGTATCGCGAGATCTTGGCCAACAACCTCCTTCCCTCAGTAAGAGCATTAAAGATGGGTCGTGGCTGGGTCTTCCAGCATAACAACGACCCGAAACACACAGCCAGGGCAACTAAGGAGTGGCTCCGTAAGAAGCATCTCAAGGTCCTGGAGTGGCCTAGCCAGTCTCCAGACCTGAACCCAATAAAAAATCTTTGGAGGGAGCTGAAAGTCCGTATTGCCCAGCGACAGCCCCGAAACCTGAAGGATCTGGAGAAGGTCTGTATGAAGGAGTGGGCCAAAATCCCTGCTGCAGTGTGTGCAAACCTGGTCAAGAACTACAGGAAACGTATGATCTCTGTAATTGCAAACAAAGGTTTCTGTACCAAATATTAAGTTCTGCTTTTCTGATGTATCAAATACTTATGTCATGCAATAAAATGGAAATTAATTACTTAAAAATCATACAATGTGATTTTCTGGATTTTTGTTTTAGATTCCGTCACTCACAGTTGAAGAGTAACTATGATAGAAATCACAGATTTCTACATGCAGGCAAACCTGCAAAATCGGCAGTGTATCAAGTACTTGTTCTTCCCACTGTATATATATGTCATTTTTGCAATAACAACAGCACCAAAAAGACCCCCTTTTTCATCAGTTGCTGCACAGACAGAATGGCTGTAGGCTTCAACTCTGAGAGAGAGAGAGAGAGAGAGATAAGAAACATTTGTTTAACATGTTCAACTGAAATATATATCTCTGATTTAACACTTATGCATTGTTGGAGTTGTAGAGAGAGAAAGCCAAACAGAATATTCATGTTACTGACGTCTAATTCCAAACTCCAAATTTGTAAGTATATAAGAGCAATACCCACCAATTGAATGGTCTCCCTTCTTTCCTCAATTGTTTGTCAATCTTTTTGTTAAATTCTTCCACTTCACTGAAATAGTTATCAGAGAACAATCACTGTTGTGTTAACAGAAATATCAGTAACAAAAGGGTGCACGGGGCATTGTGCAAAAATAATTCATAATCTACTCTGACCTGTAATGATAATCCGGACCAGAAAGGAAAACCTGCTCAGCCTCCTGCAAGGAGAAATTCCGGAGGACAGCCAGGGCATATATGATGGCCTATGAAAAACGTTAATATAAATATACTATTATACCACTACTGAACAGAAAGCCATTATACATGGGTCCATACACGAGTAGTGCTAGCATGCAGTTTATACAGTACATTTTGTAAGTGCAGGAGCAGGACACACAAACACATTTCATGGTTCAGCATACCTCTGAAAAAAGAACACCACAGATGAACTGCACTTCATCTGTGAAGCTAAATTGTGTTCAATCCTCTCAGATAATAAAACAAGATGTCCTGTTGTTCCTCATTGTTGAGGTAGACAGACACCTGGGAAGAGGTTACCTTATGTAACCACTTAGAGGGTTTCCCGTTGAGTACACCCTATGGGCAAACCATGGTACAAAAACAATTCTTTTTAAGGAATTGATACATTTAAGATAAAGATACAATAATTTGCAGCATAGTTAAAAAATAATGTTCATGTTTTCCCTAATTAAGGCCCTTGGTGAATGTTTACTATGAGTTAGTCTGTAAAGATGAATAAACGTGAACATTGTTAAAGTACCACCAAATGCTCCTCAGATCCCTGTAACTTTACAATAAAGTCCACCAGTCTCTTTTCTTCTGCGGTGCGGTCATCGACAGCCTCAATGTGGGCTGGGACTTTCTCAGATATAGCACTCTGTCTTGGCACTCAGACAGGCTGAAGAGTTCCTTGGACCAAGCTTCTGGCCTCATCAGTCCAGAAGGCAAACCGCTGACCCTGCCTTTCAAACATTAAGAAGATTAATCTAAAGAACCGCATAGGCAAAAGCATACACAAATGTCTGATTGACTGGAAGGTGTGGTTTAAAACTGTTTAAAGCACAGATAGTTCCAGTCTGTTTGTTCACCAAAAATAATGCACTACCTATAAACAAATGTGACCATGGTACCATATAGTTATCTGGTGAACATGATAATTTTGATAAATGAGCCAAGGCACAAAATGAACAATCAACTGTAGATGATAACATAAAACATTTAATAAAAAACAGCACAAGGTATTAAAACCAGCAAGTGTTACAGAAATTAATATACATATATTGTTAAGTGGTGTCATACCCTTCTATTTTGAAGCGCTTCATCAGAAGAAGACACCACCACTATCAAATGAAAGGCATGTCCATCTGAAAGATGTGTGACAGTGACGAGGATAATCTTTAGTTCATAATGTATCCATTTTCTTCATGATGAAGAGTGTGCACACAGACAACATTTAAAGTGAGAAATTTCCTTTTACATTTAAAAAAAAAAAAAATCAACTAACCTCCTGGAAGTCAAACCCCACACCTGTCACAATGCAAAGGGTATACTGCAGTAGAAAAGACAGAAAACATTTTATTCACAATGTTGACAGAAACTTGTATATACTTGGCAAAGAAAAACTGAGACTTTACAATAAGCATGAAAATCCCACAGTTATTTCCACAGTTCTGGCGTGGCAATCCCTAAAAGCAACAAAAAAGGTAACATGCATGTTAAATAGATGAAAGCCATTGCCATCTCGTTTACATTATGACATCTACATGATATGCAGAATGTGGGATATAATAATATTTGTTTGGAGTAGCTAAATGTGCATTTATTAATCACTGCAATATCATGCCCAGTCTTTTCAGTCCAGCTCCCAAGATTTCTACAGAAAAATAATAAAAAAAATTAAAAGGATAAGAACGTAGCCGAAATATATCAGTACAGGCTATAAGAACTTAGCCAAAGTATAAATTGCTATATGAACATGTCAAACAGTGTGCCTCATTTGTAACAAACTATTAAAACTGGCAAACGTCTCATTCATGATTGCAAAACAACGCCAAAACGACAGGCTAATAACACATATTGTAGTGCAACCAGGCAGTCAGCGCAGTTTAATTATGAAAGATATTTTATACTTAACTAATATGGTAAAACAATGAGTATTAAGCAAGTTTTCCCACTAATACAGTAAGCTACAGGTAAATCTTACACACCTCACATCAACATTCTTTTGTCATCTTTTTAAGTTGAATTAATGTGCTGGCTAGATTTACTGATTATAGTCATTAAAAATCAACAAGGATTTATTAAATCATGGCCACGAATAAAACTAGCACACAAATTCTTAATTCGTGGGAATTAATTATTAATTCATAGTTAGCAGCTCTTACTTTGGCTATGTAAACTTTGCTTCATTTAAACTTCATAAAATAAAACTTAATTGAATATCGGTACTCACAGTCTGATTGGTGTCCATGTCGTCCATCTTAAAATAATGTTTTTTATGATCCAGTTTGGTAGGTGGCGCTGTCACAAAAAAACTAGGGTCCTAGAACTAAGGTCCTGAAACTGCAGCCTCCGGTTGTCCAGGAATACCCTTCTCGGATCGTGCAAGGCTAAACCGGCGAAATGAAAGTTTCAAAATCCAAATGAATCAAATAGGATCGACTCACAAATGAGTCAATGAATGTTCTGACCAACATTAATACAAAATCGAATTTTTGTATTCACAATTATGTCTCTTATTTGTACAAAATACTGCACATGCATGTAAATCTGGATTTTACACACACAAGTTGTAAAGTATTAGTTCAAATGTAGAAATGCACATTTGGTAGTTGTGCATACGTTAATAATTAGCACCAGGCGTATTCACTGGTAGTTTATGTGTGAGTTGTGAAATGCTTGAAAACGCGAAAAGAAAGTCTCAAAGTCCAAATTAATCAAATAAGATTGACTCAGAAAAGACGTCAATAAATGCACGCATGTCACATGATCCACAATTGCACATCTTCTTTGTTGCATGCGCAAATTATGATACACTAATGCAAAATAAAACATTTTTATTCACAAAAATGTCTATTTGTACAAATCGCTGCGCATTCATGTAATTCTGTATTTTGCACACACAAGTTGAAAGGCATTTGTTTGTGGGTAGTAAAACATATCTGCAACATTTATTTAAGTTCATAGATAATTGTGCGTGCATTTATTAATCATTTTAATACTAAAATCATCCCATACACATCCCATACACCATACACAGCACGTGTCCAAATCCACTTTTGCTAGTTTAACGACGGAAAAAACTGTCGGCGTGCCAGGCACATGGTCCAAAAGGGTTGTACCTAGTCTCTTAATAAGTCATGGGTGTGTTTTGGGTGTAACGTGCAATAAAACAATCAGAGTCTCATCTCCCATTCCCATGTTGCGCTGGCACCATGGCGGATTCGCTGTTTACATGGTGGAATTTGCGAGCGGAAAGACTGAACACTTCTCCAGAGAGGAATCCTTTTATTTTTAATATTTAAAAATGTTTGTGTGCTGCTGCGCATCCCTGTTTGTGTAGTAAGTAGAGTGTATGCACATTGTGCACCCGCCTATAGGTTCATATTACTAACGCGCCCTTGAAATAACACAAAAAATACTGCACCATTGACTTTAGACCAGGTTTTTGTTGGTCAATGGCGCAGTCGTTTTCAGTTGCCTCAAAATAGCAACGTGCCAACAATGCACCTGAACACACCTCACTTTCAGACCAGCACGCCCATGGGCAAACAGATGGGCGTGAGTGCATTTGCTATTTAAACAACGTGGCGCTGGATGTGAAAATGATAACTGCGTCGGGCTGAAACTAGCAAAACACTTGCGTCAAGCCAGGTGTATGATAGGGCCCATAGTGTTGTGGGACATCAAAAGTGCCAAAATCAACCAGATGCCTCCATATACTGCTTTGTTTTCATGTTTCCGACACAGTTGTCATCTAATTTCTGCTCATTGGCACGGGGAAGGGAAGAGTTCAGGCTAAAGAGCCAATCAGCCATGCATAATATAGCATTTTTTTCCTGCGCCAGCATTCAGACCGTCTGTTTACCCCTTCAGATTTAGCCGGATCCATTGCTTCTAATTATAGGGCCAACTCTGCTGACTTGGAAATATTTTTCACACCCCATTTACCCCACCTAAGGTGTCTGTGTCTTTAGAGTGCAGCGGCTATTTGGCACCATATAGGTGGTCAGTTACAATTAGGCTCAGCTCTGCCAGCTGAGCATTCTGTTTCAATGACCTGTTCCAGTTGTGCCAGCTTGAAGGGAGACGAGGAGCACACGTCAGTCCAATCGGTAGCACTTGGTTGACAAATGCAGACAGAGTGATGAAAATCACCATCTGTTCTTGCTGTGTTTTCATTTCGACAGAATTGGGTTGCGTCTTCAAGCTTCGATTTGTTGGCATTAAAAATGAGTCCCGTGACAGAAATACGCTATTGATTTTGAAGCAAGAAACATACAAACATCAGGGCAGATTGAACATGGTTATTCTTTTCCAACAATTCTGATGATTTGCCTCTGGTCACCAAGGCACATTCTGTTGCCACAGCAATAAAATACGATAAAACTGAACTTCAGAGCGAGAATCATCATTAAAATAAAGAATGTATTTATGTTACAGCCACAACTTTCCTAAAAGTCAGATTGTATTTTCCCGAGCATGTGCGGCTTGATTAATGATGTTTTTCTGGATACAGGAAGGGGAGGCTGTGGGCAGTGGAATTCTGCAGCTGCTGGTAACAGACAGAGATACGCCTCAGAACGGCCCTCCCTTCTCCTTCCATATTGTCTCGGGAAATGAGGACAGGAGTTTTCACATTGACCAAGGAGGACTGCTCTCCGTATCCTCCCCACTGAGGAGGAGAGGCAAGCCTCAGCATCTGCTAAAAATCCAGGTGAAAGATTTCATTCATTAACTTCAGTTAAGAGTACAACGCATGTTTACAACACATGCTTGTTATAAGTTTAAAGGGATGGTTCAACCAAAAATGAAAGACTGTCATAATTTACTTATCCTTATGTTGTAACGGTCAAATCAAGCAGCTTTCTGTTTATCAGCATGGTGAATTCAAGTGACCAAACTGAAAATGAGTGAGAGCAACAATAAATGTGACCGCACCTTAAAGAGATAGTTCACCCAAAAATGAAAATTCTGTCAGTACTTACTCACCCTCATGTCGTTCCAAACCCGTAAGACCTTCGTTCATCTTTGGAACACAAATGAAGATATTTTTTATGAAATCTGAGAGCTCTCTGACCTCTCCATAGGCAGCAACGTCATTGCAACTTTTAAGGCCCAGAAAGGTAGTAAAGACATCGTTAAAATAGTCCATGTGACTCCAGTGGTTCAACCTTAATGTTATGGAGCGACGAGAATACTTTTTATGCGCAAAAAACAAACAAAAATAACGACTTTATTCAACAATTTCTTCTTGTCTGTGTTATTCTCCTATGCTGTTGATGTAGTAAATACAGCGTAGCGCTTCTGAGTTTTACACCGGCTCACTATTGGCCATGCTGTTCACGTGAGCACCACGACGCATGTGTGTGATGCTGACGCAGGAGCTGGCCAATGCTGAGCCACCATTCTGACGTAGAACTAGGAAGCGCTGCACTGTATGTACTACGTCAACAGTGTAGGAGACTGACACAGAAGAAAAGAGATTGTTGATTGTTATTTTTGGTGCACAAAAAGTATTCTCGTCGCTTCATAAAATTAAGGTTGAACCATTGTAGTCACTATTTTAACGATGTATTTACTACCTCTATGGGCCTTGAAAGTTGCAATGATGTTGCTGCCTATAGAGGGGTCAGAAAGCTCTCAGATTTCATCAAAAATATCTTACTTTGTGTTCCAAAGATGAACTAATGTCTTACGGGTTTGGAACGACATGAGGGTGAGTAATTAATGACAGAATTTTCATTTTGTGTGAACTAACCCTTTAAAGCCATTGGATTTTTCTGAAAAACACAAAAAGGAAATGTTCGGCAGAAACTTTTATACTGCTCTTTTCTCTTATAAGGAAAGCGAAAAAAGACTGGTGCTGTCAAAAATGACCAAAAACACTGTGAAAGTGCCATAAAATACCATTTGTATGCTATAGGACTATTCCAAAGATTCAGAAGCCGTATAATAGTTTTGTTACACTTATTTACACAAATCTTGTGTCAGCATTCGGCAAATTCAAACAAAGATATTGTTTGACTTCAGAAGACTTGACATATACTGTATTGCACAAATCATTATGGACAACCTCTATGTTTTTTTTGGTCAAAATTCAAAGTTTAATTATATTATATTATATTATATTATATTTTGGTTACACTTTCTTTGGTAACACTTTATTTTACAGTGTCATTGTTACAGATGTTACATGTAGTTACTATAGTAATAACTCTAAATTATGCATAATTACATGCCACTAACCCTAGTTTTCCTGTTTTTTTCTTGTTTTTTTAATTCTCTGCCTGTATTCCGGATTACCCTTTTTTTTCCTGAGTTTTCTGCCCTGTTGCTTATTTAGATTGTTTGCCCGGTGCAACCCTTTGCTCGTTACATGGATTACAATTCTGGATTGTCCAAATAAAGCTGCATTTGGATCTTTAACCCAAGTCTCAGAGCAGTTTGTAACACTATATGTTTAGGATTAGGGTGTGGTTTAGGGTTATATGCATGTAATTAATAGTAACTACATGTAACTTGTGTTACAAGGGCACTGTAAAATAAGGTGTTGCCTATATTTTTCATTCTAATTTGAATTGGAATCCCGAATCCTTTTTTGCTACCTCAATTCAAATGTAAAAATTGTGTTGGAAGTTGAAAAACATTTTTTAATCAAATTCTAAATGGTGCTGAACCCTGTTCCCCATTCACTGTTATATACAGAAAGGAGTAGCATGAACATTTTTCAAAACCTCTCCTTCCTGTCTTCCACAGAAGAAAAAAAACAAAAGTAACAAAGGGGCTTGTAACAACATAAGAGCGAATAAATGATGACAGAATCTTTCATTTTTCAGTGAACCATCCCTTCAATTGGAATATGACTTGTATGGTGCAGTACAAGCTGACCTATGGTTGTAAACTGGATTGTTATCTGTGGGCCAGTGATTTTACCACACCATCTTAAATTATTTAAAGCGACTCCTCAAAGGACAGTGTATTGTTCACACGTCGCAATGTTTTTTTCACACTTCACATAAATATCATCTCCACAGGTCACTGACAGCGGCCACCCTCCACTGTCCTCTATATGCGTGGTGAAGATCAACATCACAGAGCAGAGTCGATATCCACCCACTGTGACTCCACTAGAGGTTTTCATCACCACCGCTGGGGGGACGTTCTCCAAACGTGTCATTGGCAAGCTGCACGCTACGGACCAAGATCCCCAAGACATCCTATCATACAAACTGGTCTCTGATACCCCGGACCGAGGCCTGTTCTCTGTGGATACAGTGGATGGAAAGATCGTGGTGGAAAAGGACCTGGAGCCAGGCCTGTACCACATGAACGTGAGCGTGTCCGATGGGAAATTTAGCATCTGGGCTGGAGTGAAGGTCCACATTTGGGCTGCTGCTCAACATGATCTGGATCAGGGCTTCACGTTGCAGTTGGCTGGACTTTCGGCAGAAGAGTTTGTGTCCGACCACTGGAGAGGCCTCCAGCGCAGCCTGGGCTTGGAGCTAAACATACCCAGACAAGAGCTGCACATCGCCAGTTTGCAACAGCAGCCAAACTCTGTCAACATGGAGGTGCTACTGGTCCGTCGAGCTCAGGATGGCTCCGTTCAGCCCGTGCCTGCTCAGCGCCTGACTGGGGTCCCTTCGACTGTAGAAGATGCACTGGGTTTGAATGTCTTGAGACTGAAGCATGATGGTTGTGTGGGCGCTGGTTGCCCACCTCGGGGTTGCAGGAACGCAGTAGTGATGAGGCAGGGGAGAATGAGTAACTACGCCACAGCACGGGCGAACTTCATCACCCCTCAGCACAGCTGGGAGAGTGTGTGCTCCTGCAATGGTAGGCAGACCACCATCGTCTTATTTTGCATTCCACTGAGAATAAACCAAAAGGCCTTGAATATTATCTAGTTTCTCACTTAGTTGCTCCTTTATTTTGACTGCTCTGGTTTTGCTTTAAAGGGACAGTTCACCCTAAATTAAATGACCCTTCATGTCATTCCAAAATCATAGGATTTTCATTGTCCAGGGAAAACAAAAGGAAACGTTTAGGGGATATTTCAAGCTGCACCTTTACATACAACAAAAACATATTGTGACCAGGGGCTTTCAAGCTCCAATAAGGACAAAAATCAATAGTCTATATCAGTGGTTCTCAATCAGGGGGCCAGGGCCTACAAGTAAACCTCAAGATGACTTAAAATGATTTAAAATAAGACAAAACAAGTTCTAAAATAAGTTAAACCAATTAAAATCAAGATATTTTTTATAATTCACCCCCCCAATAACTGTTTTCTGGAAAACCTGAGTGTATAATGAAGCCTCATTTTGATTTCTAGTCCTAAAAGTCATGTAAATTAATAAAATCTTTAAATGTCATGGGTAATTTTGTAATGTATATACAATTTCTCCAGTTATTCCTTATCCAGGAAATCATGAACGACTGGAAAAGTCATGGGGCATTTGAATATTTTTGTGGACAATGGGGTGCCTTGGAGTCAAAAAGGTTGAGAACCAATAGGTCTATATGACTTTATCATTATACTCCAAGGTGTCTAAAGACATATGACAACTTTGCACATGCTCATTGTGTGACATGAGACGTCATAATTGACGTCAAAAAGTGGGGCATTATATTTAAATGTATGAGAACGTCAATAGGATTTGAGAGCTATGCCAGAGGGTAAATATTCAGTGAATAATGATTGCAAATTCAGTCTATTGATTACTCAAACACTAGGAGCAAGCACATTGTATTTACATCAATACTTTTATTTTTCTTTAGATCTTGAGAGCTCTCTCGGTCACTATGTGCTTTCATTGTTTTGTGTTGCATGTACACTACCGTTCAAAGGTTTGGTGTCAGTAAGATTTCTAAATATTTTCAGTCTCTTATGCTGACCAAGGCTGCATTTATTTGATCAAAAATACAGTAAACAGTAACATTGTGAAATACTATTACAACTTCAAATAACTGTCTTCTATTTTAAATATATTTTAAAATGTAATTAATTCCTGTGATGGCAAAGCTGCATTTTCAGCATCATTACTCCAGTCTTCAGTGTCACATGATCCTTCAGAAATCATTCTAATATGATGATTTGATGCTCAAGAAACATTTCTTATTATTATTAATGTTGAAAACAGTTGTGCTGCTTAACTTTTATAGAAACCATGAAATGATTTTTTTTTCCAGGAATCTTTGATGAATCAAAAGTTCAAAGGAACAGCATTTACTTGAAATAGAAATCTTTTGTAATATTATACATTTCTTTACTATTATGTTTATCAATTTAATGCATCCTTGCTGAAGTATTAATATCTTTCAATAAAATGGTAGTGTTTGTAAACAGTACAGTGTTTTCAGTTTTTTGTTGAAATTTTTTTTAAAAGTAGAAGTAAGAAAGATGCTTTTCATTCATTTATTTAGTGAGATACTGGTAGGCCTGTTTAACTTGATGCCAGTTATTAGTTTCAACAGGAAGTGGACAGCTGCAGCACATTTTGCCAAATGTACTTACTATTTATGCTTCCTGCATTGCAGAATCGGCTGTGAGGTTTGATGGCAAGGGTTATCTGAAATACATCTATCAAATAGAAGAGGGCAAAGAGGACTTCCATCTGTCTCTTCGACTCAAGACATCTGCTGCAAAAGGCATAGTGATGTCCACCAATGCCTCTGACTGGGGAACACTAGAGGTACAACATTTTTCAAATACTCTGACAAAAGAATCTTTAACTTATTCTTTTGTCTGCCACATTCTTGCACAAAAAGCTTACTTTGAGTGAATTGGTGTATGTTAAAGCCAGGTATAAATCTAAAATACAAAGAAAACCCAGCCGTCCAGATAACAATGGAACGATCACAGGAAACTTCACTCCACCATGACAAATACAACATCCAAATGTTTGCAATGCTATAGAAGCTTGTTTGTTCTCATGAATGACTAACTGCGCATTAAATGTGTTAATATTCAAGAGTGCATTCCATAAAGGAAGTAAAAACTTGTGATGTGGATTTCATCCCACCCTTTGAGCATATCAGTGATAAATCAACCTGTTTTTCTGAAATGAGTGTTATGATGAATTCATGGCTGACTGCTCTCCCCCTTTGACTCAGAGGCACAGTGAGGGCGAATTGAGTATTTGTTTATTTAAATGCAGCTTTGAAACTTCAGCTACAGAAAAAAGAAAACCTGAAAAGTGCATTCATGTTCTATATATTGTGAGTAATATAAAGAATGCGGAAAGACTTAAAACAGCGACCTTGCTTCAAAATCATGACATCTCTCCCCGAGGATTTATGCGCCATAATTGAATATTTAATTTAAGTGTCTTGCAACATCAAAAGTACACTTCTCCTGTTTTCAAAGCTTTACCTCTGGGTTTTGAAACTTGGCAAGCTGGACCATTTCATTGTTGCAGAGGGGCTTCAAAAGGAATTGTTAAACGGTGTCATCCAAGAAATCTTTAGGGCATACATCTTCACATGCTGCATAGCCATGCGTGACATAATTTATGTGTCTCTCCGGAGAATTAACATTCTGGTGCACCTCAGCAAATTCCTATCACTTCACATCTTATCAGTCATTTAATTTGAGAGGAGCGACAGCTTTGGAAAACTTGGAAACTTGCAAAATTCAAATCTACTCCTACTAAGCTAATGTTTTTTCAGCTTTCTTACCTTTTAAGTAATTACTTTCAAATGGAAATTTAGCCTATTTGAGTAAAGGGAAGAAAAGGTGACTTGTCAGTTAAGCAGCTGTAGCATTTATAAATACTGACAGCTCTGATCTAACATTATTAAGAGAAACAAGATCTGTTGGGGGATAGATACGGTGGAACTGATACCCTTTAATGCAGTGAGGAGTCTGAGCATGTAATTAGGTAATTAGGTTTTTCTTCCTACTGGACTCACATCAAGAGGTCTGTTACGAAACCTACCTAGACAGCATTGAAAGGCATCACAGGCACAATGATGCCATGCCATGACTCAACATTATGCTTCTAAGATCTGTAATTTTGGCCAAATTCTAATGCAGCATTTTATCCACGATGGCAGATATAGTCAAGAGAAAATTTTTATTTATTTATAAATATATACACCGATGAGCTAAAACATTATGACCAGACACAGGTGAAGCGAATGTCACTGATCATCTCCTAACAAGACCACATATTAAGGTCTGTGAAGATTAGATGGTAAGCAATCTATCAGTTCTGATAATCAACGTGTTGGATGCAGGAGAAATGGGCAGGAATAAAGATCTGAGCGACTTTGACAAGGGCCAAATTGTTATGGCAAGGCGACTGGGTCAGAGTATCTCTGAAATGGCAAGGCTTGTGGGTTGCTCCTGGTCAGCAGTGGGGAGAATTTACCAACAATGGTCCGGGACAAACCACAAACCAGTGACAGAGTGTTGGGTGCCCAAGGCTCATCGATGCACAAGGGCATTCTATTGAAGGCTATCCCATCTGGTCCGAGCCAACAGAAGGTCTCCTGTGGCACAAGTCACACAAAATTTTAATAATGGTTATGGGAGAAATGTGTGTCAGTGCATCACACTGCGTACCAATCAGAGTGCCTATGATGACCCCTGTCCACCGCTGAATACGCCTACAATGGGCTTGCATGCGTCGATACTGGACCTTGGAGCAGTGGAAGAAGGTCGCCTGGTCTGATGAGTCCTGATTTCTTGCATTATTGGATGATGGCAAGCCTCTGGAAAATTATCTGCTGGGAAACCCTGGATCTGGACATAAATTTGACACGTGCCACCTACCTTATATCACCCTGTAGCTCAAGACTGGTTTCCCACTGCTAAGCAGGATTGAGCCTGGTCAGTACCTGGATGGGAGACCTCCTGGGAAAACCAGGTTGCTGCTGGAAGAGGTGTTAGTGAGGCCAGCAGGGGGCGCTCACCCTGTGGTCTGTGTGGGTCCTAATTCCCCAGTATAGTGATGGGGACAAGCACCGTCCTTCGGATGAGACGTTAAACCGAGGTCCTCACTCTCTGTGGTCATTAAAAATCCCAGGATGTCCTTCGGAAAAAGAGTTGGGGTGTAACCTCGGCATCCTGGCCAAATTTGCCCAGTGACCTCTGTCCATCATGGCCTCCTAATCATCCCCATATACTGATTGTCATCATTACTCTGTCTCCTCTCCATCAATAAGCTGGTGTGTGGTGGGCATTCTGGCGCAATATGGCTGCCGTCGCATCATCCAGGTGGATGCTGCACATTGGTGGTGGTTGAGGAGATTCCCCCCTTCTATATGTAAAGCGCTTTGAGTACCCAGAAAAGCGCTATATAAATGTAACAAATTATTATTATTATTACCTAAACATTGTTGCAGACCAGGTCCACCCCTTCATGACAATGGTGTTCCCTGGTGGAAGTGGACTCTTTGAGCAGGATAATGCACCCTGCCACACCACACATTGTTCAAAAATTGTTTGAGGAACATGATGAAGAGTTCAAAGTGTTGCCCCGGCCTCCAAATTCCCCAAATCTCAATCCAATTAAGCATCTGTGGGATGTGCTGGACCAACAAGTTCGATCCATGACGGTCACACCTTGCAACCTACAGAACTTGAAAGATCTGCTGCTATCGGCTTAGTGCCTGATACCACAGCACACCTTCAGGGGTCTAGTGGAGTCCATGCCTCGACGGGGTCAGCGCTGTTTTGATAGCACGCGTAGGACCAACAGCATATTAGGCATATTAGGTCATAATGTTTTGGCTACTAAAGTAATACTTTAATTCAGAAAGGATGCATGATCAAAAGTGACAGTAAATACATGTATTATGTTACAAAAGGTTTTTCATGGTTTCCACAAAAATATGAAGCAGCACAACTGTTTTCAACATTGATAATAATAAGACTTGTTTCTTGAGCATCAAATCATCATATTAGAATGATTTCTGAAGGATCATGTGACACTGAAGACTGGAGTTTTGGAGACTGCTTTGTCATCAGAGGAATAAATTATATTGCAAAGTATATTAAAATAGAAAGAAATAGAAATCGACCCCAAACTATATACTTTCATACAAAAGCAATTCATTCACTACTAAAAATTATCAATTATAATTTGCAATCTAAGACAGTGGTCTAATCCAGTGGTTATCAGCCCTGTTTCTGTTTAAATTGTACTATTTTTAACTATAGTGGACAATAAAGCAGATACATTTTAAAACTTTTAGAACTTTTTAAAAGCTTTTATCCATCCATTGATTAAGTGAGGGATAATATACATTCAGGCAGTATGACTACAGGATAATCAGAATGTTTATATTATCCATAGGGTTTATTTTAAGAAAATGACCGGTGCACTGTACATTATCTCACTTATTACTCAGCTGCTTGCCAAATAAAATAAATTAATGAAAATATAATATTGATTTGAGATGAAATTATTTTTTATTTGACCGCAGAATGTCACGACTGACCAATCAGGATCAGATATTTCAGAGAATTGTGTAATATAATATTGTGTAAAATAATAGTTAGTTTAACTACATCAGCAAACAATTTCATTTCAGAATCTTCTTTCAAGATAAATAGGTTGGGAGGGAATATCACCTCTTTTTAAGGATACTTTCCATTGCTTGCTTGACCATAAATGTTTAGTTAGCTGATTTTCAAGCACAGCAAGATTATGTGCTATGTTGTTTTGATGTGGACTCTGGTGGATAACAACCTTCTTACCTGTCAAACTCAGCATTGCCCTCAAGGAAGCAAAACTTAGATCGAACATTCATCCTCGATGAGTCCTCCTGGGATAAGTTCCTCTTCCTTTTTTGTGTTCATCTCACCACCACCACTGCACACTTAGCGCAGCCCAGTACAGCAAAATCAAACAGCAGCTCCATTCAATGAAAGCAAATGAGCAAAACCCATGGGCTGACTGGTATCAGATCAGAGCAAAAGGCTCTGTGCTCACTTCTCACATAGCAAAACCCTCTGAAGATTCTGCCGCAACAATTAAGAGGCTGGCGTGAAGGAGATGTTGCTTAATAATGCATACTCTCAGCATCAGTGTAATACTTTCAAATGTGAAGTGCACACACAGGCTATGTTTTTTTAATGCACAGAACAGGAAACTAATACATGCATATGTGAGTGATCTATTATTTGTGGGTGGAATGCTGAGGAGGCATAATGTCAGTGTGCATTCGTATGCTCCTGATTGGACTGTGGCTTTGCATCACAAAGTTGTTGGTGCGGTTTAACAAGAACAAGGTGTGTTCTCCCTCGAGCTCTGTCTTTCAAAACTACTTTCAACGCTCAAAGGGCTTCTTATCTCGCACAGAGCGAGCGCAGAGAGCACTTGCTTCCAACTGAGCAGAAACACAAGCTACGTAACCTACCTCAGCAAGAGCCTTGCTGGCTCTTCAGCAACCTGAGCACAGTCCGTAAAAATGTAACTTCATTCAAGCCGCAGACATCAGGCTGAAGCTAACAAGTGTGAATTGTATACTTTTTTAGTGTTAATATATTTTCTTTCATGCCAGACTGAACGTTTTTTGGGGGGTCAATGACGTGACACTCTTTTTTTTTTTTTTTTATAAAAAAAAACTATTCAAAAATACATTCAAAATGCAATTCATGCATACAGTGACTCATGCATATGTGAAAAGCTTCAAACTTTAAGCTTTAGAAGAAAAGTGGGTTACACTTTATTTCGATAGTCCTCTTAAGACATTCTAGTAACTACAAATAATTTTGCAACTACATATGTCAACTAACTCTTATTAGAGTATTAGTGATGGAAGCTTGTTTCTGCCACAGAATAAAACATTTTAAAAGATAATTGAGACTTTTTATCTCAAAAGTGTTTTTACATCTCACAATTCTGACTTTTTTTGTCTCAGAATTGTGAGATATAAAGCGCAATTGCGTGTTATAAAGTCATAATTGTGAGATATAAAGCCAGAATTGTGAGATATAAAGTCATAATTGTGAGATATAAAGTCATAATTGTGAGATATAAAGCCAGAATTGTAAGATATAAAGCCAGAATTGCGAGATATAAAGTCAGAATTGTGAGATATAAAGCCAGAATTGTAAGATATAAAGCCAGAATTGTGAGATATAAAGTCATAATTGTGAGATATAAAGCCAGAATTGTAAGATATAAAGTCAGAATTGCGAGATATAAAGTCAGAATTGTAAGATATAAAGTCAGAATTGCGAGATATAAAGTCAGAATTGTAAGATATAAAGTCAGAATTGCGAGATATAAAGTCAGAATTGTGAGATATAAAGCCAGAATTGTGAGATATAAAGCCAGAATTGTAAGATATAAAGTCAGAATTGCGAGATATAAACTCACAATTCTGACTTCTCTCAGAAGTGAGTTATAAAGTCCAATTGAGGGGAAAAAAGAAAGACTTTTTTCTCATCTCGCAATTCTGACTTTATAACTCACAATTGCGACTTCATATCACGTAATTCTGAGAAAAAAGTGAGAATTGTGAGATAAAAAGTTTACCTTTTTTTTTTTTTATTCTGTGGCAGAAACAAGCTTCCATAATTAGTGGACTGTTAGGTTAGGGTTCGGGTTAGTAGAATAGGTTGACATGTACTTGCAAATTTTCAGATTTACTTATAGTCAGTAGAATGTCTTTTGGGGAGCATCAAATAAAGTGTTAGCAGATATTAAGCAGACAGTCTACTAATACTCTAATGACTGGTAGTTGACATGTAGTTGCAAAGTTACTTATAGTTAGTATTAGTAGAATGTCTAAAGTGAACTACGGAAATAAAGTGTTGCCAAAAAAAAGTGCAACACTCACTCTACAAACACAGACTTGACTTTTGACTTTTGACTTTGTTGTGCTTTTCTTCTAATGCTTTAGATTTTTTTCCTGTTCTTTATCATGAACATGTTTTTTGTCATTGACTCTTTTGTGTTTGTGTTTCTAGCTGGTGGACAAGGAGCTGTGGCTCAGATATAGATGTGGCAACATGCATCCTGCCAGTATACAGGTGGCCAACCACCCTGTGGCTGATGGCCGCTGGCATCATGTCTCTCTGGAGGTCAATGGCACAACCCTTAGACTCACCATTGATGCCAGCCATTCCAAGTCTGTTGTTCTGCCACAACCCTGCAAGCTCACTCAGTCCGGTGGGGCCCTGGTGCTGGCCAGCTCTAATCCCAGCACAGATGCAGAGCGACTGGGCTTCACGGGCTGTTTGGACAGCTTACGTTTCAATGGAGAAGCAGTGAGAGGAAAGGAGGGTGTGACAGGAACTGGCCCGCAGACTGGCAGACTCTTTGGGATCTACCAGTGCTGCTCTGATGTGAAGATCTGTGCCATTAATCCTTGTGAGAACGGAGGCACTTGTGTCGAAGACTCCAGTGGAGGTGGGAAAGCAATGTTACTCTTAGGGGGGAATATTTGCACACTTTGTCCACATTGTTTTACCTACCGATTTATAAAATAAGATTAGCAAATTGGGTCACCAAATCTGTATGCCATTATGCACAATATCTTGCTTGTCTACACCATGAGTTTTGATATATGGTTGATTTTAATGCTACATCATTTTATGATGAATTACTGATGCCATGATCACTAGAATAAAATGAAATGCATTTTAGTGCCAAAATAGTAGTATAGAAATAATAAAAATGGAAAAGGTTTGTGATGATAAAAATGAATTAATTGGTAACACTTTAAAATAAAGTTTAAAGCTGGATTTCCCGAAACCTTCTTAACGCTACGTCATTCTTAAGTTATACCTTAAGGTGTACCTTAACGTTAATACGTGTTTCCCGAAAAGATCTTAGTTAAGTATGCCTTCTGTAAGTCATACTTTCGTAAGGATGGTCTGGACCACTCTTAGCTATACCTTATCACTGCTGACAGTTCATTCCGGTAGTGGCCACCACTGTTTCTTTACATCTCAGTCTATAGCCTACCAATATAATTCTGCTAATTCAAGTGTTTTCATGCAAAGAATACAATTGTCATTAAACTAATGTTTGTCAGCTTTTTAATTATATTATCCAAAGGTACATCAGCTGGCAAAAACCATTACAGAGTCTATTTAAAGGGAATGATTGTGGAGGGGAGTTTGGTCAAACTATGGCAGCGATACAGCGAATGCTAAATCAAAGACGGCGCTGTCCGCGGAGCCATTTAGTGTATGTGCATGTGCACTATTTCATCCGTGAAAACTTTAGTCTCCTGCCTACCATGTCAGAAGCTGCAATTCAAAATAAATTTCGCCTGCCATGGCAGCAAATTCAGCAGCTTTTAGATCTCGTTAGTCCGACTTTGTCAAGACAAACTCGACGGAGCTCCCTCAGCCCTGAAAGTCAGCTGCTGCCACTCTTCTTTCTGTCTTTTTTCTCCGCTGTAGCTGTTGATTATGTTGCGCGTGTTGCGCTTTTATTGAGTAGGTCATCCAATAACAGAAATTAGTGATTTACACCAATAATGTGATGCGAGCAATTAACCCTGCTTAGTAAATGAAGACTATGGCAAAATATATTATGATAATATAAATGGCATACTGCCAGTTAGGTGGGTTGATTCATGATACGTTGCGGGTTCGTGCAATCATTTCAAAATTATATAAAATATCCACGGTTGGATTTAGTTTGCAATTTGGATTATATTTATAAGATCTCACGAGTCCTGATAAATGCAATTTCAACTATTTCTGAAGTGCTTTTATTATAAAGAACACCGCTTTCTTTCGCTTTCATAGAGTGAATAATCGATTTTTGAGCCATTGATAAACCAAATCAGCACCGCCGCCACGGACAGCACCTGGTAACGTCGCACTTAAGAAGGTATACCTTAAGCAACCTCCTAAGATATAGTTCGGGGAACACACCTAGAAATGGTATACCTTTAGTTAAGTTATACCCTTTAGAGTCTTCGTAGCGCGCTAAGAGACAACGTTATCGGGAAATGCAGCCTATATCATTAACATTAGTTAATGCATTCGGTATCATGAACTAATGATGAACATTACTTTTCAATATCATTCTTAATCTAGGTTAATTTCTACAAAAATAATACATTTTTAACATTTCAAGTTGTATAAATTAACATTAATGCATTATGAATAAACATGAATTAACAGTGAACAATAGTCTATTTATAAATTAACATTAACCTAGATTAATAATGATATTGTTAAAAAATGCTGTAAGAAATTGTTCATTCTACGCACAGTAGTAACAAATTGTTAAAGGACAAAAAAATAAAGAGGTGAGCATCACAAGAAAATGTACACAAACATCTCTGTCAAATGAAATGCATTTTATTGACAACATAATAATACATATGCAAATAATAAAAACAGATAAGGTTTAATAAAATAGAGATTGCACTGAAAATGATAAAAAAAAATGTATTAATTGGTAACACTTTACAATAAAGTTTAATCATCATTTACATTAGTTAATTAACAGGAAATGATAGTGTATTAACATTAACCTAGATTAGTAAATGCTGTAAAAAAAAAAAAAAAAAAAAATCATTAGTTTCTAATGCATTAACTAATGTTAATGAATTAAACGTTATTGTTAATGGTCTCTAATTATTCTGAATACAACCTGGTCAGGTTGGATGGTAAGTGAAAGTGTGCTAAAGTGATGCAAATGTATTCACCCCTTAACATATTTCATTTTTTTTGTTTTCATCTCTGTTTCATGTAATAAAATTGTGAAGTAGGGAATTCATTCTTGAATTTTAAATGGTAAGGGACAACAAACCAAAATGCTTGTATGTCTTTGGAAATAAAGCTAGGGAGATGATCTCCATTGTATCTGCATCCAAAAGATCTCTCAATACCCCAGTGTCAGTCTACACAAGCAGAGAAGACCCTATGGAAATGTCTTTGTTATCTTGCTATTACTCTGTCTGAAGTATAAGATGTATTTTTTTTTTACGTCTGTCCTCCAGGGTTTCGCTGTAGCTGTCCAGTGCTATACTATGGCTCCCGCTGTGAGAACGGCAAGCTGCCGGACAATCCTTGTGCATCCCAGCCATGTGCCCATGGACTGTGTATGCCAAATAATCAAGGGTACATCTGCAACTGCTCCACACAAATTGCTGGAAACAGGTGAGACTCACACAGCGGAGCTCTTGAAATCACACGTGCATTGAGAAGTCTGACTAATCTGCATGAAAATGAATACTTGTGTATTCTGTGTCTTCATCTCTTTCATGAACCCGTGCCCATGATATGTGCATTTGGCATTCAGCCGTAACTCACCTTTGAGTTTACAAATTAAAACATTATTGATTGTCCTCATTCATATATAACTCCAAAGCTTGAGCAAATTAGTCATGGAGTGAGAATTTCAATCAATATATGTCCTTCTGTGTGTCTGTGTATAGCCCAAGACGGGAAACATTACAAACACTGTTTAGTTATAAAATAATGTTAGGTGCTTATGTCAAAATGCAATAAAAAAAATTCAGTTTGGGGGAACTGTGCAATATTCACTGTCCAGTACTGCACATGATACGTATCTGGTATTATTGTAATATATGATTATTATGTAAAAATTATTATTTTCACTAGTGTTGCAAGACAAAAGCCAGAACAGCACATTTACTATGTATACGGCATAATTAGTCATTTTTTAAATTATAGCAAGTAGTGAGAAATATTGATGAAAAATATTTAATATTCATTTAACCTGTTTTTAATTTGTTTTATTTATCTATTTAATCTTATTTATTATGCATTTTTTTCCTAGAACAGCGAACACATTGTTAATGATAGATTTGTTGCAATTATTTTAATATGTAATGTGTGTTATATGAACACTGTAGTGTAAAATGTCATCCAAAAATCAGATTACTTTTTTTTCTCAAGTAATGCATTACTTTTAAATTGACAAAAATATATCTGAGTTGCTTTTTCATGATGCAAGTTACTTTGCATTTCCATGTATTCACTGATTTCCCATTTATTCACCTCTCTTGTCCCCATGTTGAGAGAAATCGGGTGTAAGTGCAGAGGCGTTGTGCGCAGTGTGAACATGATGCTTATTGTAGTTCTAGACTAAATGTGAGCATGTATTTACTTATCTCTCTTGCACAAAACAGATTCAGTTTCCCTCAAAATGAATAAAACTGTGAAAAGCAAACTTACGCAAACCTGTAATAATTACATTTTTTAGCTTAAATATACTTTATGTATTTAATCTCACTTTATGTCTTTGCTGCTGACCTTCGATGACCCAATTCAACCATACGAATAAGCAAAAATTACTTTAGTTAAACATCAGATTTTTTTGTTTTTATTAGTGTTGAACTTTCTTCTGTCCTATTCTTCTGCGATCCAGAACTGCAGCACAGCTGAAAGGTTTATTTGAGCTGCGCCCTCTACTGTATAGGCGTGAATTTGCATTTACTTCAGCCTGAGGCTTATTCATTTCACTTTTGCCGTAAAAGGGCCTTTACATTTGCAAAAATACAACTTTAAAAAGCTAACAAGCAAACCCAGCCCAGGTAATAAAAAGTATCACAAATGTATTGTAACACATTACTTTCCACAAAAAAGTAACTAAATGATGCAATTAGTTAGCAATTATAATGAGGAAGATAATCCATAAATGACATACAGGATGGCGTATACCATTTCCATTGAATGGTAATTCAGCTGTGGTATCTGAGTTTGAGTGTATCTAGATCAGTGTGGCCTACACACACTCCTACATTCAGTCAATTGTTCCTTCTCTTTGCAGATGTCAGATTGCGTGCACTCCAAATCCATGTCTGGATGGCTTCGCCTGCTCACTGGCAGAGAACTCCATCCACTGTGAGCGCACCACCTCCTTTGCTTATGTGGAAATCGCAGAGATCTGCGCAGGCATATTGGGGCTTGTCCTCCTCGTCGTGGCCTTTGTGTGTTTCCGAAAACGCTACGTCAGCAAAAAGAAGCAAAAGTCTGGCTGCGTGCAAGATTCCAACGGTTACTTCCCAACTTTACCCAAAAGCATGATGAAAGAAACTGAGATCAGCTCTCCCATGGAGATCAGCACCCTGATTGGCTCTGTAGGTGATCTGGACAACAGTCCGTTCCGCTCACTCAAACCTCGTGAACAGCGGGAGCTCGGCCCTCAGGTGGGACCTCGGTCACAGAGGCCTCAGGGTCCTGTGATTTGCAGCGTGGCCCCCAATCTACCTCCTCCACCCTCCACCAGCTCTGATAACGACTCTATTATGAAAAACAATTGGGAGCATGACTACGAAGGTGAGAACTCGAGTTTTATTGATTATTTTTTCCAGCTTCTACAGGCTCTTCACTTAATTTGGAATTTAGTCACATCATGAAAGATAAGACAGGTGGAGGACAAATTCCTGCGTGTGCTTGTGGGTCATATTCAATTATATCCTTCTGAGCGCTTTCTCCGTGTGTTGCTCTCCTTAAAAGCTATGGCTTAAAAACTGTAAATAGCACATTAAAAATTGGGAAATACTAAAATCTCAAGGACAGTTTTGCATCCTTAAAATTCAAGCATTTCAAAAACAGTTGAGAAAAAGTACATGTTAAAAGTAGGGCTTGCACAACTACTAATTTTTTTTTATAGTTGACTCATACAGTATATACTGTACACTTTGTACACTATGCCACTATGGATTTGGTTGACTAATTTTAACGGAATTAGTTAAACATTAGACTCCTGAATCCTTGCCGAGTCCAACGATACCAAACATGCTAGGTTTCACCTCATGGTTAGTGCAACGTTGGGATTTAGCGCTTAAAAAACTTTCGCAAATATCTTTGAAACCGTTAGTCCGATCGAGACGAAACCACCGTAGGAAAATCAGAATACTAGCAGTTAATAACTACTATTAGTTTTCAGCCAAATGTCAAAATTTTGATAGTAAGTGGTAAAAAAATGCAATCAAAGTCAGGTGTGGGTTATTTTTTATATACCCATAAATAAAAATGTATATAACTCCTAAATGAAATGAGATATTTTCACCAAATTTGACATGCTTATGTATGGGGGCGCTCTGAGGACACACAAAAAAAGTGGTGGGACTTCACCACTTGGTGGCGCTATAATTAAACAAAACATGAAATTGGCTCAATGTATTTATGTGGGTTTTCAACCTTTTTGTTTAAAATTGTATCCAAACTCATTTTTGCAGTTGGTCTGCTGCTAGCTTCCTTGTTTGCTTCTGTTGTGCTTGGCCCCAATAATTGTTGCTTGCAGCTATATTTTTAAATTGTAATCATATTTCACAATATTACTGTTTTACTGTAATTAATGCAGCCGTGGTGAGCTTCTTCCAAAAACATTGAAAAAAAAACGTACCTACCCCAAACTTTCGAACAGGGCTATTTATGAAAATGTTTCTGACAGAATTTTTATCTAACACATATAGAACAAGTGCAACTTGCAACAGTCATGTGGTCCGACTAGTCGATATAGACCCATCATCTAGTTGCAGAACTAATCAACTAATCTGTACAACCCATAGCTAAAAAAAGAAATAAACAATTTATAATAATTCTCATTCACAGTGTATCCAGCTGATCCAGACTACTATGGCCGACCCACGGTTCGAGAGTTCCCACAGTTTGACATTGTGGAAAGCACCTACTCAACTACTGCCACAGAGTCACGCAGGAACTCTCGTTTCGGAGGCTTCCCTTTCCCACTGGACCGCGCCGACCGCCGTGCTCCATTACCCCCTTGTTACAGCAATCAGAACTTAGATGACTTCTTGGGGCCGGACGGACTGCCGCTGCCCAGCTCTCAGTGCCCTAACGAGTACACGGCCATAAGCTATTACCCTACCCAGCACACTCGCAGCCTGGACAACGTCTCCAGCAGCTATAAGAGGCTCAGTGTGCGTTTGAGCGTGGCACAGCCTTCCTATGCGGACAGCGGCGGATCCACTCGGCCTGGATCTACTAGAAGGACAGCTCGCAGTTATGCTGGCTCAGACATGGTGGAGAGTGACTATGGCAGCTGTGAGGAGGTCATGTTCTAGGCAACAAAAAGAGGAGTCTGCAGTGGATCAAAGGTCCCGTATGAGTGGGGTTACAGAGGGGAAGGTTGTCTCGTGCATATAGTATATGAAGCTCAATGGCTAAAAGCCACAGAAGCACTATCAGTATTAATAGTCACTTTCAGGGAAAACAAATACAGCTGTGTGAAATGCATCTTTTCTCATTGTTTTGCCCTTTACAAATCTGTAGAATTATTGCATGACCTTAAAAAGTCTACAGTGTGGTTATAAATGACGTCAATAGAGTCTAGAGATAATGCACCCTTATTTGTCATTGCGAGTTCAATCACGCCCCGTCCGGTTTGGTTGGGAAAACTATATATTATTATTAGCACATTCGCTAAATGACTGATTGTAGTGTTGCATGTCATTATCAGATTGGATTCCAGCTGTGGGACGGATGATTACTTCTGCAAACATAGCTGAGGTGTGGTGTTCTTTGAGCCCAAAACCAGTGTGCTATGAAATTTGAATCATTTTCAAGTGTGCCATATGGTGTAAACATTTGTAGCGATGTACGGTATATAGAATCACATTTCACTACAACAAAACAACAGTATAGTGGTTACATTGATTTGTACAGTCGACTGAAGCAGAGGCTGGTTCCCTGCTGGAGTACACAATGTGAAATATCAAATATAGTTGATGTGTCATTGGTTGTTGGGAAATTTGCAAGTACCAGTTGGCTGTTCTGTTAAGATGTGTATAATTTGCTGTGTTTGGTGAATAGTAATTTTAAATGTGAACTATGCGCTGGCTTTAGCTTCTCATGCTGAGGATGTTATGCAGTTTTAGAAGTTTCAGTCAAACTCAGGCCATAAGAAATCCCTATGCAGCTTTTTTATGGCTCAGTTATGCTTCTTGACAAACTGTCATAATGCTTACTAATCACTGAAAAGATCAAAAATACTGCCAAAGTATGAAAGAAATTGGACTGATTGAAGAATCTTGTGTGTGTGTGTGAGAGAGAGAGAGAGAGAGAGAGAGAGAGAGAGAATATCACACACACAGCTGCATTTTATATTCTAAAGCGCTTCTGTCTTTGATCTGTATCCATAACAGTGGTGTCATCTTTAGGGTACTTTTTTTTCCGTTTTTTTTTTTTGAGAAGTTATGAATAGGGATTCCCACCACAGCACATCTTATTGGATGCAAAAGTGACCTGAATGTGACAGGCTTTGAAGATTCATTTAGCAGACTAGTGCATGTGTCATCAAATTGTATTGCATGTGCTCAATGAAACTGCTTCCTTCCCTATTGACTGATACTTCACTGTAGCGTTTAGTCTGTAGTGTTTCAAATGACATAGTACAGTGTTGATGTACATATTAATGGAAGCTGTTGCAAGTATTTGTTACTATGATCTGCCGGATGTTTGTGCAGTGGGTGTGGTATGTGTGAATGTAATTTTTTTTTTTTTTTTTTTTTTTTTTTTTTTTTGAAAATTCAATGTGGGATGAAACCCATGTTTAAAATGAGTTCCTCTGTGAGAGAATCTGTGTTGTCTTTGCCATTTCCCATCTCTGTACAATATACTATGAACTATATTAAATAAAGTTATGTTTAATATACAGAATGCACTGTGTTGTATTTAGATTAATTGTATCATTGATTCAAAAATTAAAAAGTGTAGTCAGATTTTTTTTTTAAATTGATCAAAAGTGTCAGTAAAGACGATTATTATGTTACAAAAGATTTCTATTCTAGTTCTTTTCAACTTTCTATTAAATTACAGAATCCTGAATAAAATGTTTCATGGTTTCTACAAAATAATATTAATCTGTATAATAATAAGAAGAAGAAATGTTTTTGAGCACCAAATCGGCATATTAAAATGATTTCTTAAGGATCATGTGACACTGAAGACTGGAGTAATGATGCTGAAAATTCAGCTTTGACATCACAGGAATAAATTACATTTTACAATATATTCAAACAAAAATCAGTTTTTTTAACATGTAATAATGTTTCACAAAATTACAGTTTTTTAACTATATTTTTGATTAAATAAATGCAGCCTTGGTGAGCAGAAGAGATTTCTTTCACAAACATTAAGAAATCTTACCAACCTCAAACTTTTGAATGGTCGAGCATAAAAATATACTGCCCAGCCAAAAAAAAATAATAATAAAGTCGCTGTTTGGATTTAAATAGGCAAATGCTTAAGAGTCTATGATTGGATCATTATTGTGTGTCTAGCATGTTTTATGTTTGGCAACAGTTCTTTTAACCCTAATTGATGGAGTGTGTAGCTTTTCATTTCTTAAACAACCATGTAGGACACACATCATGGCCATATTCCAGGATGACAATGTTAAGATTCTTCAGGCTCAAACCGTAAAAGAATGGTTGGGAGGGAGTATGAAGAATCATTTTCACACATGAATTGTCCAGACCTTAAATTCGTTGAAAGTCTTTGGGATGTGCTGGAGGAGACTTGACAGAGTGCTGGACTCTTGCATTGTCAATACAAAATCTTGACCATCATAACATTTATTTCCATAAAGAGGTGCATCAATTTTCAAGTCTAAATATTTGTCTTAATTCATCACAGTCAATTCATCAGAAAAAACTATGATGCTGTGTTTTATAGATATTTTGGTTTTATTTAGCTTTAGTAAAAGGGCATCACAGTGTTGTTGCCATTCCAGACATCTCTGAATGACATTATAATAAACAGAATAAAAGTGATTAGTATAATGGAAGAACATGATCAAGTGATCAAGGTAGTGAATCAGACGGTAACACTCAGAGAAGCTCGGGGCTTCAATCACCACAATTACTGTAACTCAGCAATTTCACAAAGATTTATGCATGAGTGAAAGTGGAGCAGTCCCATAATGTATACATCTGTCTTGAAGCAGAGGAATCTCCTCACGGCTGAGGACCCTTTAGGGCTTCGGAATTTTCCACAGCTCATGTTGTCTGGAGTTTTTTGTTTACTGAACAAAAACTTTGCTTTCATCCCTGTTAAACCTTAAACGCACACTTCGGGTCTTTAGTAACCCAGGATGTCATTTACTACCCTCCTCCTCATTCATTTTTTAAAGTTAGACATCAACCTTCTTAGTATTCCTCAATCAATTCATTATAAACAATATAACAAGAAAAAAAAAAAATTATGAAAGAATGCATGTTTTCCCATTCATTTTTTTATAAAAAATTATGTAGGGTCACTAACAACTCGAGGTGTGTAACAGTATACTTTTTTTGCACAGCAATTGATTCTTTGATTCCACAAGGTGGCAATATCTGATACACAATGATGAAGTGACGTTTCACTCATAGTTACCGCAGGCAGAAAACAAAAGAATAGAAAGTATCATCAGCAAAACTTGAAATGGCTCAGCGATTTACTGCAGAGCAAGTGCTGAACGCAATCAAATATTAGTGTCACTGTCACTTGATGGTGGATCTGAAGAATCTGTCAGCGATCAAAATAATGATTTTGAAGATGTTGAAAATGATAGTTTTGAGAATATGTTTGAGGTCGTGAATATGAGCCAGATGCTGAATGTACTGGGAAATGAGCTCTGACGAGGACAGTGATGATGGTATAAAACATCTGCTCAAACTGAACCCTTCCAAGCTCCAAAAGGTAACGAAATATGCTTTATTTTATTCTTCTGTAATTTTTACTCTAATATCAGGAGAGTTTTATATTATCACGACAGGTGGAGATCCATCCGTGTTAGATATACAGTGCATCCGGAAAGTATTCACAGCGCTTCACTTTTCCACATTTTGTTATGTTACAGCCTTATTCCAAAATCGATTAAATTCATTATTTTCCTAAAAATTCTACAAACAATACCCCATAATGACAACGTGAAAGAAGTTTGTTTGAAATCTTAGCAAATTTATTAAAAATAAAAAACAAAAAAATTACATGTACAAAAGTATTCACAGCCTTTGCCATGACACTCAAAATTGAGCTCAGGTGCATCCTGTTTCCACTGATCATCCCTGAGATGTGTCTACAACTTGATTTGTGTCCACCTGTGGTAAATTCAGTTGATTGGACATGATTTGTAAAGGCACACACCTGTCTATATAAGGTCCTACAGTTAACAGTGCATGTCAGAGTACAAACCAAGCCATGAAGTCCAAGGAATTGTCTGTAGACCACCGAGACAGGATTGTATTGAGGCACAAATCTGAGTAAGGGTACAGAAAAATTTCTGCAGTATTGAAGGTCCCAATGAGCACAGTGGCCTCCATCATCTGTAATTTGAAGAAGTTTGGAACCACCAGGACTCTTCCTTGAGCTGGCCAACCGGCCAAACTGAGCGATCGGGGGAGAAGGGCCTTAGTCAGGGAGGTAACCAAGAACCCAATGGTCACTCTGACAGAGCTCCAGCGTTTCTCTGTGGAGAGAGGAGAACCTTCCAGAAGAACAACCATCTCTGCAGCACTCCACCAATCAGGCCTGTGTAGTAGAGTGGCCAGACGGCACATGACAGCCCGCCTGGAGCTTGCCAAAAGGCACCTGAAGGACTTTCAGACCATGAGAAACAAAATTCTCTGGTCTGATGAAACAAAGATTTAACTCTTTCGCCTGAATGGCAAGCGTCATGTCTGGAGGAAACCAGGCACCGCTCATCACCTGGCCAATACCATCCCTACAGTGAAGCATGGTGGTGGCAGCATCATGCTGTGGGGATGTTTTTCAGCGGCAGGAACTGGGAGACTAGTCAGGATCGAGGGAAAGATGAATGCAGCAATGTACAGAGACATCCTTGATGAAAACCTGCTCCAGAGCGCTCTGGACCTCAGACTGGGGCGAAGGTTCATCTTCCAACAGGACAACGACCCTAAGCACACAGCCAAGATAACAAAGGAGTGGCTACGGGACAGCTCTGTGAATTTCCTTGAGTGGCCCAGCCAGAGCCCAGACTTGAACCCGATTGAACATCTCTGGAGAGATCTGAAAATGGCTGTGCACTAACGCTCCCCATCCAACCTGACGGAGCTTGAGAGGTCCTGCAAAGAAGAATGGGAGAAACTGCCCAAAAATAGGTGTGCCAAGCTTGTAGCATCATAATCAAAAAGACTTGAGGCTGTAATTGGTGCCAAAGGTGCTTCAACAAAGTATTGAGCAAAGGCTGTGAATACCTATGTACATGCATTTTTTTTTTTTTTTTTTTCAGTTTTTTTTTTTTTTTTATAAATTTGCAAAGATTTCAAACAAACTTCTTTCATGTTGTCATTATGGGGTATTGTTTGTAGAATTTTGAGGAAAATAATGAATTTAATCCATTTTGGAATAAGGCTGTAACATAACAAAATGTGGAAAAAAGTAATGTGCTGTGAATACTTTCCGGATGCACTGTAGATCCGGGTCGCTAAAGACCCAAATATGTAATAATGATTGGCGAAACATTCATGCATTTAAGGGTTTAAAATCAAAGATAGTGCTGCTGCAAATTAGGTCTATTGTGAAATATGTCCGAGTGAAATGACTTCTTGAACAATAAAAAAATATTTTTTTTGTCCCTGGGGAATTGATTGGATGGTTGTGGTTTGCTATTGGTCGATGCTATGTGAGTGACAGGTTGTCCCACCCTCATGCCAGTAAACACAAGAGATTGCAAGAGGGAGAGGAAGTTATTTTGATAAAAGATAATGAGAGCACATTAATTAAAAAAAAAAAAAAAAAGATGTGCAAGGATAAATCATTTATATTAAATACTGCAGTATTCCATAAAAAAATAAGAATTGTCCATTTTGATTTCATCATGACTTGAATGTCCACGATTAGACGCTGTGAAAAGATTTATCAGCAACCTCAATATTCAGGTACAAAACTGAGCAAGAGACTCATTAGCATAAAAGGGTCACCTCATACATACAAACCTTTTGTGAACTCGGCTGTGGCCCAAACGTCTGTAATCAGCACTGCCACTGAGCATTATTCAGATGCCAGTCAAGATCCATAAAAAAAAAACTGCATTTCACACACACATACTAGTACGAAGAAGCAAGTCATACTTTTAACGGGATACAAGTGAGTGTCCTGTTAATCCCCGTGACACTCTCACATGGCATGATAAACAGTCTTGTGGGTAATACTCGCTCACATCTGGATTGTTAAATACGGTGGCTGGAAAGCACCGCACACTGCTTTGCATTCATTATCATACTCTGCAAACAAAAAAGTCTGGTTATAAATGTGACCCCCAGCCATTTCTGGGTCAACAGATGGAGGGCAGCAGTGGTTTGTGTACTCAAATTAGTGCATTTATAGTGCTTTATGAAAAGAGGGGAGATGAGAAACCATTGACTATGGGAAAAAATACAGTGAAAATCATACGCCTACAACTCACGTGCAAATACAAATATGGGGGAAAAAAGGTGACAGACCACACATTAGGGAATTCATACTTGACACATTTGTCTGTTTGGAAACTGATGATGTTCAATCTGTTATATATGGCATCATGGTGGAGCATGAAATATTGGACATGTTAGTTGTCACATTAATCATTCATTTCTTTTTTTAAGTTCTTAATTGTTGACATAACAGAATGAATAAAAATCTTAAAAATTTCTTAAATTTTTGTTTTTATCTTCAACACCTTGAAGTGCCTTAAAGTGACAGCAGCCTAATAAACCTGCTGCCAGGGCTTGACATTAACTTTTTCACTCACCATCCACTGTGGCTAGTGGTTTTCTAAAGTTACTAGCCACTCAGCATTTTCACTGGTCACAGTTTTGACATCGATACCATGGGGGAAACTGCCATGCAGTATAGATATTTTTAATATTTAATATTAATTTTTTCAATTTCAACATTTCAACATCAATATAAAGGACTCATGTGTGCTTAATGTACGACTCCTGTACGACACCGCAATCTTCTTTACCTTGATTGCAGTCCTCATCCATCAAAACTTTACTAGCAAGAAGCTTGCTTGCTTTATCCAGCCATGAAACTTAATTTGTGTATCATCTGGCTATGCAGTGGTGTTCCGTTCAGTCTGTATTTCACACTCTGATGTAGCCTAATCCTGGTTTTCTTTACATTAGTGCTGTTTTGGACTGATTGTTTGAATGAATTCGTTTACTGGATCGTTGGACTGAAAACTTTCTCTGAGATTAGCAGCTTAAAATTATCTGATCGCATACAGAGAGAGAAGCAAAATCTGATTAAAGGGTTAGAATATAAATTTCTGGCAACCAGGTGCTTGCGCCATTGATGCTCAGTGTGATAATCGCAGACTCCCAAGATCATCTAACTGCGTGACGTAAATTACGTTAATGACGCAGTTTTGCTTTATTAATTTATTTGCATTCAATTATTGTAACGTTAAGGATTAATGTTAAGGCGTTAAGGATTTTGAATTAATCACATGCGTTAACACATTAACTTTGACAACCCTAATATACATACATACATGCATACATACATACATATATTCACATAGATACATATAAATAATTTATTAAATAAATGCACAAATGAGGGGAGGATATAGAGATGGAGAGAGAGTGATGAGAGAGGCCCAATTTATGCCGTTTTTGAATGGCCCTGGTTTCATTTCCTTCTGTATATGTGTCATGATATGTCAGTTGTGTTTGTTAGTTTCGTTTTCATGGACTTTTAGTTTGTTTTCATTCTTCACGTGTTCCTTTGTTTGAGTTTTCCCACCACTCATCAGTTTCCATGAACACTAATCATCACAGCTGTTCGTCATCTAGGTTATCACCATGTGTATATTAGTTCCTCACCGTCACTCAGTGTTTGTCTGGTGTCATTTGCGTTAGTGTCTTTATCTGTATCACCTGTTGGATTTATTATTAAACTCTGCTACTGAACTTTATCCTGTCTCTGTGTCTTTATCTCTGTGCCTTCATCATCAGTCTGTCTGTTCCTTGCTAACAATATACACATTCCACTGGAGGCCACCATCAGGTGTCTGGAGAGCGTCTGTCCCTGATTCAGGACACAGCCAGACCCAGAGCCCAGCCCACCACCACCCTTGACCGCGGAGACATCACGTGATCCCCCCGCAGACGGAGAGCAACTGCCCGCTGCGATGCGTGAGCCAGAGCCCGAAAAGGAAGGGACAGCACCGACTATTGCCCGGAGCCGGTTCCCCAAAGTGCGTATGACCAGGGATGTGACCAGAGCCCCGCCTCTGCTGGATGCCTGCAGCCCTTCGTCTTTCCCCGGGAACGCCTTGCTGTGAAGTGAAGCCGCAGGTCGTGCAACCACCAGCCTCGGCCGAGCGAGAGGATCCTGTGGCTCCGCCTCCAGCCCCTGATCGCTTCGCTCCACCTTGGCCCGTTGACCTGTGGGCTCAGCCTTGGCTCCTCCCACCTCGGCTCCACCAGAGACCCTCAACCTTGCGGCTTCACTGGGTTCCCTTGTCCCACCAGCTCGACCTTGGTCAGTCGTCACTCTGCCTACTCCATGGACTTGCAAGCCTTTCGCTGTGCTCTCCACCCCTACAGCTACAGCGGGTTCTTCCTTCCCTCCGTCTACACCTCTGTCCTCTGCCTCAGTCCTCTGGCACTCTGGCTTCGCCTCAGACACTTGTTGCCGTGACTCCTCTAGGTGTCCAGTGCCAGCGGTGTCACTCAAGTCCATCAGCTCCGCTTCTGTCGGTTGTCACCATGATGTCGTCAGCCACCACAACACCTTGGCTCCTCCCTCCCTCGACTCCACCGTGGGCTGTCGTCATCGAGCTCTGGGTAGGTTGCACCGGCCATTCTCCATCATCGCCACTGGGGTCTCATCGTCCTCCTGTCACCATCCCTCCACCGCCAACTATCACCATCCCTTTGCAATCTCCTGTCACCATCCCAGAAGACCCAGAGCCCAGCCCACCACCGGTCTCGTTTGCGTTAGTGCCTTTATCTGTATTACTTGTTGGATTTATTATTGAACTCTGCTATTGAACTTTATCCTCATCTTTGTGCCTTCATCATCAGTCTGTCTGTTCCTTGCTAACAATATTCACATTCCATTGGAGTGGTTCTTTTTCTTTCTTTCCTTCCTCCCTCCCCTTTTTGAAAAAACTTTATTTACAATTAATCCAAAATCTCTTCACAGAAAACTAGCAATATATTATAACACATTCAACAATTTTCACATTAAAGAATACACATAAAAATTATAAAGAAAAAAATCAAATCGCCTTCACATACTTAACACAATGCACCATAACTGCACCATATCAAATCAAAAGTTGAAAGACCTTCCATAATTTTATAAAACCGGAAATCAATCAAAATTCTAGATTTTATCAAAGTTAAAAAACACACGTTAACATCATCACTAGACCTTTGTTCCACTTTGTTTTTCATGCTGATATAAACAGCCATTTTTGCTTGCCCTAAAATAAAATTCAACAATTGACAGATGAAACGTTTTTTCTGAAAGTACTTAAAACCCAAAATGAAAGTTTCAATACAAAAAGTTTCTTTAAACCTACAAAACAATTCTTTTAACCTCATAAATAAAGGTTCTAATCTGACACAATGCATAAAAGCATGAAAAACCGTCTCCCTTTGAAGACAAAAAGGGCATGCAGAACTGACTTCTGGATTCAACACCGAAATAAAGGAATTAACAGCAATGGCACCATGGAGAATTCTCCATTGTATATCACCTACCCTTTTAGACAATGGTGGCTTATATAAGGATCTCCATTCAGGTTTTACATCATTACTCAGTTTAAGAACAGAACACCATGGTGTATCAGTTTTTTTATCAAACATCTTCTCCCAACTCCAACCAAAAAGCTTTATAGAAGTCAACTGGAAGGCCATCCACTCTTGGTGCTCTCCCAGACTCCATGCCTTGCAGGGCCTTATAAAGATCTCCCAGGGTCAAAGCTCCTGCGAGATCATTATTAACCTCTTCTGACCCCTTTGGCAAACTGTTGAAGAAAACATTCTCCACACAACACCTTGATTTCAGCTCACTTCTATAAAGATTTTGATAAAAATTAACTGCTTTTCCTCGAATATCAGCAGAATCTGACAATAGCACTCCATCGCATAAAACGCTTCTGCCCATTCTTTTTTTCCAGACTGAAACAGTATTTGGATGGTGCATCCATCTGATCAATGTTTTGAAACTGTGAATGGACCAGAGCTCCCTGTATTTTATACCCCAGCAGATCAGCTAACTGAGCTTTCTTCTTTGAGCAGGCTTCCAAATGGCAAATCTCACCAGTAGATTGAGCTAATTGTTAAAAATCAAATATCTCTTTTTCTAAAAACTCTAAAGAACGAGTCAACTCCTTAGTGACATTGTGAGTATACTGTTGAGTAAACTGTGTTATTTGGACAACATTGCCAACATCCCACCACTGTTGTATTGAATGAAAAGAAGACTTCTTTGTTCTGTAAACTTCCCAAAAAAACTTAAAAGATTCCTTAAAAAAAATGATAATTTAAAGGGGTCATGAACTGCGTTGTTTTATGATGTTTCCTGGGGTGCACTTATAACGTTAGAATGCTTTTTACATCAAAAATTGTCATAATTTATAAATAAAAGGCATTTTTCCTACCCTGATTTTAGCCCTCTGGTTTGAACGCTCTGTTTTAAGGGGCGTGTCTGCTGTGAGAGTTCAGTGTAAACGCCCACTGCTGTGATTGGCTAACGTCTTTCCATTTGAAATAGCTAAGTATTACTCTCTCTTTTAGAGCTTTTTTACTATTACAGCTCTCATGTTTAACTAATCGTGAAAAGTGTTGCATTATATTCAGATCGTGGCATGAAAGGTTGCAGAGATGAACATTGTAGTCAATCACAGACATGTTGAGTGCATGAAAGCAGTGATCTCGTCATTGCAACTCAGTTTCTGCACACTAACGAATGCTTTCATCTTCACTAACAGTGCAAACGTGATATAGTTAAGAGATTCGTTGAATAAAACGGGAGTCACTGATAAACGCGTCACTGATAAACTCTTGCCGTTTGATTGACAGCTGCAGCGCACGCTGCTCCAACGATTGCAAAGGGAGCTTTCATTAATCGCTTTCTTTATAGAATTTAATCAATAACAGATAACAGATTATTTTCATCCTAATATGAGAAACAACGCAAGTTGACGTTTAGTCACTGGTTTGATTTACTGACACACAGACAAAGAACATCTGACTGTACATGAATCATTACATTTCAGATCAGGCATTAGAATTAACACAGTTACTTACATGTTGCATTACTGTCGAGCCCAAGCACTGCACAATATTTTGTAATCCTCAACAGCATGTTTATTACTTGGTAGCTCGATCTGGTTTAACACCACGCAGGCCTATGTTACTTTTAGGCTACCTATTCTATTGCATGTCATGCGTGAATCGGTGGGCGGGGCTAAACAGGCAGTGATGAAGTAGGCGTTGATCTTCTTCTGCAGAGGCGGTGCTTGCCTCCCTTTGACGTCTTAGATCCCCACTTTGAAAAACCTGTCGTTTGCTGGGCCTGGTGTCAATAAAAGCTTTTATTGGACTAACAAGGAAGTTTTCAGTTCTGAAACTTACAGGATATTCTTATAGTATGATGAACTCTTATATGTCAAAAGCTCAAGGAAAATTTGATTTCTCAGTTCATGACCCCTTTAACAGATTAGTGTTAAAGTGCCAGTATGCACTTTTTGGTTTTACTGAGCTTAAAATAAGCTTACAGTGCACCATACTGTGGTCTGAAAAACTTACTGGTGTAATGTAACATTTAATAAAAATGCTAAGATGGTAATTAAAACTATAAAATCTGTCCAGTCTGGCTAATGACATAACATTATCATGTGTGTGAACCCAAGTGTACTGTCTCTCACTACCATTTAAAGATCTCCAAATATCACATAAATCATATTTTTTATAATATGAACAAGACGTTTACGTGAAGCCAAGTGAGGCTCAATGTGATTTCTATCTAAATTGAGTTCAGTACAATTGAAGTCACCACCTAGGAACAAGAAGTCTTCAGAGCAACAGTTTTGTAAAGTTGAACAAAGTTTGTCTAAAAATAACATTCTTTGGACTGGTGCAGTTGGAACATAAACACAAACAAAAGTCAACACAAAACTTTCAAAAACAGCTCTAACTTTTAAAAGCCTACCTTTTACTATTTCATCAACATCATAAGAGACAGGACTAAAATTCTTTGTAAATAAAATGGCAACTCCCCCACTTATTGAAGTATTGTGACTTAACACAGGGATACCATCAAACTCTCTTGCCCAGTCAACAGCATTTTTCAAAGAGTTTCTTGTAAAAAAGCAACATCAATATTTTTCTGTTTAATTACTTAATATATTGTAGCTCTTTTTCTAGAATCTCTTGCACCATTAACATTCAAAGTAGCTAAATGCAATTCACTCATAATTAACAAAAAAGAAAAGAAAACCCAAAAAACGTCAAAACTCCTACTCTTAAAGTTAACATACATCATTGTTCAAGGCAGTATTGAGATTCCTCACAATTTTCTTTAATCGATACACTTCTTTGTTCGTGAAACCCTCTGCCATTAGGCTTTTTCAATGAACTGTTTGAGATCAGGAAAATATTCCTGCACGCCCACAATTTTTATTTTTAGTCGATCTGAGGAATAACTTAATATCATCAAGCTCGTAATTCCGCCCAACAAGCTCACTCTGAGAAAGTGTTGCACTAGAGTCAGAAGACCCACCATCACTCTCTGTATCCTGATCCTCATCCTCTTGTACTTCACTTTACTTATTTTGGCGTCAATTACTTTGTTACTCTTCTTCCTTTCCTGTGGCATTTTAAAAATAATTTGCTCTTCCTCTATTCTGACACAATCCGTCTCACATGTTTCTCTCAATACCACTGAATTATTCTCCGAAGAACTACCATTTTGCCCATCTCTTTTAATTTCAGAAACCTGTGCCACGCTCTCTACAACTTTTATACCAGCATCAGAAACCGTTTCAGTATGTGCCGTGCATTAATGCTCATGTTGCGAGGAGGTCGACCCGACCACAGTCTCACCGGGAACACCTGTAGCCGTCATCGCCACAGCCGAGCTCGTCCCCAGCAATACCTCCTCAATAATGCCGTCAATACCAGCCGCACTGCCACCTTCAATACTCTCATTCACTACGTTTGCTTCCTTTTGCGGGAATTTGTCAGGACAATTTTGAATTAAATGCCCAGGTTTACCACAACCAAAACACAAAAATAACAATCAAAATCATCAATTCGAAAATTGAGCGTCATGTCCAGCTCAGCATCATCCTGAATAATCATATAAGCAATATGTTTCAACAGAGGTGACCCGCTACTGATTGGGATCTTTTTAAACGGAGATACCAATTTTCCATACCGAGACAAAGCCTGTGTTAAAATTTCATCACTTACAAAAGGTGGAACGTTTGACAAAGTGACTCTCTTAGCTGGCAATGAAAGGGGAAGAACAGGGACAAATTCACCACCAATAACAATTCCGTGTTGGACTACTTCATTATCCACACTGTTAAGAAACACCACCATGGCACTATTCATTCTGGAGGCGGATAACACGTTCTCATGTCCCACAACCTCACCAATGGCCAGACAACATTCCTCCATACTCACCGCGGAGGCCACCATAACAGCGTGGCGCCGCGTTAGTGAACTTAAAACCTGCGCGCGTGGGGCCGACATGCCGATAAAGTGAACAGCATGCGGCCCAACAAAGACCAAAGACCAAAAAAGAAAAACCAGAAGAAAAAAAAAACAACAACAAGGGAGAAAAATAGAAAAAGATTCACTCACAACACTGCACTCGCATTCACACCACTCCATCTACTCGCACCCAGTCACACCGGAAGTGCGAGAGAGAGAGAGAGAGAGAGAGAGAGAGAGAGAGAGAGAGAGAGAGAGAGAGAGAGAGAGAGAGAGAGAGAGAGAGAGAGAGAGAGAGAGAGAGAGAGAGAGAGAGAGAGAGAGAGAGAGAGAGAGAGAGAGAGAGAATATATATATATATATATATACACACCAATCAGGCATAAATATTATTGTGTTTGTCCCCCTTTTGCTGCCAAAACAGCCCTGACCCGTTGAGGCATGGACTCCACTAGACCCCTGAAGGTGTGCTGTGGTATCTGGCACCAAGATGTTAGCAGCAGATCCTTTAAGTCCTGTAATTTGCGAGGTGGGGCCTCCATGGATCGGACTTGTTTGTTCAGCACATCCCACAGATGCTCGATTGGATTGAGATCTGGGGAATTTGGAGGCCATTTTTGGCCCTTGTCAAACTCGCTCAAATCCTTACGTTTGCCCATTTTTCCTGCTTCTAACACATCAACTTTGAGGACAAAATGTTCATTTGCTGCCTAATATATCCCACCCACTAACAGGTGCTGTGATGCCATGGAGCGGAGAGAGAGTGATACAGCCAATTCAGTTGATGGGGATTATAAGGAGACCATGATTGATAAGGGCAAATGGAGGGAATGTGGCCAGGACACCGAGGTTACATCACTATTATTTTACAAGAAGTGCCATGGGATTTTTAATGACCACAGAGAGTCAGGACCTCGGTTCAACGTCTCGTCCAAAGGACGATGCTTTTTGACAGTATAGTGTCCCTATCACTATACTGGGCCGTTAGGGCCCACACAGACCACAGGGTGAGTGCCCCCTGCTGGCCTCACTAACACCTCTTCCAGCAGCAACCTAGTTTTTCAGGAGGCTCAACCCTGCTTAGCTTCAGTGGGTAACCAGTCTTGGGCTACAGGGTGATATGACTGTGGCTATGGTAGTAACAACAGTAATAGACTTGTGAATAGAAAAAAAGATAATGGGATTAAGAATACTTGCGTACTAGATATATGTGCAATTTAACCTTTTGAAATCCAGCACAAAAACCAGGCAGCAACAGTTCAAAGCAAATGCTACGGGAGGGGAAAGAGGAAAGGAAAGGGGTGGAAACATAAATTAATACATATATACATATCTTATATATATATAATTTATATTTCCTTATAGACATAGTTTATACTCTCTAAAAAATGCTGCTCTCTAAAAAACAACCCAAGTTGGGTTGAAAATGGACAAACCCAGCAATTGGGTTGTTTTAACCCAGCGGTTGGGTTAAATGTTTGCCCAGCCTGCTGGGTATTTTTATTTAACTTAACTATTGTTTAAAAATTACTGTACTGCTTGCTTAAAATTAACCCAAAGTATGTTGGAAATTAACATTTATTAATATGTTTAATAAATGAACATTATTAATAAGTTTAATGAATAATAATTAAACAATAATAAATTGCTTATTAATAAATGTTCACCTTTTGATTATTATTGTTGCCTCTAGTAATTATGTGTCTGATTTTTAATTTCCAACCTATTTTGGGTTCATTTTAAGCCAGCCATATAGTAATTTTTAAACAATAGTTGGGTTAAATAAAACTACCCAGCACATTGGGCAAACATTTAACCCAATTGCTGGGTTTGTCCATTTTTTAACCCAACTTGGGTTGTTTTTAACCCAGCATTTTTTAGAGTGAGTAATATAGATATATTTGGACAATGTTCAGTAATATTGATGAATACACGTTTTACCTAATAATCGCAGCAGGGCATTAATTCATCCATCATGTGGCCATGCTAATGTTTTTTTTTTTTTTTTTAATTTAGGTAATTTGTGATTGAATAGCCTTCAGTTTTTTTCTTTATTAATATGGTCTATTAATAACTGTAGCCATTGTGTGGTGGTGATTTTATTTTTATTTTTCCAATTGATCAATATTTTTTTTCTTGGCGATAGCTAGAAACAAGTAAAAATATTTATCTTGCTATTTAAACTGTTAAACTATTTCTTAGTGGGTTGAATAGGAATAATTTTTGGTAACAGACATTTTTATCGTAGCGATGAGAGATAGCGGTAGATTCATCCAACGTTTTAAGTCATCTTCTGTTGTTTTCAGTAGTGGTATGAAATTAAGATTAAAAAATCTGATAGAATGGAGATGTGCATTCCTATGTGATATTGCCAATGTTAAATAGGATATTCATATATCTGTAATGTTTTTTTTTATTATTATTATTGGTAGATTTTGTAGAATTATTGTGTAATCCGATATTTTAGAAAAATCATTGATAGCTTGTGAGTTTTGTGAGTGAGTTTTCAAGGTTTTGTAGGTACAATAAAATATCATCTGCATATAACGAGATTTTATGGGTGGTTTATTTGATGAAAAGCTAGTGATATTATCATTTTGTCTTATTGCAGCTGCTAAGGGCTCTATGAATAATGTGGAAAGTAGGGGAGAGAGTGGGCATCCTTGTCTGGTCCCTCACACAACTGAAATGATGGTGATATAATGCTGTTAGTGATAACTGAAGCCTTTGGTGTACTAGACAATGTTCTAATTGAGTGAATGAATGATTCTCCAAAACCCAATTTTTCTAGTGTTGCAAAAAGAAAATGCCAGTTAACTTTGTTGAATGCTTTTTCTGCATCTAATGATACAATAACTGTGGTATTGTGAGATTTACTGATGTTCGTGATATTGAATAAGCGGTGTATGTTGTTTGATGAGTGACGTCCTTTAATAAAAGCTGTTTGATCTGGGTGAATAAGACATGAGATGACTGTTTCTAAACATGTGGCTGAAGCTTTGCTAATCATTTTCATGTGATGATAAGGGATAATGGTCTTTAACTTGTACATAATGATGTGTCTTTATTTGGTTTGAGTAAAACAGAGATTAGTGCCATGTTCATGTGCTGTGGGATAGAGTTATGTTACGTAAAAATCTCATCGTGTTATTTATTATTACTATACAGATTTTTGTAAAATATGCTGTGTTTATATCTTGTGTGGTATGAATAATTTTATTCTCTGCATTCTTAATTATAGGTATAAGTGTTTGTTTTGTTTGTTATATGTTATGTAATGTCATCAGGGTTATGTTTGGGTCCTACGCTACAAATGACCTCAACTAGAACAATTAATATGCCTAGCCATGCTTTATTATGCCATGCCTAGCCTAGTCAGATTTTACCAGTACTTTTAAATAGTCATTATAATACAATAAAATGCAGGATGTGCTCTCTCAGGTAAGAGAATCAAACCCCTGAAATAACACTGAGCAATAAAGCAGAGATGAACAATATTCTTAAATGTATTGTCATATCTGTGTCCTCTTATGTTAGATCCTTAAATTTAATCAATAAATTCAATCAAAATACAATGACTGTGTATGGCTATTATTACCAATAAAATTCAGTATCAATAAAATCCATCTTTGGATTTACACGTACTTAATGCAGCTCAGACATGGCATGTATGGATTTACACAGTTTATTATAATCGCATAAATTATGTTAAGAGATTAGTGTTTTAAAATGTAACATTTTAATGTAGAAATATTAAATAATTGAAATAAATGAAATAATAGTCTACATTTTTAATTATGAAACTAAAACCGCCAGTAGGTGGCGGCAAGTCTCCTACTTAATGAGTGAGTTGAATCCTTTATTCAACCGATTCGTTCAAAAATGCTAATTTAACTAAACAAACTATGTATTTGTGAATGGGTAGCGTAATTAAATAATTTACTTGTCTGATTCCTCGGAGGCACGGCGGTTCTTCTGTTTGTTATATTTTCTTTGACGGAGCAAAAACAGAATGTGTTGTGTCTATTGTAAATTAGTCAGTAACTTGTTAACTTGTGTGGAGTGTGTTTATTTTGCACAAAACTGGTGTGCCAAGCTTGTAGCATCATACTCAAAAAGACTTGAGGCTGTAATTGGTGCCAAAGGTACTTCAACAAAGTATTGAGCAAAGGCTGTAAATACTTATGTACATGTGATTTTTTCCCCCCGTTTTTTATTTTTAATAAATTTGCAAAGATTTCAAACAAACTTCTTTCACGTTGTCATTATGGGGTATTGTTTGTAGAATTTTGGAATAAGGCTGTAACATAACAAAATGTGGAAAAAGCACTGTGAATACTTTCCGGATGCACTGTATAGCACATAGCAAACGCCAGAAAAGCCACAATTTTTTCAACATTTTGTTTCGGTCTAAAATGACCGAACAACACCAGAGGGTTAAGATTTACCAACCAAAGCATTTTTTTTTATTTTTTTTTATTACGTGGCTGAACAACATTTTAGAGCTTCTTTTTTTAACATTTTAAGGGCAGCTTTAAGGGTCAGACAGCCCCCCCCCCCCCCAACCAAACATCACCCACCCCCCCACAACACCCCACCCCACCCCATACAAAATCAATCTGGTTATAGTGTGCTTTTGTGTACACCGCTAATTGGGACACAACAGTGAGCTTTAACTGCGCTCGCCAGGCTGGAGTCATCAGGTGTCCTCACATGATCAGCACGAGCATCCTCAGCATCAGCATCCGGCTCCACACAAAGGCAAAACAAGTCAGAGAACATGCGGATATAAATGAGACAGGTCCCTGGTTCTCCAACTGCGTCTCACGATGAGAGAACTTTTGGAGTTTGGGAGGTGTTTATCCACTCTTGTAGCCTATTTATTTCCCGGCGGCTTTTTTGGAGGCAGCAATTGTGAATGAGCGACGGACGGTTAAGCAGTGAATGAAAGAACACGACTATTTCATGTGCACATGAATCAGATTTATGAATGGACGTCTTGAGAAGCACAGCGCGCTTCACAAGTTCTCATGATCGACCAAAGAAACGCTGGATTACATGTTTTATGTCTAAAAACGAGCTTGTATCGCCGCAATTTAATTTGAAACGGTACTATTTTTCTTTCATTTACAGCTTTCCATTTTATAAACTCGAAATCCCTTCATAGCCGCTGTAAGAGCGCGCAACTGAACTGGAGCACTACCCGCAGCTGCTCGGTGTCTGGATGCGCCCGCTGCGCGGAAGATACCCGTGGCACGGAGGACTGGACCCCTCACCGCTGCCCTGTAATGATGAATTGAGGATGGTGGAGGGAACGGACGCCCCTTTGAGGAACATTTCGACAGGAAATCGGGACAGCAAGTACCTCGCTTTCCCCTGGGTGGTGACTTTACTCTCCAGTGTTCTGATCACTACGATTATAATAGATGTTCTGGGCAACCTGTTGGTCATTGTATCAGTCTTCAGAAACAGAAAGCTCAGGAAGGCAGGTAAATGTCTTCATCTCTATAATTTATCATGCTGAAAGTCATTTATTTGGAAGCTTCTGAATTAACATTATTAAAGATCTACTGATATCTCTGATTGATCAAGAAAAGAACAGATTGATTTGATTTCTGACAGAGTAGTAAATAAATAATCATTAGTCTACAACAAAAAATATGCATTATGAATATTTATTATTATCACATGGTTTGCTGGTCTTTAAACCTGTGCAACTAATAAAAGTTCCCCAAATCATCTAAAACAAGACAATAGAGCAGTCTGACCAGTAAGACCAACAAACCAATGGCTGTTTTATTTTATTTTATTATTCATCTTTTTAATCTTCTTCTTAATAATAATAATAATAATACTACAAACAACAACAATAAAAGTTTAATAATCATAATGCAATACTAAAAATATTTATGCACAATTGTTTTGCAAGCTAAATGGTCTCAAATGTTCATCATTGTTCTGGCCTGTTTAACTAAGCTACAAATAAACTTTATTGAGAATGAACAGCTGAAAAACAATGAATTATGCATACAACAATTTGCACAACAAACTGTGATCACCGTTATTTTCTATTGTGTCAAATGGTGGTATTTATTCATATCTTTTTTTATATATTTATTTATACTACATAAATGATTTCCAGACCGTTATGATCACAAGAGGCATCAAACTGAAAAGACAAGATAAAAGCATGGTGGTATGCAGCTGCTGTATGGATGCCCCTGCATGCTTCTCTGTTAACATGGGCAGTTTAGTCTGTGGGGTGAGTTGCAACATCTCAATCTACCTCTGGCCACTGGTCTTATCTCATGAACACAGCACAGCCTGACCTTTTCCTTGGGAGATATAAACTTCAAGTGTTTCTAATGTACAGTCATTTTGCCTGACCAACTAATGATTGACCTTTAAAGGATACAAGCACTGCGAATGTGTGAAGACAAATGAGACACACTTTTCCTAATGATATCTTTTTTTTGTATGATAAATAAAGTTTCAAACAAAGCTTGAAACTGAGACACCTGCTAACCAGACACATATAGATCATATAATCCTCTGGCTAATGCAACATGTGTAGTCTTATAGATAATAACTATATCCACACAGAAATATCATCTTATGTGATGTTTAATTCTGTTGATTAGAGTCCCAGAAGGAACAATACTAAACAAAGTGTGATTTGTACTGTCAGTGTTTCCTCTATATTAAGCCATTAAGACCATTTTAATGCAGGAGCTCACAAAATTGCTGGCAGTGAGATGGGTTCATGAACTGCTGACACACCCCCAGTAATTAGAGCTCTTGTATTTTGCTGCAATGTGATGTGTGGTTGTTTTAGAGATACCATCACATTATTTGCACATCATATGATCTCATGGTGAATCCCTTCATTTTTTTTAACGCTGAAATAAGTACACTGCAAAACATTTTCTTCATCAGTAAAAAAAATATCTAAAAATCCTTAAAACAAGATAAACACTTCTTATTTATACAGTTTTATTTATTTTTTTGTCCTACTAGAAAATTGTTGGAAAGTTTTTTCATGTGAACATTTTTGCTATAGAACATACATTTTTGCAGTGTATAGCAATGACCAGACAATACTCTCCGTAAGGCACTATATAGCTCTATAGGTCTTTTTCAATGTGTTTTTTACTGTAAACACTGATAAGTGAAGCTGTATCTTGTCACTTGATGCTCAGTGATGGCAGATACATTAAAGATAGAGGATCTGGATCAAAGCTAATGTGTGATAAATGTGATTATTTATTTCATCGCAGGTCCTGACATTTCAGACTGAGTGATGCACAAGTGACAAAATTCAATTTGTGTCCCATTTCCATCATATTCATCAATAGCCAACCAATTAATTTATAGCAGACAAATCTAAAACATTCTTGACCTCCTTTCTTGTGACATTGAAATCGTCATCTTTATTTAAATAGTACAATACAGTGGTGCGTTTCCCAAAAACATTTCAATTTCCGTCATAACTAACATAGTTGAATGATTTGGCATTTCCTGAAACCAAAGTTCCAACGAACATTCGCGAACAGTGTCGCAAACTGTGGTTGGTACTACAGCTGACATGACGTGGACTTGCTCTTGGGAATTCATTTAAACATAATATACATTTCAATCTATATTTTTAAGCATGTGCATAAATGCATAAGGGAACCCCGGAGTATGACGTATAAGGGAACCCATGATGAATCAAACATCAAATAAAGAAAAACGACAGGGAAAAAAAACAGTGCATAGAAGTTATGTTGTGGAGGAAGCTGCTGACTGAATGAACTACATATATAATGGGAGTAAAGTGTATATGCCCAATACTGCATGTTAACATGATTAAAAAATGAACCGCCTTCTATTGTTCATGTAAATTAAACACCAAGTTCTGTCATGAAACTCAGACTGATGGATCCTTAACGCAAACTACGCGGCACAAGCTGATTGGTTCCTGTAGCATCTGCAGCCAATGAGTTTGCTGCTCAACATTTAAATAGTTGGTCAGTGTTTGTTGTAGCAGTTTGCTGCGTATCTTCAAAGTTCCTCTGCAACAATGCTTAGGTAGGTGGTACATGTCAAAGCAACATCCACATGGATGGCAGGACCCAAGGTTTCCCAGCAGAACATTGCCCAAAGCATCACACTGCCTCCGCTGGCATGCCTTCTTCCCATAGTGCATCCTGGTGCCATGTGTTCCCCAGCTAAGCGACGCACACGCACCCGGCCATCCACGTGATGTAAAAGAAAACGTGATTCATCAGACCAGGCCTTCTTCCATTGCTCCGTGGTCCAGTTCTGATGCTCACGTGCCCACTGTTGGCACTTTCGGAGGTGGACAGGGGTCAGCATGGCACCCTGACTGGTCTGCAGCAGACACCTTTCTATTAGAACCAGCATTAACTTCTTAAGCAATTTGAGCTACAGTAGCTCGTCTGTTTGATCGGACCACACGGGCCAGCTTTCACTCCACACGTGCATCAATGAGCCTTGGCCGCCCATGACCCTGTCGCCGGTTCACCACTGTTCCTTCCTTGGACCACTTTTGATAGATACTGACCACTGCAGACCGGGAACACCCCACAAGAGCTGCAGTTTTGGAGATGCTCTGACCCAGTCATCTAAATGTTTACTTGCTGCCTAATATATCCCACCAACTAACAGGTGCCGTGATGAAGAGATAATCAGTGTTATTCATTTCACCTGTTAGTGGTCATAATGTTATGCCTGATCCCCAGATTGTTTCAAAGCAGCTTCACAGTAATAAACAGAATCAATTATGCAAATTTTAATATAAAACAAATGCAAATACTGCTGTAAAGAAGTTCTAAAAAGACAGTAGTGTCATTATTAAGCTCAATTCAGTTCGGTGTTGATTCAGTTCAGCACTACAGAAGACAAAAGTATTGTTATTCAGCGCAAGTCAGTTCAATGTTGATTCAGTTCAATAACACTGTCAATGTTGCAAAATTCATCAATTATGAAACAAATCAGCTTTAAAGAAGACAATAGTGTCATCATCCAGCTCAATTCAGTTCAAGTTTTCTTCTCATTTGATAGTGTCTGTACAGTCAAATTGTTAATATTACTGAATATGAAGTGTCTTTTAAACCCCATCTAAGCAAGCCAAAAGCGACTGTGGAAAGGAACCCAAACTCCATCAGGTGACAGAAATGAAGAAAAAGCCGACATGGACCAATGAAAGTACCTCCAAGACAGCAGAGTTCATATGGAGAACAATCCAGTCCATCAAAATTCACACACATCCATCAGTAAAAAGTCTATACTTTGATCACCTAACTGAACTCCCAGAACAACGCTGTGAGCTTGTTTCAAAATGACAGCCTGTAGGCATGAATTTACATATGTCCTGTCATCACAGATATCTGTAGAGCGAGATGAGGTGATCTGTGAATTAATTGTGCAGTGCTACCTGTGCAACACAGAAAAACTTTAACAATCCCACAAAACCAGAACTACAGTTCTTCATCGTGTCTTCATATGTGACCCTGGACCACAAAACGAGTCATAAGTCGCACGGGTATATTTGTGGCAATAGCCAACAATACATTGTATGGGTTAAAATGATCGATTTTTCTTTTATGGCAAAAATCATTAGGGTAAGTAAAGATCATGTTCCATGAAGATATTTTGTACATTTCCTACCATAAATATATAAAAAATGTATTATTATTAGTAAAATGCATTGCTAAGGACTTCATTTGGACAACTTTAAAGGCGATTTTCTCAATATTTTGATTTTTACACCCTCAGATTCCAGATTTTTAAATAGTTGTATCTCGGTCAAATATTGTCCTATCCTAACAAACCACACATCAACGGAAAGCTTATTTTATCTCAATTTCAAAATAAATTGACCCTTATTACTGGTTTTGTGGTCCAGGGTCATATATCATTTGACACCTTTGCAACACATATCAATTTTCAACATCAATCATGCAAACCTGTCCCTAATTTCTGCACTGTGATGACTGTGAAGAGAAGCACCATTAACATGTTCTATACATTTGTTGCTGATTGAGTTGACAAGCAGAAGATAAGGCACTCTGGTTTGAGCAATTTAGAAAATACCAGTAAGTAAACTAAAATATCAAAAATGTTAAATGGGATACCAGCACTATAGGAGGGTTAAAATCATTTGCAATAACTGTGTTGCTCACATACGAGCCCTACCGACACGTGGGAGATTAACACAGCTGGATGTGAGGTGTGTGCTCGATAATTCAAAGAATCCAATTCCTTGCAGAAGTCACGGAATTAGATGCAGAAGTCAGTGCAGCACTTGTTTAATGAAGCATTTAGTACCTGGAGTGTACCTGAAAGTGCCTTTTAAATAGATATTGAAATTCACAATAAAACCATTTCATTAGTGTTCATTGTGTTATTGTGTAAATCAGAATTTTATTATGAAAGTCAGCCCCCATAAGAGATGCCACACTAGCACTAAATATAAAAACCTCATATGTTCAAAGTGCTCTACAGGCATGGGCACGGTTTAATTGTTTCGTTAGATTTTAAAAGCCTCTTAATGTGTAAATCCTTTCATTAAAGGAGAAAGGCCAATCATTGGTTTTATAATGTGGACCATCTTTAACTACATGAGCTACATCGTAATGGAGTATGAATACGTTGCTCAAACATTACAAGATACAATTATCCTGTGTAGGTCATTGTTTGAACCCCCTGGATTTGTCTACACACAGTTTGATATTGATATTTACTGCACATAATGTTTGTTTGTGACTATATCAAGCACGTCTGTTTGTTTTGGGCTTATCACACAGACTGGGTTTTGTTTCTGGCATTCATGTTAAAGTAAAGAATGATAATCCACACATGGAAAGGTAACATGGCCGTTAATGTCAGTCGCACAACAGAGTACAACGAGACTTTACCATCAGTGTAAGACTGTTAAATGCCAAATAAGGTGATTTGTATGATCACACAACGCAATCTCACAGCAATTCGTACGTATTTTACGAGGGGGCTAATTTGTACAAATTCGTACGACCTCACTCGTACGTTTTGGTACAATTTGTCTAGACCCCAGTGATGGGTTTAGGAGTGGTCTTTCCTGATGATGCTTTTGAATAATCATACAAATTTGTACGAGTGAGGTCGTACGAATTCATACAAATTAGCCACCTCGTAAAATACGTACAAATTGCCGTGAGATCGGGTTGGATCACAAGCTGTTTTCACGTGTTCAGTCAGGTGTTCTGTGGTTCCTCTGTGGCATTACACTGAGTCAGACCTGAAACATACACTAGGCAAGTATATGAATGCAAATGCTCCTACCTTTGCATGCTCGATTTAATGAGTAATTGCATTTTGAAGTTTGTCTATAATACCTGGAGAAAGTTATCTCAATGGCATGAATATGCAATTTGAAATCTGTTATCTTTGTTCACGGATGCTTCTTTTTTGAGCTTGAGCCATTCATGCCTTATAACCAATTACTCTCAATGTTTTTGCAGTTAAAAAGTCAGAATTTTGGGTTCAGATGGTGAAGTAGCAAACATGCTAACATGGCTTTAAAACAACATGGATTGTGAAAAACCCTATAAAAAAAATAAAAAAAACTGACAAATCTTGCATTCTCAGTGTTTCCACAAGGGGCGCTATAGCGAGAATTAGTGTACATTGACTTCTACTGTCCTGGCAGTGTCATGCAAGATCCTATCCTAACTAATGACCGAGACCGTTTTTAATGCATATTTATTCAGATTAGAAATAATAGAAATCATTTTATGGTGTATTTATTCTTACACTGTAAACCCGAATAAGTTGGCAATCAGTTACCTCAAATGTTTTTATGTTAAAAAAAATGTAAAGTTAAAGCAGAACTTGCAGATGTTTATTTTGTACTCATACATTTTAATTGCTCTTAAATTCAATCTATCTGAGTAAGCTAATTCAGTCATTTAAATTATCAACTTATTTTTAGTTTTGGAAACTTGGCTAGCTTTAACTAGCTAATTCAATAAATGCTACCTTGCTAATTGGTAACACAATGCTTTGATAGCATTAGCATAGCATTACACTTGCTGAATGATTACGGCAATATAGAACATTTAACAATGTAAATCTGTTCTCAAACTAAACTCATGCTTCACTCGTTATTTTGAGCGTTAGGGTTTACAGTGGATTAATGCTTTTAAATTACACATCACATATCACATTATACCCTTGACCCTACAGAGGAGTGTTTTGGAGAATGGATGAATAAACACAGTAAACCTAAAATGGTCGTTTTTACCAGGAATTTGACGTTTTTGACCAGGAATTGGGGATTAGGTTAAATTGAGAATATAGGATTCTGAGGGGGATATGATATTACCATCACTCTCTTGGCAAATCGTGTTTTGGCGAATTGTTGGGTAATTCGCATGAATTCTCTCATTCGTATATTTTCATACGATCTGCTTATGCCCCACTGACGGTTAGATTTAGGGGTGGACCTTCATGCTAAAAATTTTTTCTATTTTTCTAAAAATCGTACGTTTCTGTACAAATCACATTCGAAAACGATCGATCTATCGATCTTGCATAACCGTAAAGCAACTGTTCATAGCTTGCTATCTGTTTTTTTGAAGGCAGATTTGCAATGTATTGTCTAGACATTTCCTTCCATGCTTGAGTTTGTTTCTGTGCCTGTTTGTGATATTCTAGAAGAGAATGAAAAGTAAATACCACAACCTGTTTTCAGTGAACTTTTTCTCTCGTCCTAACAGGTAATGCCTTTGTGGTGAGTTTGGCAATAGCAGATCTGGTAGTAGCCATCTATCCCTACCCACTCGTCCTAACGGCCATCTTCCATGACCGCTGGATTGCTGGCGATATTCACTGCCAAATCAGTGGCTTCCTCATGGGGCTCAGCGTGATCGGCTCTATTTTCAACATCACAGGTATCGCCATCAACCGCTACTGTTATATCTGCCACAGCCTTAAGTACGACAAGCTCTTCTCCAATAAGAATACAATATTCTACGTGGTGCTGGTCTGGGCGCTGACTATCTTGGCAATCGCCCCCAATTGGTTTGTGGAGTCTCTGCAGTATGACCCCCGCGTCTACTCATGCACCTTCGCCCAATCAGTGAGCTCGCTCTACACTATTACTGTGGTGGTGGTACACTTCATTCTGCCCATCGGCATCGTCACATACTGCTACCTGCGCATCTGGATCCTCGTCATACAGGTCCGCAAACGGGTCAAGCCCGACAGTCGGCCCAAGATCAAGCCTCATGACTTCCGGAACTTTCTCACCATGTTTGTGGTGTTTGTATTGTTCGCTGTCTGCTGGGCTCCGTTGAACTTGATAGGCCTGGCAGTGGCGATCCACCCTAGACTGGGTCAATCCATACCCGAGTGGCTCTTCACAGCCAGCTACTTCATGGCATACTTCAACAGCTGCCTAAATGGTGTTATATATGGAGTGCTAAACCACAACTTTCGAAAAGAGTATAAAAGGATTGTACTTGCTATTTTCAAGTTTAATTGTTGAGTTTTCACAACGAGAGTTTTCACACTGTCTTTCTTAAAATTCATAAGTTATTCAAAAGCCTTTGATTTACAAGTACAGCATAATGATGCATCTTTTGTCATTTGAATGTTTTTTATTCTTTGAATGTTGTTATACCAAATATGGACATATTTTAAGTCACTGTATGTACATGCTTAAATTTGGACAGAATGATATATGTTTGATTTTCTTGTTTACATTTTCATCTACACATTAAAGGGATAGTTCACCCAAAAGTGAAAATGACCCCATGATTTACTCACCCTCAAGTCATCCTAGGTGTAAACGACATTCTTCTTTCAGACGAATACAATCGGAATTGTATTAAAAATGTCCTGGCTCTTTCAAGCATTATAATGGCAGTGAATGGCAGTCCAAAAAAGTGCATCCATCCGTTATAAAAGTAATCCATACCGCTCCGGGGGGTTAATAAAGTCCTTCTGAAGCTAATCGATGCATTTGTGTAAGAAAAATATCCATATTTAAAACTTTATAAAGTAAAATATCTAGCTTTGCCAGATCGCCTTCCGTATTCAACTTAAGCAGAAAGAGTAACGCCTTGCGCAGTTCAAAACGCTTACGCTATGTCCGACGGCATACAGTGTGCCATCTGCGCTTTTTTTTTATAAGTTTGAATACAGAAGGCGGTCTGCCGACAGCTAGATATTTTACTTTATACAGTTCTCTTTTCGCTTCGCTTCAGAAGGCCTTTATTAACCGCCCGGAGTCATTTTATAATGAATGGATGCACTTTTTTGGGCTTCAAATTTTGGGCTGCCATTCACTGCCATTATAAATCTTGGAAGAGCCAGGACATATTTTAATATAACTCCGATTGTATTCGTCTGAAAGAAGAAAGTCATATACACCTAGGATGAGTTGAGGGTGAGTAAATCATAGGCTAATTTTCATTTTTGGGTGAACTATCCCTTTAAGTTCTTATTTAAATATTTAATTGGCATCTAAATGTAAAAGATGGTGCCCCAAAACTAAGCAAAACCCTTGATAATGTCCATTTGAAATACTATTTAAATTAAAATAGTGCTTGATTTTATTTAAAATCGATTCAAATGCCTAAAAATGTATTGTTTAAATATAATACATTAAAAAGATGCTTTCTGAAATGCTATTGCTTTAAAACATGCCATGGGATTTTTAATTTCAGCACATTGTCCTGATCATGGTGTCTCATTTACATGTTAAATATCTGATTCCATTGGAGAACGATCTACCAAAACAATTAGTGAATATTTGAAGTGCTAATGGAGCATGTCAAACGAGTTATTAGGGGGCATGTTGAGAGAATATTCAGGTTATAATTAAGTTTATTATTAAACTTAAATCTACATATCATTTAATCTCAAGTTAATTAACTTATCAATTAAATCAGTTTTATTAGGGTGACAGAAGTCCCATATTTGTAGAGACTTGGTATTTATTTTTTAATACGAAAATATATCTGTTATGAATGAATTAAAGTATATTAAAGAGGATGTAGGATATATGAGATTGTTTGAGAGCATATTGCTGCTGAAGGAATAGGGTTATGCTAAATTAAATTACTGTATTATATGATACCCCAATTGCAAAAAAAAAAAATGAATGTATGATATATTAATTCAAATTAACTGATAAAAAAAAGTCATATTATATAGCCTGTTTTCTGGCTAAAACAAAGAAAATGGACTATAAGTGGGAAGTTATAGTTTATCAGTCCACTATAAATTCATGAACTTGAATGTTGGAATGGAATATTAAGGAATATTAAGATGCAATAAAAAGCACTTCCATGGATCCTACAAATATTTGTGTTTTTGTGTGTAAAGCTGGTTGGAAATCATAAGTGGAATGCTGTGTTATTTGAAATCTCTCCACTCTGCACATTTTACTGATCCATTATTTATTAAACAATCATATTTTATACAGTGGGGAGAACAAGTATTTGATACACTACGGATTTTGCAGGTTTTCCTACTTACAAAGCATGTAGAGGTCTGTAATTTTTATCATAGGTACACTTCAACTGTGAGAGACGGAATCTAAAACAAAAATCTAGAAAATCACATTGTATGATTTTTAAATAATTAATTTGCATTTTATTGCATGACATAAGTATTTGATCACCTACCAACCAGTACGAATTCCAGCTCTCACAGACCTGTTAGTTTTTCTTTAAGAAGCCCTCCTGTTCTCCACTCATTACCTGTATTAACTGCACCTGTTTGAACTCGTTACCTGTATAAAAGACACCTGTCCACACACTCAATCAAACAGACTCCAACCTCTCCACAATGGCCAAGACCAGAGAGCTGTGTAAGGACATCAGGGATAAAATTGTAGACCTGCACAAGGCTGGGATGGGCTACAGGACAATAGGCAAGCAGCTTGGTGAGAAGGCAACAACTGTTGGCGCAATTATTAGAAAATGGAAGAAGTTCAAGATGATGGTCAATCTCCCTCGGTCTGGGGCACCATGCAAGATCTCACCTCGTGGGGCATCAATGATCATGAGGAAGGTGAGGGATCAGCCCAGAACTACACGGCAGGACCTGGTCAATAACCTGAAGAGAGCTGGGACCACGGTCTCAAAGAAAACCATTTGTAACACACTACGCCGTCATGGATTAAAATCCTGCAGCGCATGCAAGGTCCCCCTGCTCAAGCCAGCGCATGTCCAGGCCCGTCTGAAGTTTGCCAATGACCATCTGGATGATCCAGAGGAGGAATAGGAGAAGGTCATGTGGTCTGATGAGACAAAAATAGAGCTTTTTGGTCTAAACTCCACTCGCCGTTTGGAGGAAGAAGAAGGATGAGTACAACCCCAAGAACACCATCCCAACCGTGAAGCATGGAGGTGGAAACATCATTCTTTGGGGATGCTTTTCTGCAAAGGGTACAGGACGACTGCACCGTATTGAGGGGAGGATGGATGGGGCCATGTATCGCGAGATCCTGGCCAACAACCTCCTTCCCTCAGTAAGAGCATTGAAGATGGGTCGTGGCTGGGTCTTCCAGCATGACAACGACCCGAAACACACAGCCAGGGCAACTAAGGAGTGGCTCCGTAAGAAGCATCTCAAGGTCCTGGAGTGGCCTAGCCAGTCTCCAGACCTGAACCCAATAGAAAATCTTTGGAGGGAGCTGAAAGTCCGTATTGCCCAGCGACAGCCCCGAAACCTGAAGGATCTGGAGAAGGTCTGTATGGAGGAGTGGGCCAAAATCCCTGCTGCAGTGTGTGCAAACCTGGTCAAGAACTACAGGAAACGTATGATCTCTGTAATTGCAAACAAAGGTTTCTGTACCAAATATTAAGTTCTGCTTTTCTGATGTATCAAATACTTATGTCATGCAATAAAATGCAAATTAATTACTTAAAAATCATACAATGTGATTTTCTGGATTTTTGTTTTAGATTCCGTCACTCACAGTTGAAGTGTACCTATGATAAAAATTACAGACTTCTACATGCTTTGTAAGTGGGCAAACCTGCAAAATCAGCAGTGTATCAAATACTTGTTCTCCCCACTGTATGTAGATATTCCTATGTATGTACTTGGAATCGGAATTCCGTATTCATTCAATGTTTAAGTAATAAGTCCTAATGCAATTTGATCACTGTGCTAAACAGTGCAACATAAAACATATGAAATATGCACAGCACTGTGTGGAAAGGAAGCTGTGTTTTACATAGAAGTAAAGAAACCTTTTCTGACATGTGGTTGTTTTCATAGATGCACATCAGAAGTACATGCTTGGCAAGACGCATGTTGTTTTCAGGATCTCAAATGTTTTACAAACAATAAATACTCACAAGTCAACACGTTAGAAACGCACACTTACCCAGGGCCATTTTCTTCATGGTGTGCTGCCAGTCATCATTAACCATTCAGAGTAGGTTCGGCAGAAGAAAAAGTATAGATCTCTGACAGGGAGCTTTGTGGGTCAGCGAGGACAAGTAGTGTGTAGATGTTAGATTATTGCCTTTCAGAATAAAATAGGGAAACTTCAAACAGATGCTGAGGCTCACAGAAAGCCCAAATCACAGTTAAAGGTATTCTACAACACTGCTTAGATTTTGCTCAAAGGATAGACTCAGTAGCATCCACACAGTAAAATTTTTTACTGTTTATATTTTGTCGAATCAACTTAAAAAATGTGGTTCAGATAACATAATAGTTTGAGCTTCTATTTATTAAACCAATCTCCTTCATTGTATTAACTTCCATTTTAATGAACTTAATTTTTAATTTTTAAGGCAACCAGGTAACTTACTTTTCTAAGTTAAACCAACTATAATTTTTTACAGTGCATGGCTGGACATTATTAAATGATTTTTCCAGGCAGGCCATTGCACTGAATATACAGTCAAATACTTACACATGATATGTGATAACAGGAGTTTGCTGTGATATAATAGCTTATTACAGGGCTCTCTGTAATACCTGATTCTGATCAGCAGTCAGATATTTCCAAATATTCAACATCGACTGGCAATGCTGAATATCTGTGCACTCATCCAGGTAACTGAAACCGACGCTATTTTAAAGGTGCAGTGTGTGAATTTTAGCAGCATTTAGCAGTGAGGTTACGAATTGCAACCGCCCACCACTCACCCCTCCCTTTCGAAGCACATAGAGAAGCTACGGTGGTCGACACTGGACAAAGGTGTCGTCATCTGAGACAACAGACAGAATCTATAGCACTCTGTGGAGCAGTTTGTCCGTTTAGGGCTACTGTAGAAACATGACGGCGCAAAATGGTGACTGTATGTAGATAGAAATGGCTCATTCTAAGGTAATAAAAACATAACGGTTCATTATGTAAGGTCTTTATACACCACTGAAAACATAGTTATGTATATTATATTGCATTTCTGTCAACAGATCCTTATAAATACTACACACTGCACCTTTAAGTCGGTCCCACTTTATATTAAGTGTCTTTAACTACTATGTACGAACACATAAATTGATCCTTTGACTCATTTGATACAATGCACGTTTATACATTGTACTTATGAAAAAAATACCTGCATGTACATCTGTAACTAATTTCTGCAATTATACTAATATCTATAATACACTGTTGACACTTTTCTTACTCCTTAACCCGCCTTAAACCGAACCATACCACCAAACCCGTATCCCTTCTCAAAAGCTTCGTTTTGCAAAATAATAATTTTTTATGCAAGTGTACAACCCTACACTGTAAAAAGTGATCAGTTGAATTAACTTAAAAAAAGTGAGGAAACACATTGCCTTAAAATTAAGTAAATAAACAATGCCTAATTAAAAAAATTAAGTTATGTGGAACTTTCAAGCTCACATAACTTGATTTTTTTAATTACGCATTAAGTTTATTTACTTAATAATTTTAAGGCAATGTGTTTCCTCACTTTTTTAAGTTGTCAACTGATCACTTTTTAAGTAATCTGTATTGTTTCATTGTTTTGAGTTTTACAAACTTGTTTCTTTTAATTTAGACTAACTTAAATTTAACCGAAACTGGGCTGGGATTTCTATTTCCCAGCATGGTTTGCCATGACACTCAAAAGGGACAGTAAATGCCAAAATTAAAATGTTTTTTTTTTTTTTTTGTGTGCAAGATTAACATTAAGTGGGAGATTTAGTAGTGTTTAATGTTTTGTTATGCTAGAAGAGTTTCTGTTATGTTATTTTTTGTAGGGTTTGAGAACAGATATATGTTAAATGTATTATATTGCTGTCCTCATTCAACAAGTGCTATGCTATCAAAGCATTGTGTAACCAATTAGCAAGGTGGCATTTATTGAATTAGCTAGTTAAAGCTAGTCAAAGCTAGTCAAGTTTCCACTACCAAAAATTTGAGATTACATACTATTTTTAAGTTAAATGTATGCATTAGCTTACTCAAATATTTCAAGTTCAGAGCAATTAAAATGTATGATTACAAAAAAAAAAATCTGCAAGTTCTGCTTACTTAAACTTTACTTTTTTTTTAAACTTAACTGCAACTGATTGCCTAAATTTTTTTGAGTTTTGCCAACTTATTCGGGTATACAGTGTAGTTAAAGACACTTAATATAAAGTGTGACCATTGATTTAAGTGAAAATGACCTCAAGGCACTTCATTATTAATATTACTGACATTATTGCAGCACTCGTCTTGTTCTAGACCAATTATTTTGTACATAAATGGACTGTTTTTTTCTAAGCAGAAGCTTTAAGATAAAATAAGTAATTAATTCAATAATTTGCTCAATAACAAACTCATATAATCAATATTTTATGTAATAACATGTTACTTATTAAACTCGTTTACAGCTGGTAGATCATGTAACTTTCTCATGAGTCATGACACGCTGCCCATATTTTCTGTTGATGTCAAAACTCATCTCTCTTGGTAGAAGCTAGCCAAATTACACAGATGCCAGTGTGGATAGGCTGTATCACGGTCCTCAAATACCATGAAGAAAAATGACAAGGCAAATGAAAACACAACCCAAACTATATTAAATACAGGTTTACTTGCTGCAACTGTAAACATGGTTTGTGTCGAACACAATATGTTTTGTGTGGTGAATTACTGGCTGCCGAAAGCATGAAACCTTGAAATTGTACAATAAACAATTTCTGTGTTGGGTTTCCACTTGATGTTCAATGTAAAAGCTGGGTCTTGAAGCTAAATCAGTTGATAATGTGACACCTCTAATAATACTCACAAACGTATGGAAGAATTTAACAATTTTAACAATATGCCTTTTCCCTCCAAAGTTGCTACCTATTGTAATCGACAGCATGCCACAGACAAAAGTCCACAGAGCTGGACTTGTATTGAACAGAAAACATTTCTATAATGAGTCTTGACACAAGTCAACCTTTACCTTTACCTTGACCTTGACCTTCCTTACATCCTACAAAGTGCTAGACACTGGGAGTTCTTTGTTAGTTGTCGAGCAACTGAAGAAAAGTAAAAACATTTGAGGCCCGGAACTACATAATAGAACATGGTCAACACTTGTCTTTAGTCCACACTGTATTTTTTCCTCATAAATAATGACAGCCTAGTACCATAGTAATTTCCTTTTGATCTGGCTAAGTACAAAACACTGTTATTTCAATCTCTGACACAGTATTGCGGATGTCAGCCTTCACCATGCCAACCAATCAAAGGCTTTGCCATGATGCAGCTTCAATGAAAGAGTTGTGGATTACAAATCAACATTCTCAGCTCGTTCATTTGTGCAAAAGTGATATTAGAAGATAATAGAAATAAAATGAATGCATACACAAAGCTATAATTCACACAAATCCTACATGTATGGTAATCATAACCATGCTGATATTCAGTGATGAAATCTGCTGTTTATTAAGTCATTTTCCCCTCACAAAAAGCCTCATTGCCATACTGGTACACGTCACCTCTATCTAAACAGCCACTAATGAGATCTAGAGGAATGACTGCATGTGTTAAAGGCACGATATGTAAGATTTTTGGATTAAAATATCCAAAAACCTCTAGAACAATGTTATATATTTTGTTTACTTGTGTACTTACATTATCCCAAATGTGTCCAAGAATGTTTAAATCCAGAGAAATAAGCGATTTTAACCAGGAAACGGACCGCCTATCAATGACATCATACCTGCGTTACCCTCGATTTCCGGTTTTATTTTGTAGAAACCATGGAAACACCAAAGACGCTTTAATATATTATGTGTTTTATTAGACAGGTGCGCAACTGTTTGGATACATTCATCAACAGAAAACTAATCATTGTTATATAGTTCAACACGTTTAGTCTTATTGTTTAAATCTCGTTTTCTTGATTTACCGCGAGTACCATGTTTTACCATGTCTAATATCGATCTAGCTTACTGCAGTGTGCAACAAGTGTCTCATAGTAGCGGCCGAGCGAACGCACAGAGTAGCATTATAACAACTTTCAACACACTCAAATAATGTATCTAATATGATAAAGCAGCTCTGCGTTACCCCACATATGCATGAGCGGAATACGAGGAAGCGCTCATCTGCGGCATAATAAAAGCTCTGCGAAATCAAGCCGTCATCAAGCTATGCCTTTGTTTTGAATAAGTGACCTCTAGCGGCGAAAAATTACATATTGTGGCTTTAAATTCATCTGAGGTTTTCACAGATACCAACTTGGTTTGAATTCCCTTCCTGTCTTATAAACCGGCAATAAATGCACCTCCTGACGTGTTGCTTTTTCTAAAATGTCTAAAATTAATGCGACTATAGCCATATTTAACAGCCAAAAACAACTGCCAACAGTTACTGTAAAAAAACCTTTTGTTAAAAAAAAAAAAGATGGCTTGAGACAGGAAGTATTTCAACATTTCAAAATACAAAATCTTTCCAAGTACCCTTGGAGCATGCATACTCTCGGTTGGAAACCACTGTCGTACAACAAAAGATGCAGAGAGAAAAATCACACATGAAGAAGAGGCAGTAGACTTATAAACATCAACACAGGCTATCCGTTCTTTAATTCAACCACAAAGCACATACCAGCCTGCAGTTTTAAATGAACTAGAAAGATACAATGAGGGAATTCAACTGGTGGACCATGAAACTCTCAAATTGATAATCAACAAATATTTTGATGGTCCATTCTGAACATTCTGTTGACTATAAGTAAGTTTGCAACTACATGTCAACTAACTCTCATTAGAGTAATAGTAGACTGTCTGCATAATATCTGCTCACTCTTCCAACAGACATTCTACTGACTATAAGTAACTTTGCAACTACATGTCAACTTATTCTAACCCTAAACCTACCAATCTACTAATACTCTACTAACACACTAATGAGTTCGTAGACATGGGGCCAGATTCACTAAACAGGGCAAATTAGCGTGAGAGCGCAATTCCATAAAAACGCCGATGGGAGTGGACAGTTCTGTGCGTGATCTACTGACAACACACAAATGACCAACGCAATCTACCAAGAGCAGCGCAAATTAGCGTCTGGTTTAAGACGTGCTTTTTTGGGCATTAAATAATGGTGCAAATACCTGTAAATTGACTAGCGCAAACCTTAGTAAATCACCTTGCATGATTCATTTAAATACTCTCCTCCCATAAATTTTGCGCCTGAAAGGGAAACTGCAAATGTATATGCAAGGTCAGCCACAAAAATTACCCTGTCCACGCCTTTTCAGTGCTAATTTTTCACTGCGTGTCTTTAGTAAATCCTGACAGTAGTTTCTGAACGCCAAACGCTGGCGCAAGCTGTTAGTAAATCTGGCCCATGTGGGTGCAACGTTACTTATAGTCAATGGAATGTGTTAAAGGGACCATCAAAATAAAGTGAAACCGTGATGTCTGTCTTTCATCTTTACATAATTTCACCAAGTTTAAAGTTTTAAGATATGTTCATTTTCAACAAGGTGAGCATGGACAAAATACTTAGAGTATATGTACAAGAAGGCAAAAATGAAACGACAAATCCAAAACAAATAACGTTGCAATTACAACAGCTGTAAATGAGTGTGATACAGTAAATTATCAAAAAAACAACAACAACTTTGGCACTGCCATCAGTATACACAATTGATACGAAGCAAATAAACTAGAAAAAAAAAAAATTCAAGTACCTCAGTAATAAGTGTTTAACACAACCGCACCAGCGTTAAAGTACCCTCAAGTTGTCCCAAACCTGTATAAATTTCTTTGTTCTGCTGTACACAAAGGAAGGATGTTTGCAAGCAGATCTTGGTTACTACCATAGTATTTTATTTTCCTACTATGGTAGTCAATGTGGGGGGACATGAAGTGATTTGGGTGCTAAACATTATGAGATCTAGAGCCTGTTTTAAAACTAATATATATTGCACATCTTGATTGAGATCAGGTCATATGTAGTTACTGAAAAATACATCTGGATTATTCTCTTTGAATAATAATGCTGCAATCAGGAAAAACAGCTGAAAAAAAATTGAATGTTATATCAACAGATTTCTCTGCTAGACCAGTCACAGATGGCATCTGTTGAATATAAAAACATTTTTAATAAGACGGTTGATAAGGCATACTTTAAAAAAAAAACATTAAATATATTTATAAAAATTATTTAAAAATAAAAAGTCAATAAAAAAAACAGACTAAAACAGCAGGCATTGTGCAGATAAGATTGTTTCAGGACCACTGATCTTGGTTGAGATTGAGAGGTACTGGGTATTGTGTAATTGTGCAAAGATAAAACAATCTGTACTTCGAATGAATTTCCCACGTTTACACAACAAGTCTAGACTGAGTCTGTGTGTAACATACAGAAGTAAATAATTTGCTTTAAAGAGCCCTACAAATTCTATTACACAATTACAAGCAGAAATTACTATCCACGACAAATCTTTTCCATTTCAAACACCCAGAATAAGTAAACAGCACATGTGAACCAGACAAATCCAAATGAATGTGTCAAAAAATACTTACTGAGAATCTGTAAACAACATAAAGATAAACAATACAGAGATTATTCTGATAACGTTCAGCTTAAAATCGGGCTACGTTTGACCCTAAAAAAAAATAAAAAAAATAAAAAAAAAAACGTGATTAATCGATTCTGAAATAAAAGTTTATGTTTATATATGTGTGTGTATATATATTATTATATTTTGCACACACAAACATATGTATGCATATATACACACACATATACATATAAACATATATATATACATTTTTTTATTTTTGAATCGATTCATCGCGATTAATCGATTTGACAGCACTACTTTAAAACTAGATACGATGAGACTTCAGTGCTGCAAAAACTAAAGGACAAAACAACATAAAAAATCCATGAGTCATCTACAGACATTCAGTAAGAAGAATCCCAAGCGGAATTCAGCGCAAATCAAAAGAGCCTGTAGTGAGTAAATTATTCAGTGGGTCTGTACGGCCTACATTTAATCTGTCACTTTGTCAACATTCACAGGAGCTGAAGGTGCGTGCTGTTGTGTCTGCTGCCGTTCCGAGCCACAATCTCTTGGATAGAGATGTACGTACCCGCCACAAAGCCCACAAAGCCAATGAGACTGATGCCGATGTCCTTGACCATCACCCAGAGCTTCATGCCTTCATTATGGAAGGTGATGATCTGAAGCAGGGGAGGAATGATGAGGGCCAGAGCGCTGCTACTCACGGAGCCCACCAGAGAGATGACGAGGTCAAGCTCCGGGATCAATATGGCGAGAACACCTGCGGTGAAACAGCAAAAGGAACATCATGTTAAACCGAGCCACCACTTCCAGCTGCTCGTGAGAGAGAAAAATGTAAAAAGCCAGAAGCTGAACTGACAGGGATAGTTCACCCTAAAAGGATAATTCTGTCATCATTTACTCACCCTCGTGCTTTTCCAAACCTATAAGACTTTTGTTCATCTTCGGAACACAAATGAAGATATTTTTTGAGAGGTTTCTGTTCCTCAATTGAAAGTCTATTCACCCAAAACTCTGATGCTTTAAAGCGTTCATAAAGAGATTATAAAAAGAAGGCTTCTGAATAGACATGATCACTTTATATGATGAACAGATTTAATTTAGGCTTTTATTCACATATAAACACTGATCAGCAAGCATAAAAAGAAGCTCAACCGAACCTGCTTGACACGCAAAACAAACCTCATTGGTTCATGCGGAAGTTCAAATGTAATGCTTAACACGAAAGAAAGAATGAACCTTCTCGTGCATCAAGCAAACATTCTTGAGTTTCCCTGACCAAATCTGAATGCTATTTGTACATTTACTAATCAATATGTGAATAAAATCAGTAACATTTCAGTATGGGGAACACATTATTAACTACAACTTTTGCCTCAATAAACTCCTAATTTACTGCTTATTAATAGTTAGTAAGGTTGTTTTTGTAGTGTTCAAGTTTAGGCAGTGGGTAGGATTACGGATGCAGAATATGGTCATACAGAATAAGGCATTAATATGTGCGTTATAAGTACTAATAAACAGCCAATATCCTAGTAATATGCATGCTAATAAGCAACTAGTTAAAAGTGAGAATTGAACCCTAAAATAAAGTGTTACCATAAAATCCTAAATGAAATCTGTTCATCATATGATCATGTCTATTCAGAAGACTTGGATTAAACTCCTTGATTCATTTTATAGGGATTTATTTTATGAGCTCCTTATGAACGTTTTGAAGCGTCCAAGTTTTGGGTGAATAGACTTTCAATGGAGGGACAGATTTCATTAGAAATATTGTCATTTGGGTTCTGAAGAAAAACAAAAGTCTTGTGGGTCTGGAACAGCATGAGGGTAAGAAATGAATGACATTTTTATTTTTGGGTGAACTAACCCTTTAATTGAGTGTTTCATGTCTGGGTGAGGACAGTGGCCGTGCTTTGGGAATGAGTTATCTTGATCTGTTGCTAAGGGGATTGAAGTGGGCATGGAAAGGCTCTGTTCTCAACCAAACAAGCCACCTCTGATGTGTCTCTCCCCTCCAAATGTTCCTGTGTTTTTCACACTGTGCACGGCGGGAATACACCGCAGCTTTTAAATCTTCAAACGCTCACATTGCAAATTCCTGTCTGTGACACATGAACACACACATTCGAGCGCACAGCGCACTTCCTGTCACTTATTATTTTGTAGCGATTGTCGGCTTCCCATTTTCTTCTCATTTGACACATACAATTCTTATCAAATCAGCATTGAAAGGATATTCTTTTCGAAGGACGTGACACAATCCAAAGACCTTGGCTTGGCGAGCGAACCAAACTGAACAGGCTGCTTAGTAATATGTTGTTTTGAGAGGTGCTATGGACAAATTTAAGTCCAAAGACAAATAGTCCAAATGGGTTGAGATGTAGGTCACTTTGAAGATTTGAGAAGCGCACACCAAGCAGCTTACAAAATCAGGCACAGGTGACAGATCCCCCTCGGGGACCGAGAGCAGAACAAGGCTTTAAAAGCTATCGCAAAATAAATTCACATTAAGGACGTGCTGGATCAATTGATGGATCTACTAAGCTCAGCTCTTCTAACAAACTAAATTGTACAGGCGTCCTCGGCCTGTTACTCGTTTGTTCTTGACTATGATAAGAGAGGACATGAATTTGCAGAAAGATTATTGCATGGGTCAATTACCTGATGCAGTTAATTTATCTTAGCACTAAATATCTGAGCAAGTCTTAAATTTCTTAATTATATTTTGAGGGAATAAAGTCAAACATTTCACTGATTTAACTGATATCATAAAGAACTCATTGTAATAATGAATATTTTGAAAAGAAAACTTACGTAGTTTGGCATAATTATAATTATTTATTAGAACAAAAAATTTACAAAACTGCATCACTGCATTGCAAACTTTTGTCTGCCCCAAAAAAAGTCATGTGATGCAAAATCGGATCATTTTGAGGTTAGGTTAGTTCAGGTTGTATCTCGTGGTAAGACTCACCTGAAAAAATATATTTAATATATTTAGGATGTGTACACTCACATGAGTGTAAGGAAACTTTTTACTTGATGGTTACACCACATGACATTTTCTTGAAGATGGTATAAACATTTTCAAAACCATATGAAACCATCATAAATATATAAAGTAAATTTCTAAAAAACGTGTTTAACACTCAAATTATAAAAGATTTTTCCTTTTCTTTCATCATGGACACTCATATTTGTTATTTATTAAAGCCATTCAGCTTTATTATTATGAAGAAAATATCTGAAGAGGTTTGAGATCCTCTTTAGTGAACACTCTGACATCTTGTCTATTTTAGTTTGTAGTTGCTACCCTACATCTAATAATCAAATATCATTCAGTCAGGAATATTTCACAGAGCATGTTTCAGACAACAGCTGAAGCTCTACCGCCACATCCTCACATCCCAGCTCAGTGTTTTGTAAATCATGTCTTTTTCCAAATTTCAGAGATCAAGGCCAGCTCTGTATTGAGGACACCTGGTTTCCCTGTACTCAGCCAGCCCCGTCCCCAGCCCTGTATAAATATTACTTACACTACAGTAAAAAATAATACATTTTTTGTTTGTTTGTTTTGAAATAAGTCACTTATGCTCACTCAGGCTGCATTTAATTTATCATAAATAAAAACAGTAATATTATGAAATATTATTATAATTTAAAATAAGAGTTTACTATTTTACTATGTTTTAAATGGTTATTTATTCCTTTGATGGAAAAGCTAAAATTTCAGCATCATTACTCCAGTCTTCAGTGTCACATGATCCTTCAGAAATCATTCTAATATGCTGATTTGATGCCTGAGAAACATTTCTTATTATCAATGTTGACACATTCAAAGCATGATACATTTTTTAGGACTGTTCGCTGAATAGAAAGTTCAAAAGAACTATTTTTTAAAAAAATAGAAAACTTTTTCTATTTTTCTAAACACTATAATTGTTTTTACTCTCAATCTAATAACAACTTTTGGTAACACTTTAGTTTAGGGTCCAATTCTCTGTATCGAGGACAGCTGCCATCTGGTTTCCCTGTACTCAGCCGGCCACGTCCCCAGCCCTGTATCGTTGGATCCACATCCTATAAGCGAACCATCTACAGAAATCCACTGAAATCAGAGCTGAGAAAGATGGTATTTAATCAGACAGGCCCATCCCTCTCGGCCATTAATTGGACATCAGGCACATCCCAGGTCCGAGCGAGTTCCCCCATCCATATTAGAACTCACCTCTGGCTCACCTTGACATGTCACTGAATCCACGTCTGGAGTCAGCACATTTCTCCTCTTGGAAAGGGAATCGGCTATGCCTTGCCAATTGAAGGGCTTCTAGATTAATGAGGTCTGCCACTTTATTTAAGCTATTTTTATAAAGGCAGTTCTCGCACAGCAAGCATTTGATTCACAGCCACAGCAAGTTTGACAACTGTGCTTTGAGGCAAATTGATTTATGTATAGACGAGTATGAGAAGCCCACTTTCAGATCTTTATAGAAACTCAAAAAGTGTCAAGCGAAAAAGGTGTCGAGCAACACAGGATATAAGAGCTGTTGGCAACGGACATCATTTCCCATTAATCATATTTACCTCCAGAGCACAGTTTTACAGGGTCAGCAGCACAGTATGAAATTCATTATCAGATCCATTGCATATCAAGCACATTTACTGGTGTAAAATGCCATAAGCAGACTAGACGTTTACTCTTTCTAAAGAAAATGTGAATGCCGATGTGTAACTTGCCATAATGCTATGGTTCAGGTCCCTTTTTCAATGCAATCTTGTTTTATGGTACCCTGGATGAGTTCAGTTGCTTATAAAAGTAAGAGCAAATTGCATAATTTGAGCTGTAATTCAATGTTTAATAATAACAATAATAATAATAATAATAATAATAATAATAATAATAATATTTACACATTCTTATTAAATTCATTTTAATTATATAATTTAAATAATATCTGTTCATCTGTTAATGTTATGATTTGTCATCTAATAATCAAGGCCAGAATCACTGATACCGAAATTTAGATATCGCTATTAATATAATTATACACTATATTGGCAAAAGTATTGGGACACCCCTCCAAATCATTGAATTCAGGTGTTCCAATCATTTCCATGGCCACAGGTGTATAAAATCAAGCACCTAGGCATGCAGACTGCTTCTACAAACATTTGTAAAAGAATGGGTCGCTCTCAGGAGCTCAGTGAATTCAAGCGTGGTACCGTGATAGGTTGCCACCTGTGCAATAAGTCCATTCGTGAAATTTCCTCACTACTAAATATTCCACGGGCAACTGTTAGTGATATAACAAAGTGGAAGCAATTGGGAACAACAGCAACTCAGCTAGGGATGGGATGATTACCGGTTTCACGATAAACCACAATAAAATGTACTGACGGTTAGTATTATCGTTTAAAATTTAATTATCATTAAAACCGTGTTTGATTATCGCAATTTTGACAACTCGTGATTAATGAGGTCTGCCACTTTATTTAAGCTCTTTTTATAAAGGCAGTTCTCGCACAGCAAGCATTTGATTCACATCCACAGCAAGTTTGACAAATGCTATGGACAATCCTGTCCAGCCAGCATCAGTCTGGCGCAGGCGCAGCGTTGCTTTTTGAACGAGAAGAAATGGCAGAAGGCAGTGACAGCGCATCCTCGAAACTTAATCGAGGATGGTCACCCTGTCTGCAGAACATGCAAAAAGAAAGTCACTGCAATAGGGGGAAACACTTCAAATCTGCCGCGTCGTCTTTGTGACCATCATCACCCACTGCTGTATAGCGAACGCAAGGCAAGTTAACTTTGACCTCAATACCAAAACTACGTCTGGGAAATAATTGGACACAAAATGTTGTTTTGAGTTTAAATATTTTATCTCACTCACTTGAAATTAACGTGAAGCTTCCGCGAAGAAAAGTTCGCAGCAAGTGGCTTTGAGCCAAAGATGAACGAACAAGTTCAGACAAGACTATTAAGGGTGACATTTAAGGGATAATAATGTATATTCATCGTACACTTATTACACAGATTCTTTTTTTTACCACATAAATAATTACAGGGACATATTGAATTGAGATTAATGTTTTACATCTGACCGGTTTATAAATCCATTCTGTACAGCATACATAACAATCATCCAGACAAGATGATCACAACAATATTATAGTAGTATTAATAGTAAAGTCCTCTGATTTCATTTTCAATACAATCAAAAATGGATACGCAAGACGTTAAGTTGCATTTGAATGAAGCGAGAGAGCGCGTCCGTTGTGATGCAAGGACGTGCGCTGTGTGTTATAATGCGTTGCTATTGACGATGGTCATTACAAAGGAAGGAAATGCCACAGAATAGAATCTTGCTTAACAAAAAGTGCTGCTTGTTTATTTGATGTTTGTTGATTTTCAAATATAAAACTTGAAATGTTTTCAGTGTGTGCATCAGTTCTTTTTGAACACTTTAATCTCATTTTAACAAAACCGTGATAATATTGATAATCGTGATAATTTTGGTCACTATAATCGTGATATGAAATTTTCATACTGTCCCATCCCTAAACTCAGCCACGAAGTGGTAGGCCACGTAAAAAATTAAAAAAAATTCACAGAGCGGGGTCAGCGCATGCTGAGGTGCAGTGCGCAGAAGTCATCAACTTTCTGCAGAGTCAATAGCTATAGACCTCCAAACTTCATGTGGCCTTCAGATTAGCTCAAGAACGGTGCGTAGAGCAGCTGCATCCAAGCCTTACATCACCAAGTGCAATGCAAAGCGTCGGATGCAGTGGTGTAAAGCACGCCGCCACTGGACTCTAGAGCAGTGGAGACGTGTTCTCTGAAATGACGAATCACGCTTCTCTGTCTGGCAATCCGATGGACGAGTCTGGGTTTGGCGGTTGCCAGGAGAACGGTACTTGCCTGACTGCATTGTGCCAAATGTACAGTTTGGTGGAGGGGCGATTATGGTGTGGGGTTGTTTTTCAGGGGTTGGGCTTGGCCCCTTAGTTCCAGTAAAAGGAACTCTTAATGCTTCAGCATACCAAGACATTTTGGACAATTTTATGCTCCCAACTTTGTGGCAACAGTTTGGGGATGGCTCCTTCCTGTTCCAACATGACTGCGCACAAAGCAAGGTCCATAAAGACATGGATGAGCGAGTTTGGTGTGGAGGAACTTGACTGGCCTGCACAGAGTCCTGACCTCAACCCGATAGAACAGCTTTAAGATGAATTAGAGCGGCGACTGCGAGCCAGGCCTTCTCGTCCAACAGTGCCTGACCTCACAAATGCGCTCCTAGAAGAATGGTCAAAAATTCCCATAAACACACTCCTAAACCTTGTGGAAAGCCTTCCCAGGAGAGTATAGCTGCAAGCGGTGGGTCAACTCCATATTAAACCCTACGGATTAAGAATGGGAAAGTTCATGTGCATGTAAAGGCAGGCGTCCCAAAACTTTTGGCAATATAGTGTATCTATTTAATACATTTAAAAACCAACATTTAACAGGCCTAAACTGCAACTTATTAGACTACTAAGAATATAACCATTTTTGTTTGTTTGTTTTGAAATAAGTCACTTACTCCAGTCTTCACATGATCCTTCAGAAATCATTCTAATATGATGATTTGATGCTCAAGAAACATTTCTTATTATTATCAATGTTGATACATTTAAACCATGATACATTTTTTTAGGACTGTTTGATGAATAGAAAGTTTTTTCTAAAATCTTTTTCTATTTTTCTAAACACTATAATCGTTTTTACTGTCAATCTAATAACAACTTTTGGTAACACTTTAGTTTAGGATCCAATTCTCACTATTAACTAGTTGCTTTTTAGCATGCATATTACTAGGATATTGGCGATTTATTAGTACTTATAAAGCACATATTAATGCCTTATTCTGCCTTATCATATTCTACATCCTTAATCCTACCCAATACCTAAACTTAAAGGTGCACTATGTAAGATTTTTGCAGTAAAATATCCAAAAACCACTAGGCCAGTGTTATATATTTTGTTCAGTTGAGTACTTACAATATCCCAAATGTTTCCAACTATTTGTAAATCGTGAGAAAATTGTGATTTTAACCAAGGAACCGGGACGTGTGAGGGAGTCGCCCATCAATGGTGCGGTTTCCACTTTTACTGCCGTAGAAACCATGGCAACAGACGTAGACAACTGCGTAACGTCTAGCGCTGTTGTAGTTTCGTTCAAACATTATGGACCATGGCAAGCAGACTTTGGAACAAAATGAGAAATCAAAAGAGGACCAGTATCGACATGGTGTTTTTGAGATGGCGAGAGCTTTGCAACGAACTTCAACTTGACAGGGATGCCGTTCTTGCATGTGCTTTATTAGACAGGTGAGCAAATGTACATAAAACGATCAATGTTATGTCGCTCAACACAATGAAATATTAGAATATCATCAGTATGATGTTCTAATGTTGATGTAGCTTACTGCTAGTCTCATACAGCCAACAAACTAACACACAGAATAACATTATAACTTTCAACACTCAAATGCAGTTTAGATAGTGTAGACCAAGTGAAACAGCATTGCGTTTCCTCACAATTTTAATTCGTCAAATAAACTGACCTGTATGAGTAGTAATTCAGCACTTGCGGGTAGTTCGGTAGAATGAAACGTCCTCATTTCTTTATATCCCCCGGGACTCGCGCATGTGGCGCTGATATCTGTAGCGCCCTGCTTCATACCACAGTCATGTTAAAAAACATAAATGCATTCACTCTTCCATAAACATTATTTCCCCATAAACATTATTAGATCCATTGGTATTACGACAAGTTCCATGATTCCACGCTCATTCGCTGCGTCATCAATCTACGCCTTTGTTATTGTTTTGAAGAGGTTAGCTTTAACAACTACCTTACTAACTATTAATAAGCAGTAATTAGTTTATTGAGGCAAAAGTCATAGTTAATAGTGAGAATTGGACCCTAATCTAAAGTGTGACCCAACTTTTAATTTAAATTTATAACAATCGTCACATCCATAAATAAGCAATAATAAAATGTCTCATGTAGCTTTGCCTTTATTTCATGTGAAATAACTATTTGATGCAGTGGTTAAAATCAGGATAGATTCCGATGAAACAACCTCATTATAGAAACCATTGAAACTTCAGGATGTATCAACCCATCCTAATGTTTCCTTTATACACGTGAGCACATTTAGAGGAGGTAATAAACAACAGCCTGTTTGGTGATTACCCGTATTAGGCTTGTTGGTGACCTTATGAGATCCTTGGCTTTTTGTTGCAAATTACAATGCAAACAAAACTACAGGACCAGGAATGAGCTAAAACAAGCCTCACGGCAACAATATTCAAGGCTATATAAATGTAACATATCCCCAGTCTCTTAATTACCAAAAGCAGCGGACCTCAGGGACACATTTCACAGCAGCAAACACACAAGACATACAGTGGGGAGAACAAGTATTTGATACACTGCCGATTTTGCAGGTTTGCCCACTTACAAAGCATGTAGAAGTCTGTAATTTTTATCATAGGTACTCTTCAACTGTGAGTGACGGAATCTAAAACAAAAATCCAGAAAATCACATTGTATGATTTTTAAGTAATTAATTTGCATTTTATTGCATGACATAAGTATTTGATACATCAGAAAAGCAGAACTTAATATTTGGTACAGAAACCTTTGTTTGCAATTACAGAGATCATACGTTTCCTGTAGTTCTTGACCAGGTTTGCACACACTGCAGCAGGGATTTTGGCCCACTCCTCCATACAGACCTTCTCCAGATCCTTCAGGTTTCGGGGCTGTCGCTGGGCAATACGGACTTTCAGCTCCCTCCAAAGATTTTCTATTGGGTTCAGGTCTGGAGACTGGCTAGGCCACTCCAGGACCTTGAGATGCTTCTTACGGAGCCACTCCTTAGTTGCCCTGGCTGTGTGTTTCAGGACGTTGTCATGCTGGAAGACCCAGCCACGACCCATCTTCAATGCTCTTACTGAAGGAAGGAGGTTGTTGGCCAAGATCTCGAGATACATGGCCCCATCCATCCTCCCCTCAATACGGTGCAGTCGTCCTGTCCCCTTTACAGAAAAGCATCCCCAAAGAATGTTGTTTCCACCTCCATGCTTCACGGTTGGGATGGTGTTCTAGGGGTTGTACTCATCCTTCTTTCTCCAAACACGGCGAGTGGAGTTTAGACCAAAAAGCTCTATTTTTGTCTCATCAGACCACATGACCTTCTCTCATTCCTCCTCTGGATCATCCAGATGGTCATTGGCAAACTTCAGACGGGCCTGGACATGCGCTGGCTTGAGCAGGGGGACCTTGCGTGCGCTGCAGGATTTTAATCCATGACGGCGTAGTGTGTTACTAATGGTTTTCTATGAGACTGTGGTCCCAGCTCTCTTCAGGTCATTGACCAGGTCCTACCGTGTAGTTCTGGGCTGATCCCTCACCTTCCTCATGATCATTGATGCCCCACGAGGTGAGATTTTGCATGGTGCCCCAGACCGAGGAAGATTGACCGTCATCTTGAACTTCTTCCATTTTCTAATAATTGCGCCAACAGTTGTTGCCTTCTCACCAAGCTGGTTGCCTATTGTCCTGTAGCCCATCCCAGCCTTGTGCAGGTCTACAATTTTATCCCTGATGTCCTTACACAGCTCTCTGGTCTTGGCCATTGTGGAGAGGTTGGAGTCTGTTTGATTGAGTGTGTGGACAGGTGTCTTTTATACAGGTAACGAGTTCAAACAGATGCAGTTAATACAGGTAATGAGTGGAGAACAGGAGGGCTTCTTAAAGAAAAACTAACAGGTCTGTGAGAGCTGGAATTCTTACTGGTTGGTAGGTGATCAAATACTTATGTCATGCAATAAAATGCAAATTAATTATTTAAAAATCATACAATGTGATTTTCTGGATTTTTGTTTTAGATTCCGTCTCTCACAGTTGAAGTGTATCTATGATAAAAATTACAGACCTCTACATGCTTTGAAAACCTGCAAAATCGGCAGTGTATCAAATACTTGTTCTCCCCACTGTATGGGCATATCTTCACTTCTCAGCACTCAGAGACAACAGAGCACGGCAATGTCAGCGCTGGGTCAGAGTGAGGGAGTCTGCATAAAGCGTCTCGCCTTTGACAACACTTCAGTTTAAAACATTCCTGGCTCTGATGACCAGAAAATTGGTTAGTTGACGTTGGAGCATGGCCAGGCTAATTTGTTTATTTCAGGCTTTGAAAGTTCCTGTGTAATCAGACCACACAAGTGAGAATTTAATAACAATTTACATTCGCACATAGAGCAAATCCCCCTCTGCCATGTGAAGATTTCTAGGGGCGGACTGTGACAAAACTACAGAGGGAAGCGCAAACACTGTGACAAATTACACATTATCCCCTTCTGAACAATTCCTGACTGTCAGACAATGAATCTTTGAAAAATAAATAATAGGATCATCACGGGTTCATTGTCAGGAGGCAGATTCGGTGGCCTGTATTTGAGCAGTAATGAATGTTTGCATAAAGTATCTTGAAAACACTTGAAAAGCACTAGGAATCCGTCTGACATTCTGGAAAGAAATACCCTAAAAAATTTAGCTCTATTTATAAATATCTCTCTTTCGGGAGATCACAAAGCACGACAACACACACAGTAGGCAGCTGTTGGACGCAACACAGGCCTACATCTCTTTAATGAAAGTTTGATGCTGGCGATGTGATCGATGCGACCGCATGACTCACTGCGTATGCACCACAACAGACTAATGTTTTAACATGTGCTCCTTGGAAATGTTAGCCCACGTTCGTATAAATCATATAATGCACCAAATACAAAGAAACTGTTGTCTATTATGTTATTCAGGAGCCACAGACTAGCTGCACAAAGAGAACGTTCGAGTGTGAGGAAAAGGCCTTTGCCCATTCTTGTAAAAATAAAGAGAGAAATAAATACATATATATTGTCAGTAACAAGCCCATTGAGATGTTCTCAATGAATCCTTTCAGCACATTAAGAAGGCCTGTTGTCAGTAGCCATTATGTAAAATTAATAAGTTCATCTCAGACATATCAGTCATGAAGAAGCTATTTATTTCTCAGCAGTGCTTCAAAATGAGCAACTATTAAACTGTCACAGGGACAGAAAGGTACATGGAATATGTTACGTGGAATAAAAGAGCCTTCAAATATGGGAGGAAACACAAAATAACAGCTCATTACAATGTCTGGGACAGTTAGCGTCATGAACACTCTGGTATTAGCCATGAAAAATAGTGCGTTTCAGTCTTTTATGGCAGAGAAGAAAATCACTATGGTCAGAATGAGGAGAAATAATGAAGCTGAGATTATAATGTCGTCATAAATAGAAATATGGGTCAAATCTCATCTCCAACAATACTCTAGAAACACACTGACAGGTCTGCATGTACCATCTCATCACTGTATACGTGAAACAGCTGGGAAAATGTCTTATAATTAGGAATGTGTGCGTTCAGAGAATCTGAGTACTTATCAAATATGTTTGCCTTGTCCTCAACCTGATGACTAAAATTGATGCATTATTGAAAAAATTGAAATTATGGGGAAAAGAAATTGGATTGAAAAATTTAATTCAACTCATGTCACATGAATGAACATCAAGGCTCAACACGATGGAGCACATGCAAGAAGTAACTACTAGGTCAAGGCTCTGACATGAACCTTTTTACCTTAATCTCAGTAATGGCTGACATAACGTTTCCACCAAGCGGTGCGGTACGGTTCAGTACAGTTCAGTATGATTCGGGACCGTAAACCCTGATCCGGCTTGCGTTTCCACCGCCAACAGTACCCTTATGATAGGCGTGGTGTAGCGATCAACGTCACTCTCGAGCAAGAAGGAAAGCGACACAGTAAACAACAATGGACGACATACAACAGACCTTATTCTTGCTTCTCGGCATGTGGCTGTTGTCACAAGAAGAAGACACACTTTGTTTGAGCCAAGGCTGCAGGCTGCAAGGAAAAATACAGCCAAAAAACACACGCAAGTGACGATTCTCTGTCAACCAATAAACATTCTGCATTAAGTCTAGCTCCACCCTTTAGTACCGGACTACTGTGCTAGGTACCCCAACGGAAGGGTGCCAAAAAAGTGGTACGGTATGGTTCGGAATTAGGGTACCATTCACAACTTCTGACAATGGAAACAGCAAAAATTGCGCACCGTACTGAACTGTACTGAACCGTACCGCTCGGTGGAAATGAGCCATAATCATGCTTACAATTTACAAAATTCCCGACTTACTTAAAAGGAGGGACCCAAGGCATATCTAGAGACATGGCAGTAAGTAGTGGTCGATCAATATAGATTTTTTTTGAGGGCCAATGCCAATATCTTACTGCAGGGTGGCGTTTTCAGCGCTGTCAAAATAAAAGTCACACATTCTGCACATCGGCCAAAAATGTATGTATAAATGTATTTATTTATCTGCCAATGCAGGTAATTTAAAAATGTAAAAAATCAGCCATTATATGTATATATGTGTATATATATATATATATATATATATATATATATATATATATATATATATATATATATATCACTGATTCTTGAGATGTTGGACTCTTCATGTTTTAGATATTAAAAAATAAAAACTAACACTACATTATTAAAAATAAATTAAATTTAATTTAAATATTTTTTTCTAAAAATATTTATTCACTCTATAACTTAATTTGTGTCAACTCCGTCAGACACACTAAAAAGCATGCTAATTTAATTTAATCTATCCAAAAACAATGTCAAGTCTTCAGTTATGTAATATTGGTGTTCAGTAAAGTCATAAAATACATTTTCTGTTTATTTTTTGTTTGTTTTCACATTATTATGAACCCAGTTTCTAAATTCCTTAATTCTCCTTCCTCCTTTTAATATTAAACATATATCACCAATGTTCTTAGGTAATTAAGACATAATATCATGTAGTTCCATTGATATTTTTACACAATAAATTGAAAAAAAAAAAAAAAAATGACATTTCTTTCAAAATTAACAAAAACCTTCACCTGATGGTGTAAAATACTGATGGAGTTGATAAATACTGACGGTGTTGACAAAGGTCGAGCTGAGGCCAAATATACAGTATATGTAAATAGAATCATGAAACAGCATTAGAAGAATTCCCCATATGCAAAAAACATATTAAAATCACATTATACAGACTTTTTAAGAGCACTTGTCAACCATCAGACATAAAACTTGACGGAGTTGACGTCTGATGGAGTTGACAAAATTTTTTTTTTTTTTTCACCTTAACCACGTGTTGTACAGTGGAGGAATTTAGTTTTTTTCCTCAGTTGTAGCTGCCTTAATAAACTTATCAAAATGGCAAGATTTATTCCACAACTATTTACAGAAACTATTACACTGCGATGACGGAGTTGGCATGTTAAGGCTGTGAACGCAGAGACTTCAATATTGTTTGTTTAAAATATTTAAAAAATATATATAACTTCCAGGACTTTGTGTCCTACTGTGAGATCCACAATGAGCAAGAAATAGTAAGTGCTCTTCAGAGTTAAAGCTGCCCATTAAAACTGCCTGATTTATTCAGAATTATAAAAAATCCTGACGGAGTTGACGCAAAGTGAGGACACAACTTTTATAGCTATTTTTTAATGGAAAATATAATTCAATATTTACTTTTTGTATTGTTTGATATCTTAAAGAATTTTTAAACACTTTGTTTGGCAGTTTTACATTGTGACCTAATGCTGAGGACAGGTTAGATTACATGCGTTTCCAAGTATAGAGTGTGCTTTTAAAATAATACTAAAGAAATCATTTAAAAGTATAAGCAATAAATGTTCTGAGTATACAAATTTCCCTTAGATGTAACTTTTTAAGTATTTTTATTGTGTTGATATTCTTACTTTTTAACATAAATAGGGCTTTTGTGTTTGGGACAGGTTTTGTCCCTTATCTCAAGAATCAGTGAGATATATATATATATATATATTTATTAGGGGTTGCATGACTACTGATTTCTGCTAGTCGATTTCTTATCAAAACAATACTCGAGTTACTCGACTACTCATGGTTCATGCTACTGTACATGAGGAGACATGAAATAGTTCTTATCAATAAATGTTTATTAATTCATAGCCTAATGCAACAATTACATAAGTAAACTCTCAAAACATTATAATTATGACATTATATTTTCATTTTCATGTAACAGAGTAAAGCCAAATAAATAGCTGGACGCGACATTGTAATCCTAACATTCACGTTGTATATGCAAACTATATGTGCATGGCTTTCCAGAGTGTAGCATTCGATGGAACGGTGTAACTGGGTTCAAAGAAGTTGATAATTCCCCTGAATCCCTCTCCTAGTGGTCTTATATCCTTCACTATAAAATCCACAAGTAAATCTGTTATTATCCTCTCTGTAATCGGGTGTTTACAGAATTCACCAATGCTCGTTTGCTTCGTGGTGTGCGTCTCACTAACATTTGCCTTTGTTGTTGGATGTTTCAATCGTAGGTGGTTGTGCAGAGCTGTCGTATTTTAAAATAGTCTTACAGAGTTGGCAAATTATGATATTTTTGTCATTCTTGAAGAATTACTTCCACACATCTGATATGTGGTGTCTGTTGGTGACGTTCGCTATTTTGAATTCATTTATGGTTAATGCACGCTCGATTAGTCGATTGTTTCCGACAGCGCCGACTAGTGGTTGAAGTAGTCGATCTCTCGACTACTCGACTAGTCTATGCAAGCCCTAATATATATATATATATATATATTTACCGGAGTGCGAGTCAAGAGTGAGTCCAAATGCTTCCGAGTCTATGACAGGAACAAGACCTTGAAAATATGGTCTTGACTTGGACTCCAGACAGTTTTAAGTACTGCCAATCAGTTGCCATTTTTATTCTTTCCAGCAACCACTGAATCACATGGATAGGATTGAGGATATCACAGGCAGGCAAAGAGTCTATAGCTGATTGGACAATCGCTGTACACTACGGGCAAATATTTTTGTATAACAACATCTAAACTGTAGAATTGATCGTTGTCCCAGGCGATGGATGTCCGATAGTTGTGTTAGTTTCATGTCTTTCATATCACTCCATGGTCTTTCTCCACACATAATTAGAGCTGCATGATCAATCAAAAAATAACTGAAATTGTCATATAGGGCTGTGGTTTAATTAAATCAATATATGCGCTGTGTGTTTCAGAGTGAACCGCTTGCACAGTGTTTTTACATGTGAGCAGCTAATGATCATTCAACTTACGAAAAAAGCGTAACTGACACGATGTAGGATGTAGCGTAAGCGTTTTGAACTGCGAAAGGCGTTACTCTTTCTGCGTAAGTTGAATACGGAAGGCAGCATGGCGGAAGCTACATATTTTACTTTATAAAGTTTTAAATATGGGATGAATGCACTTTTTTGAGCTTCAAACTCGTGAGCCCCGTTCACTGCCATTATAAAGCTTGGAAACATCAGGATATTTATTAATATAACTCCGACCGCGTTCATCAAAAAGAAGAAAGTCATATACACCTAGGATGTCTTGAGGGTGAGTAAATCATCGGGTAATTTTCATTTTAAAGTGAACTAATCCTTTTTATCAGAAAAAGAAAATTGCAATTACATTATTTACCCAAACCGTGCAGCCCTGGCATGTAGCTGTGCTTCATATCTGACTGTACATTATCCCTCACTTAACAGATGAAACAAGTACAAATACATACAGTCAGATGTAAGCAATGATAAGGAGGTCTCTATAAACGATTAAAGGTCAGATCATCACATGAACGGTGAGCACGGTATCACGCGAGTCATGTAAGTAGCTTCAAAGACCTTCACTCTTTACTGAATGGCATTTTCAGAGACCTTTGGAGCCACATTGTTCAGGTGTCTCCTTTTGTTTCAGCAGGACTAAAGGAACCAGGTTTGGAGCCTCCCTGGGGCTACGGGAGGTCAGTTTCAGCAGCTCCTGAGGTAAAGTAGAGGAACACGGCACAGTCAGAATGCCCTGGTGCTCATGTGTCAGTGTGCTGTCAGAGGTAGCAGTGCATACCCAGAAAAAGTACAGGACCAGAGGGGGCTCACGCACTGTCCATTCCACTTTCCATTAAGAGCGCACACGGGCACGCTCTCATCCTTGGAAACCCAGTAATACCACGCTCATCTTTTCAGAGCTAGCTTTGATGTGCTCTTCTGTGAAGTTGATTTCACTGTGAGAATGGAGCCTTTATAAGAAGTACAAATGGTTTGATTGAGCATTAATTTCTTGTTTCTACACGTCACACACCCACCTAATTCCTACGACTTTCTTCAATGAATCCTAAATGAACTTTTGGTGAGAAAGGCAAACAGAGGAACTGTTCTGCACTTAATTCATCCAAACATGAACCAGACAGAGAGGATTGTTTGCAAAGTCTTGAACAAATGAAAGACGGACAGTTTTCTTGCCTCGATAAATCAAAGCAGAGACACAATACTGTGACACTTACAGAATTAAACAACTCAGAACGTTACGCTCTAACCATAATCCAGCAACGCTGTTTGAATGCGAAATGCCTTTGAACAGCATTAGGAAGCTTGCTGATACAAAGAAGAGTTTTTTGCAGTGAATTAGTCATTAAAAGACTGTGTATCATTACTTGTACAGGATGCTTTTGTTCTGAGTAATGTACATACGATTAGTGCAAGTAGCAGGAAATGTGTGTCACTGTTGTTTTAACAGCAAAGTATGAACGGAGCATGCATTTTATACAGCGTAACTTGTATGTGCCTGTCACATGCATACCAAGTGCATGTAAGAACTAGATGGGAAGAATAATGCCACATCTTACAAGTTGCATGTGCATGCTTGCTGTCATGCACAAACAAAAATAATGGAACTTAAGTTCTGTCAGACCAATATTGTCAAAGATGCTTGACAATTAGCATACAGTTTGGATTGGGGGTATGGTTCTGCTCTGGGCAAGAACTCCCTGGCCATCCATGCAGCCTAGCATGGATAAGAGCAGGGAGAGCAGCGATAGCCCCCCTGGGGTAAACAGAACAGAACCAACATACATGTATTGCAGATATATTTAATGTTCAATAATTGAAATGTACAACATAATTCGAGAAGAATTCGAAGAGGAATATCAGAGGAGCTGGGGATGGAGGAGGGTAATTACCAAACAAAAAAAACTAACAAAATTAACAAACAAACATAAAAAAAAAATGTATGAGGCAAACAGAAACAGGGAGACGCGGTCTCGTCTGCAGTTATAAATGCTCAGCTATGCATGTCCATTTTTTATTATTCATCTCTTATTTTTATGATCCATTTCACTGGCACACTTGGCTGCCGCAGGACATTTCTTGGCTATTTTAAACATCGGATATTAAATGTCTCCTAAGAGAGATTTGTGCCAAAAGGAGACAAATCACAAATAAAGACAATACCAGAATGCACTGAAACGTCCTAAATGAAAGGAAAATATCCAAGATGGTGAACAATTTGAGAGAAATGCTTATAAATAAACATTTCATTTAATCTCGAAAAATAACTAAAATATTTAAAATTTATAATTAAATAAAAATGTATTATTTTACTAAATATTTGCTAGGGATGCACCAATCATGATTTTTCATGCCCGATTCCAACTGCCATTTTTTTTTACAAGCAAATGGGCTGATTCCTATACTAGTTGCTGAAATTTATTTGTCGTCTTTTTGCTCTATTACAGGCCTTAAACAAACAAACAAAAAACAAACATCTGTAGCCATTTGAAATTAGAGGCAACCACTGCCTTTTAATCACGATCCAAACAAAGATGCTTCACACATGTATTTAAATTAGCATCATTTCAAGATTTAAAGCCAAAACAGAACGGTCTGACCTTAGCTTCGTGAAATTAAACTAGAGATCGACCGATATATCAGTTTCACGATATTTTAGCATTTTCCCATAATTGGGTATCAGTTTTGTAATATCGGATTCACCGATAAATGGCGTCAACGTTTTGAGAATTGCGTACAAGCCCGCCATTAAAGAACTGCATCTGAGGGGAGATAAGTCAACAACGGTGTTCAAAGGTCCAATAACTTGCATCCCTTAATTAATAAACTTTATTTAGCATAACAGCCAGTAATGCACAAATGAGATATGCACAAATAAGATTTATGTAGGTTATGTAGGCTAGTTTAAACTTGGCGCTAAAAATAGAGACGAACTCAAGGAGTCACGTAATCCATCATGTCCCAATAAAGACGTAACTTTACATGAATGAAATAAAACAGCCATGAATGAGAGCATGTTGGAAATAAAAGCGCTGAATTTATTTCTCTCTCTCTGTTTATGCTCATCTCGTGAAATTGCGTTCAGCCGTTCAACTCACCGGGTTGTTGCTCCAGAATAGTCACCGTATGTAACTTTTAACAAGACCCACTCGTTTAAAACTCCTTAAATTATATTAACGTCTGCTATATAACATTTATATAATAAACATCTAAATAATTACAGCTCTGTGGAAATGAATTATTAGGGCTATCTCCGCGTTAGACGTTCGGTGTAAACGCACAGATGAAAACGGCGCTCTGTCATCAGCAGGTATTTCATAATCTAGACCGACAAAAACATTATTAATAATTCTGATAACGTGCCAGATGAGATGGACTCTGTAATAGCGATGATGTATTCGCTGACAATGTTTGTGTATTCAAGAGAATATTCCAGCGTGTTCCATTCTCTTCACTCTTTAGTCTATTAAACAACACATAAACCTTTTAAAACTGTAGTTTAAAATTAATGCTTATATTTATGCTTATATTTATGGGGAGTTGATAGTTTCACCTGTCATTTATTTATGTTCTCCATTTGAAAACATTAGACTTTGTAAATTTATTAGCCTGTAGTTAATATGCTGTTATAAATAAAAAAGATGCACCAGCAGTAATGTTAAAAAGACTTGCACTGTATTTAAAAACAATTTTTTTTGCACTCCTTCAGACTATATTGATGTTAAAAAGTGTTAAATAAAAAGTTTGTTCAGTTCAGTGCTGTTGCTATAATTGTAAAAAACAGATATAAAACAATAAATAAATATCAGTTCTATATATCGGTTATCGGGCACATAAACATGCAAATAATCGGTATCGGTTATAAAAAAAAAATTAAAAAAAAAAAATCAATATCGGTCGATCTCTAAATTAAACATACCTGCACAATAATAGGCATTTTATCTAGGTAAATGGAAAAGAAAATGCCATATAAACTTTTCTGAAGACGGTCAGTTCCCTTCGGAGACACATTCATATAAACCCCCACACCCAATTCAATATTTATATATTTTTTCCAATATTTTGAGCATCGCGAACAGTGAGCTTGCGTTACCTGGTGCAGTATTTTCTCTGCTCTCTTCTCTTTGGATCCGGGCTGACAGTGTGAACGTAGCCTAAGAGTGTCAAGACGTTAGCTTAGCAACATGTGAAACTGTGAAACTGCGCATTACACATAAGTTGCTGCCTGTGTAGAGCGCTTCAAATCCGTCACTTATAGGCCAATTCAAACCGCACAGACAAACGCCAACAAACAAGTCTGTCGGAGTTTGTTAGATAAGTGTGTTACCCGTCGGCGTCTGTTGCCGTTGGCCGGAGTTTGTTTTCACCAGAGTGAACATGTCCAATCAACGTTTGTTGGGTCGTGTAATGTCTGAGCAGTGTGGTACGATTTTCCAACAAACGACAACAAACTCTGATGAAATCTGACCTGGACACGAAACGTTGCCGATGAGGCAAGTCCCTTGCAAAGACTGCGTGTAGGTGCTGGGCATGCTTAGTAAATTATCCTTGTAGTGAAAATGGCAGGTTTTATTCTTTATTCTTTTATTTTTATTGGTTAAAATGAATGGAGAATATCTCATGTTTTTCCGTGGGTGCTCGAGTTTGTCGGTGTCTGTTGGGGCAGTGTGAACATGACATTTATTTTACATAAAATTCTAAATCCAACGGCCAACTTTTGCTGGTGTTTGTCTGTGCAGTGTGAATTGGCCTTATGAGACTGTATTTCAGTGAGGATGTTGGCGGCACAGAGCACAGCTGTAGCTCACTAGGTTTTGGAACAGAGCATTGTGTCTCCTTCATAATAGCTTGGTTACATGATCTGATGTCTACACATTGCTCTCCTATCTTCAACCTCAATAAAGCAAAAACATTGATAAGGCTGACAACAACAACTTTCATAAGACCTCATTAATCTGAAAGCAAACAACATGAAAACAAAAACACGTAATACTAGGTCAGTGATCATGAGGCAAATGACAAAATGAGGATTTTCAAAATCCTTTCAGGGCAAACTGTAGATTAATCTAATGTTCTCGTTATTCTTTTTGCCTTACATATAGCAGGAGCTTATTTCTTAGATACTTGTAGAGGACGAATGATAATGTTATCTTTATGATACACATGTCTGTTTTTGCAGAGTGACTGAAAGGTTTTGTGATTTCAAGAACCACTACTTAACTACTGCATGTTTTATAACAGCAGTCGAATCAGGTATCCTTCAGCCGAGACACTTGCAAGCAGATAGAAGGCATCATGGCCGTGGTCTCTTCTCAATCTGATAGCTTTAAACTGGATTGACTTCTACGTGCTGCCTTTTTGCCCATCTCCTGCTGTGCATTTCCACAGCCTTTGTGGTTCATCTAAGTACTGTATACAGCTGGGGTGATGGAGGAGTGTGGAGAGATGTAGAGACCTATTTGCTCATTCATCTGGAGAGATACACAACTACATAGTCCCTGCTGACACACCAATTACAGCTCAGAGGATCCCTGCCCAGCCCCATCATCAAAAAACCTTGAGAAATTCTCATTGGTTTCTGAAGTAAACAAGTTGATCAACAGCTTAAATCTTTGAAAAAAAAAAAAGCCATGAGAGAAGAGGGAAGTATTCGTGAATATTTTGTGAATATTCATAGCAAATTCTTGATGGCATGAGTCTGAACCAATGAAATGTGATTTTCAAACTCATGCTGATGTAAATAAAATGATCCTAATCACTCTGACTGACACATCCGAAGCGTGCGCACAAAGACGCCTCAGACAGCGCGTGATCCCCAAACATACACACAGAATTACAGTATTTCAAAATATCTGTCTTGGCAAATATTCACACAAACATTATCTGTTATTTCTTAAATGAATGTTTGGTTAACTGTTGGGGAAAAACATCTGATGTGTAACATTATATTAATTAGATCCATGCGGTACAGTAGGTCTTAATATACTATAGGCTGTCTGTCTCAATGTTAATCAAACACTTCTTGAATATATATTTTCCTTTAGATATGTTTTTTGACTTGGTGTGTACCAAATTTGGTGTTATTACCAGTGATTTTAAGGTATGGTTGCTAGGTGATTTTGTTTTGGAACCTTCAGAAAACTTTAACTCGATTTTTCTCAAAACTGACTTTGCTGACTCTATCGACTTCAAACAGGTGTAGCTCGGTCATTTTTTGTCTGATTCCAACAAATCATACATCATTTTGAAGGTTTTTTTAATAGAGAATGTGGCAATGTGAAATAACTAACTCATTTTGAAAATTTGCTCATTGTTTGCTCATTTGCTATTTTTTCCAGCACGTCATATATTAAAATAGAAAACCATTATTTTAAATTGTAATGATATTCTCTATATTACTTTTTTTATCAAATAAACACAGCCTTGGTAAGCATAATAGACTTCTTTCAAAAACATTAAAAAATGTTACCAACCACAATGTTAACTATGCATTAAGAGATATTTTACATGTTTTCAGTTGAGACAATGTAAGTAAGTAAGAAATAATATTTTTTAATAATTAATGTTAAAAGTGGGAACATGGCAAAATTTGCACCATCCACTCAAACTTATTAATTCCCATGTTAACTTAATTGAGATATCATAACAGATTTTTAAAACTATTCAAAACTATACCTCAAACGTTTCCCTTTTATGGACAGAGTAATTTAGCCTCGGCATTGTTCTGCTTCCATGTCAAAGCACCACGCATTTGCATTAAAAAAATAATATTAATTTAACTCAAAACAAAGCAAAGAATTAAAGCAAGTCATTCGCACCTCAAATATATGTTTCAATATAACAAAACAAGCCCTAAGAGGTTAATTAGCACTAATTAGATAATTAGAGAGTATCACATTATGTCAATTAGCCTTTAAAAAAAAAAAGAGTGCATCAGTCCCAGCTGAAATACACACAGCCAGAACCTAGAACCAGAAAGCAAGAAACTTTTCACCTGTAAGAGGGATGAGTAGACAATACAAATGCAGCTTGATGCCCTTCAAGTGCCCATGAAATCAAAATTGAAGTTTTTTGGCTTTAAGTATGAATATGTTAGCCTTACTGTTATCTATAAGCTAGTGTGCTCAAAAACAATGACAAAATCCCCATTTAGATGATGTAAGCTTTCAAAACTTACAGTCTCTCACTTCCGCCAACATGAATCAATGATTTTGATGACGTCACTCTGCACTTCAGCTTCTCATCAGATTTTCTGTCCAATCAAATGCTCTCTAGAATCTGAAGCGGCCCGCCCCCTACATTATAAATAGACGCTGAAGCTGCGGCTGAAATCGGTCACTTGTTCACACATTTACTATTTTCTATATGGTGAATGGGACATAGTGCTCTATATAGGGGATAGGGAACGATTCAGACAGTGTAAATATGCTTTCCATTCGGGCGAATGAAGTCTGGTTTCACCCGAACACGACAGCACAGAGCGGATGATATGTGTGAGTCGGCGCAGACCAGAAAACATATCGGACCCATTTGATACGCTGATCACCGTTTTGCTTTAGTAATGGTTTCATATTAAATCTAAAAGGGGAATATATGACTGTGGCTTTCATAAGCTGTCAAATGCGGCTTTGCTGAGCTCAACAGCTCTGGCCAAGCGGTGATATAAATGAAACGCTATTGGCTATTTTTTTAAAAAAATTACATCAACACATTGAATAACGCTGCACGTTTCAAGGCACTTCACTGTGCCTTTAACATCCACGCTTCAGCAATCGCTCTACGACATTCAGGTGAAAGTGGAGGAGATAACTTCCTTTTGCTATTGTCTCAGAGTATCAGACTTGATGTCACTTACTCTCATAGAAGCGGAGAAAACACCTCTCAAGTTGCCTGTCAATTCAATCAAATTGTAAAGAATGACAGAGCCTAAAAGAGGAATTAGTACAAAAGAAGAAAACAGCATTTGCAAAGCATTTATGAGTTGGTAAGCTGGAGTTCCTTTGAAGCCTGGTTTGAAATCAAACCACAACATGAGAGCCTGCAAAATGGCAAATCAGCACTGAATTGGGTCTTTAATCCGGTTTCATTTTTCTGTACACCAAGATTTGAAAGCTGAACAGCTAAATAAAGCACAAAGAGGAAAATAAAACATCAGATCAGACAGGAACCGTTTCTTGACAGTCTAAAATCAGTCTTAGGAGATTATCAGAAATACAGAAGCAAACTTCTAAAAAGAGTAATGAAACAAACTAACTCTGTAACTGCTCATGAATTAATAAGAGCAGACACAGCGTGCAACATTAAGTAAGCTTTATCAGTATGCGTCAGATGATTTTTGTAGTGAATGTAGATTTTCCAGTCTACATATCCCTTTAAGGCATTTAATCTTTAAAATGTTTGATTAGAAGAAATGACCTATTTCTGCAGAAACTGAACGAACCAAGGCAGATTTTCAAAGCAGCTGAAGAAGAATCTCTCATTTAAACAGACTATCATTCTTTTGTATTATTAAAGGGATAGTTCACCCAAAAAAAAAAAGACAATTCTGTGATCATTTACTCACTCCCTCACACACCTTCTTCCTTCTGCAAATGTCTTAGCATTTTTTGTCCATACAGTGAAAGTCAATGGGGTCCAATGTTGTTTTAGACCCCACTGACTTCCATTAAATGGCCAAAATATTCTTCAAAAAATGTTCTTTTGTGTTCTGTAGAAGAATGAAAGTCATATAGGTAAATACAATATTTATTGGTGCTACATTCAAAATGTGTTACACTATAAGAGAACCATTTATTAGTTATTAAAATTAAAATGAGCAACAAAAAAAAAAGCAAGCATGGGATGTGAAATTAAAAAAAAAAAAAATTAAACCTTAATACACTCACCGGCCACTTTATTAGGTACACATGCTCAAGTACTCATTACCGCAAATATCTAATCAGCCAATCACGTGACAACAACTCAATGCACTTAGGCATGTAGACATGGTCAAGATGATCTGCTGAAGGTCAAACTGAGCATCAGAATGAGGAAGAAAGGTGATTTAAGTGACTTTAAACATGACATGGTTGTTGGTGTCAGATGGGCTGGTCCGAGTATTTCAGAAACTGCTGATCTACTGGGATTTTCACACAGAACCATCTCTAGGGTTTACAGAGAACATTGAAGCAGATGGGCTACAGCAGCAGAAGACACACCGGTGCCACTCCTGCCAGCTAAGAACAGGAAACTAAAATTCACACCGGCTCACCAAAATTAGACAATAGAAGATTGGAAAAACTTTGCCTGGTCTGATGAGTCTTGATTTTTGCTGTGACAATCAGATGGCAGGGTCAGAATTTGGTGTAAACATGGTCCATCCTGCCTGTATCAGTGGTTCAGGCTGCTGCTGGTGGTTTATTGGTGTGGGGGATATTTTCTTGGCACACTTTGGGCCCTTTAGTACCAATTTAACATTGTTTAAACGGGATAATGCGCCATGTCACAAAGCTCAAATAATCTCAAACTGGCCATGACAATGAGTTCACTATACTCAAATGGCCCCCAGCCAAACGCTGCATGCCGGAGATCCGGCACGGTGCCGGATTTAAGCCCTGTGATTTGTTTGAGCCGAGGCTGCAGGCTGCAAGGAAAAACACAGCCGAAAAAGCACGTGCACGTGACAATTCTCTGTCAACCAATAAACATTCTGCATTGAGTCTAGCTCCACCCTTTAGTACCGGACTACTGTGCTAGGTACCCCAACGGAAGGGTGCCAAAAAAGTGGTATGGTACGGTTCGGAATTAGGGTACCATTCACATCTTCTGGCAATGGAAATGGCAAAAATTGTGTACCGTACTGAATTGTACTGTACCATACCCCTCGGTGGAAATGAACGCAAAAGTGGGTCCAACCCGATACTAGCAAGTTGTACCTAATAAAATTACCAGTGAGTGTATATATTATAGTTAATCACTTAAAAAAACACTTTAAATACAGCCCTTATGACAACTTTCCATTGGAACCAGTACCACAGGAACTAGTACTGCTCTCCCTACATATTTGGATTTTTGTATGCTGATGTTTGTGGCGTGTATGTGTATAAATGTTTATGTTTTGCAACCGATTCTTTTGAAGTGATGTCATTCTTTTGCACAAGCAGCTCTATAAAAAAGTTCAACATGCCAGCTATATGTCAGTCAGCAGTGAAGCCCCTTAAGTGTAAAGGATCAGTCCTCTTGCCAAACATAGTGTTCTTGTCTTCTGACGTTATTCTCTGCAACACATGCTTATTGCATCCTCACTATCAGCACAGCCCAGCCGCTGTTGGCCTTTGATGGATTCTGCATACACTTGTGATCACACGAGGTGGAAGAAGAGCCTCAGCTCTGTGTGCTAGATGAAGCCCTCTAGCTTCTCTCTGGAGATCTACAAATGAGGCGTCACAGTCTTGGTTTCTTCATCTCCAAGACAAAGGCACTCTCAAACACGTCCTGTCTGCCCTCAATCAGCCAATGCAGAGAGTCTCCGGTGAAAGACTCAAAAACAGAAAAAAACAGAACAGAAAAAAACAAAGAAAGAAAAAAACAGAAAGAATAGAATTAAGATGCAAATGCTACAGAGTGAATATTGATGCAAATTGCTGAGGAGACAGAAGAACGCCATGCTTTATTCTGTGCTTACACTGAGATCATCTCAATGGACTGAAAACTTCCACCAAAGCTTCAAGGAGAAAAGTTGGAAAACACAAAAGATGAGAGGTTTGAGAGGTTGTTGCAATGAGGAAGTTCAAGACATGGCATGTTTTAAAAACAAGCAAAAATCGCATATTAATACTTGTATCAGCGAATATATCTTGAATTAAGTTTGTTTGTTTTCTTTTCCCTTTTTTGTGTTCTCTTCACTGATCTATATAGAGAACTGGATTGCTCATGACGTCATAAAAAGTGAAGCCGCCGCGCCGCCAACAATGATTTTGTTATGCATTTCGAAGCAGTTAATGATTTAAACGATGGTTAAATTAATAATTAATTCAACAACATGGCATACGTAACACTTTACTCGTATGGAAACATAAACGCCATACATTTGCGCTGTCTTTAAGAGTCTGAAATAGATGTTGCTCAATCAGGAAATAAAGTACATGCATCATAACTTATTCAGACAAATAACGCTGACTGCTTTATTTCCGAGATGATGCATGGCAAACTTTGAATTGTAATACAATAGGGTGCAATAGTGTTAGGCTTGTGTTAATATTTATTGTATAAGCTATTCGAATCAATTTCTGAAGCTAAACACAGATATGTGTTAATGTATAATTTTTTTCCATAATTACTTACATAAAGAAATATATTTTGTGTTAGTTCAGTTACATTACCTGTGTCGGCAGTGTACAGTAGACACACCCACATTAACGATTTCAATATATGACTTATCCTCTCCAAAAAGACCATAAACATTCCAGATAATATCTGAAGTAACTATTAATTTACATACATATATCGTAAAACTAATCCTGTGAGACTGAGACGCTGCAAATCGGGTGATTTTAGCTAAATGTTTTGGCTGTAAGTCAATGATGCCCTCTGTCGGTAGGGAATAGTAAGATGGCCACTCGAACACTTCCGGTGGCTTCACCGCCTGATGGCAGTTTAGAACGTCATGAGCAATCCAGTCATTATATAGATCAGTGGTTCTCTTGTTTTAAGCATAAACCTCATTAAATCTTGCTAGATTTATGGCTCAATGACCCATAAAAAAAAATCTAGAAAGCCAAGTTCTTAGAAATGTCTTTATTTTTGTTTCATATGGAAAAGTTTACACTTAATTGGTCTAAAAATGTCCCGTGCTGTAATCGGTAAGTAAAAAGTAATAACTAGGGGTGTGATGACACACTTATAGCTCACGAGATGAGATAATACACAATATTAGGATGACGATATTTTAACACTATTTTTAAGAAATTTTCAATGACAAAATATGTGACAGTCACAAAATGCAAAACAATGCAGGTGCATTTTGAAATGTTTTAACTAATCTAGGGCTGTCACTAACAATTATCATTAATCAGATTTTTTTTGTGGTTAGGTTAAAGCTGCAGTCCGTAAGTTTTGCCTCTTTACCTGCAATTGCAGTTATTAGTGGAATTACCATCTTTACGTGGGTTGTGCATCGGCACGGCTCCTCAGCACGGATGAATCTAATGTTTTGAGGAGTTTGTGTGGCTGTCATTCATTCACCGCACCTGAGTGGATACTGTACTTCGGAATCACAGATTCTATGTCTTGGAAGTACGACCAAAAGAAGAATTTTCACCGGAAAATGTAATCTGAACAAGCAAGTAACATGTCTGCCACTTTTGTTCTGACCAACTGAGAAAAAAAAGCATTACAATAAAATCGCGCTACCAACGGTGATTAAAACTAACGATCGCTCATATCACATCAAACCGTGCAAATTATTATTATTGTTATACTTTTTTTCTCAAATTGTTAATGTTAACAACATCAGCATTGCGTGACTAAGTATATTTAGTGTGTATTAGCGTTACCTGTAGATTTCAATTTCTGTACAGTCTAAACTTTTGCTTTTGTCTACGGGTGAATCTCCTGTTGTCACTGATGATTGTCGTTTGGTCCTTTCTGGATTACAATCCGCCATCAAAATGATACGTTTAATTATTCCAGCTGCTGTGAGAAAAGGCTATAAATGATCCACCACCTGCAGAATCCTTACATGTGATACTTCTACTAGCCGGACTACTCCTTTATGTATACACATGTGACATAATCACGGAAAGCTACCAGTACCACTCAAATTATAACTCATTATTACAAGCTTACCGTTGTGAATTGGGCTAAGGTAAGGAGATAGTTTTGAACACTGGCTGGTTATGTACTTGCTCAAAAATTTATTTTAAGTTGATTGAGAAGTTACGGACTGCAAAAAAGTCATATATGAGCAAAAAAAAAAAAATTCAGATTTGGGCCACTTTTGCCTGCAGTCTGAACATGGCCTAATGCTCAGCAACGCTGCATTTATTTGATCAAAAATACAGTAAAAACATTAATTTTGTGATTAATTCTATTATATTTTAAAATACCTGTTTTCTATTTTAATATTGTAAAATGTCATTTACACCGATCAGGCATTACATTATGACATTATGAGGTGAAATGAATAACACTGATTATTTCATCACGGCACCTGTTAGTGGGTGGGATATATTAGGCAGCAAGTGAACATTTTGTCCTCAAAGTTGATGTGTTAGAAGCAGGAAAAATGGGCAAGCGTACGGATTTGAGCGAGTTTGACAAGGGCCAAATTGTGATGGTTAGACGACTGGGTCAGAGCATCTCCAAAACTGCAGCTCTTGTGGGGTGTTACCGGTCTGCAGTGGTCAGTATCTATCAAAAGTGGTCCAAGGAAGGAACAGTGGTGAACCGGTGACAGGATCATCAGCGGCCAAGGCTCATTGAGCACGTTTACATGCACACCAGTAAACTGATAACTCACAAATATCAGCTTATTAAAATAACCAGTTTTCCCCGTTTACATGCACATCAGTAACCTGACAACGCAAGTAAACGGCGTTTACATGACTTTATTAATAAATCAGGTTATTTCCATGTAGTGACGTCAAAACATAATCATTTGCGTATCTGACTCTGAGTATTCCATATATGTCAGTTATAATGTTAAACAAAGCTTGCAACATGTCAGCGGGAACTTCCAGCTCATATGTTATCCTCTCGTGCAGTTACAGATGCAGCATTTTGACTGAACCACTGAGATGAGAACACATTTTCCAGGTCATGAAAGATTCTGCGTTTGTGATATTTCCTTCTTTCTTTCCTGCAAAATGCTCGCTCTGTCTGGATGAGCTTAAATCTGCACTAAGGATGCGTTCCTGTCACTTATAACATATGCACACTTGGGCAATTTAAACTCGAAAGGCCCATCTCTCCCGGCACCTACTGCTTATGTCGCCAGTGACATTATCACATGGTTTGCTCAATTTATCTATAAACCAAATATAATCTCACAGCTGCACATCTGACTCCATGCCAGCCCAACACCACAGTGCTGACAATTTTTCCTCCACGCTTGAATACCATTAACATGACAGCTGAAATGGTACCCTTAATGTTTCTGCTTTAAACCAGTTCAAAGCAACTAGGCAGACACAATAACACAGAAACACATGGAGCATTTAGTCCTTCATATAATCCTATTCAATTAACACATTTTTTTTTTCCATGCATGTAACACTTTTTCAGATAATGGACAGCGTAACGGCTTAATGATCTACAACTAAATAGAGAGAGCTTTAGTGATAACTAAGCGAATATTTAAAGGAATAGTTCAACCAAAAATGAAAACTGTCCCCCATCCTAGGTGTATAAGACTTTCTTCTTTCAGCTGAACACAATCAAAGTTGTATTAACTCTTACCCCGCCAAACACGGAATATTTCATTATTTGTGAGAAAACGCCCCTGCCACAGAATTTTCAGCGGTTCCGTGTTTTCACTGTTATACGCTAGGGGGCGCTATGACACATCTTCTGAGAGAGTACTGAATCTCCTGATCAAAACATATGCGAAGAAGATGCAGAAACAAGCGGTATCATATGTAATCATATGCATATGTAAAATAGCTCGATCATCAACATTAAACGGCATATAAATCAAAACTGCCTAACGTTACGGAATAAAATGTCGACCCAGGACAACCTATAGGACTGTGAAGCTTTGGGGGTGTTGATGAAGTCGATTTACTCCCTCTATGTTTTGATCATCGTTCTGAATGCGATCCAGATGTAGTCTTTGACAAAAACGTGATTTTCTCAGCTTTTTGCTCAAAATGTTGCTTTTTTATGAAACTTACCCATATTTAAGTGTTAATAAAAAAAGACTGCATTAAGCTGGAATAAAACGTTTAAAAAAAGAAAGAAAAAAAGCAGAGGGTCTGTTCTCTCTTTTGATATATTGCATGTTCAGATATTCATACAACAAAATATTCTGGAGACCATGACATTTTTGTGAAAATGATCAAAAATGCTGGCGGTGGCTGGCAACGTTATAAAAAAACAAAAACAAAAAAAAAAACAAACAAAAAAAAAAAAAAATTTGATTAGATTAAAAAAATTAGAGTTAAATTTTCATTAGATAGACATAGATTTTCAGCATACCCGGGAGCCGCTGTCATGACAAATCGGGTCCTCCCTCGAAATCAGGTCTCCATCAACTATCAGCTAATGATTATACTAAATACATACGAATGATATACATGTAAAATATGTATACTTATAGTTTACTATATAGTGCATACTAAAACACTTGATAAACTTAATTAATTAGTGTAATAATAATAATAATAGTAATAGCCTTTAAGTCAGTGGTCTTCGCTATTGTTTTTTCATGAGAGCCACACTGACAGGACAAAATCAATAGGAGAGCCACTTTTACCGCAAAATATCAAAAGTTACATCCAGTCATAAATAGCATGTCTGCTTATCAGTCTGTCATCCCTGAACATACAATATGCAATGCAATAAATACAAAAGGTAGATAGATAGTGGGTATGCATAATATATTTTTAATGTAAACTTTCTTTTAGTGCTGTCAACCGATTAGAAAAATTAACCTCTAAGATTTTTAAAAACGTAATTACATTAAAGGGATAGTTCACCCAAAAATGAAAATTAGCCTATGATTTACTCACCCTCAAGTCATCCTAGGTGTATATGACATTCTCCTTTCAGACGAATACAATCGGAGTTATATTTAAAAAAAAATGTCCTGGCTCTTCCAAGCTTTATAATGGCAGTGAATGGCTGTTTCTGTTTTGAAGTCCATAAAAGTGCATCCATCCATTATAATAGTAATCCACACGGCTCCGGGGGTTAATAAAGGCCTTCTGAAGCAAATCGATGGGTTCGTGTAAGAAAAATATCCATATTTAAAACTTTACAAACTGTAATCTTTAACTTCCGGTAACTGTTGTACGCGCGTTCACGCGAGACTGGCGTTGATGATGGCGAAACATGATTTTTTTATTTTGGGGTCCTAATGGAGACCCGATTCATTGTGGGGACTCGATTTGTCACCACACCGCCATCATTGGGGAATATAAATTGACACATTCCACGCAAGTCGACGAATTTATGTAATCAACAATCAATTACGTCGACACGTCATTGCAGCTAATTAAAATATATTAAAATAGAAAACATTAATTTTAAATTTAAATTTAATTTTTTATATGTTCTTGACAGAGGTTTCAATCAAAAAGAAAGAAAGAAGTGGTGTAAGAAATGGTAACAGAAATTATAAAAACAAAAACAAACTGCATTATGCATTAATATGTAGTCTACATGTTTGGTCCCCATGTGATACTTGAGACTAAGTAAAGTATATAAAGATTAACAGATATAAGTGGAAGCAGTGTTCAAGACTGCCTCCTAGTGAAGAAAACACTGTCAGGGCAGAACGGCGGCTGCTGCTCATGTGAGATCACACCTCACGTGTCAAACAGGAATTAACAACTTCGTGTTCCAAGGGAAATCAATACAAAAAAAAGACTAACCCAGGATATTTCTGAAAATATATTTAAAAGGTCTGGGATGTAGCTGTTGTGCTGAAAGTCTAGTGGTTTGGTCGAGCATGTGCCAATCATGGCTATTTTAAGAAGGCATGATCACCTTCATCTACAGCAAAAGGGGCACGCATTCATGTCCACTACCTGACCACTTTCTTCGACACACCTACTTTGTGCAACCAAAACACAGGGCTCATTTATTTTCAGCACTCCTTTCAAATATCTATCAGAGGGCTGAGTCACGCACAGAAAACATTATCTGTTGTGTTCAAGGTTTGGCTTATTTCAGAAAGTGACAAAAGGTAAAAATAGACTTCATCTAACAATGACAAATGCCCTGTGGAGTGCCTGAACAACCTTGAGCCATGGTGAAAAGGAGACATTTGACACTCGCATGAACGCTCCTGACTTTTGATGTAAGTGGCCCAATGGCTGAAGGATTTGTCTGAAAGACTACTGGAGTTAAGAGGTGTGTTAAGGTGTCACGACTCACATGTGAGGCCTACGAGAGCCACACGGATGCTGAGGTCCACCATCACCGCCCACCTGGGACCGCATCGCGCCACTGCCGGCGGGATCAGAATTTCTGCTGACACGTAGAACTGCAGCGCGTAGGTGATGTAGATTCCAAAAGAGTAAAGCAGCTTCACGATCTGATATAACCTACATAACACACACATATTACATACATTTCTTATTTCTGCAGCCATTTATGTCAAACTACCTTTCAAAAGTTTAAGGTCAGTAAGATTTTTTTTGAAAAATAAAGTTTTTGAAAACAGTCTCTTATATGCTCATGAAGGGTGCATTTTATTTGATCAAAAATACAGTAAAAAACGTAATATTTTGAATTATTATTACACTTTAAAAAGAACTGTTTTAAATCTCTCTCTCTCTTTCTGCATGTATGTATGTATGTATGTATATACATATATATATACATACATATACAGTGGGGAGAACAAGTATTTGATACACTGCCGTTTTTCCAGGTTTGCCCACTTACAAAGCATGTAGAGGTCTGTAATTTTTATCATAGGTACTCTTCAACTGTGAGTGACGGAATCTAAAACAAAAATCCAAAAAAAAAAAAATCACATTGTATGATTTTTAAGTAATTAATTTGCATTTTATTGCATGACATAAGTATTTGATCACCTACCAACCAGTAAGAATTCTGGCTCTCACAGACCTGTTAGTTTTTCTTTAAGAAGCCCTCCTGTTCTCCACTCATTACCTGTATTAACTGCACCTGTTTGAACTCGTTACCTGTATAAAAGACACCTGTCCACACACTCAATCAAACAGACTCCAAACTCTCCACAATGGCCAAGACCAGAGAGCTGTGTAAGGACATCAGGGATAAAATTGTAGACCTGCACAAGGCTGGGATGGGCTACAGGACAATAGGCAAGCAGCTTGATGAGAAGGCAAACAACTGTTGGCGCAATTATTAGAAGTTCAAGATGACGGTCAATCTCCCTCGGTCTGGGGCACCATGCAAGATCTCACCGCGTGGGGCATCAATGATCATGAGGAAGGTGAGGGATCAGCCCAGAACTACACGGCAGGACCTGGTCAATGACCTGAAGAGAGCTGGGACCACAGTCTCAAAAAAAAACATTAGTAACACACTACGCCGTCATGGATTAAAATCCTGCAGCGCAGGCAAGGTCCCCCTGCTCAAGCCAGCGCATGTCCAGGCCCGTCTGAAGTTTGCCAGTGACCATCTGGATGATCCAGAGGAGGAATGGGAGAAGGTCATGTGGTCTGATGAGACAAAAATAGAGCTTTTTGGTCTAAACTCCACTCGCCGTGTTTGGAGGAAGAAGAAGGATGAGTACAACCCCAAGAACACCATCCCAACCGTGAAGCATGGAGGTGGAAACATCATTCTTTGGGGATGCTTTTCTGCAAAGGGGACAGGACGACTGCACCGTATTGAGGGGAGGATGGATGGGGCCATGTATCGCAAGATCTTGGCCAACAACCTCCTTCCCTCAGTAAGAGCATTGAAGATGGGTTGTGGCTGGGTCTTCCAGCATGACAACGAGCCGAAACACACAGCCAGTGCAACTAAGGAGTGGCTCCGTAAGAAGCATCTCAAGGTCCTGGAGTGGCCTAGCCAGTCTCCAGACCTGAACCCAATAGAAAATCTTTGGAGGGAGCTGAAAGTCCGTATTGCCCAGCGACAGCCCCGAAACCTGAAGGATCTGAAGAAGGTCTGTATGGAGGAGTGGGCCAAAATCCCTGCTGCAGTGTGTGCAAACCTGGTCAAGAACTACAGGAAACGTATGATCTCTGTAATTGCAAACAAAGGTTTCTGTACCAAATATTAAGTTCTGCTTTTCTGATGTATCAAATACTTATGTCATGCAATAAAATGCAAATTAATTACTTAAAAATCATACAATGTGATTTTCTGGATTTTTGTTTTAGATTCCGTGACTCACAGTTGAAGTGTACCTATGATAAAAATTACAGACTTCTACATGCTTTGTAAGTGGGCAAACCTGCAAAATCGGCAGTGTATCAAATACTTGTTCTCCCCATTGTATATATATACATATATATTATATATATATATATATATATATATATATATATATATATATATTATAATGTAATTTATTTCTGTGATGGCAAAGCTGAATTTATAGCATCATTACTCCAGTCTTCAGTGTCACATGATCCTTCAGAAATCATTCTAATATGCTGATTTGCTGCTCAAGAAACATGTATTATTATCAATGTTGAAAACAGAAAACAGAATTCTTTGATGAATAGGAAGAACAGAATTTATTTGAAATAGAAAACAATTTAATGCATCCTTGCTGAATAAATATTTTCTTTCAACAAAATAAAAAGTTACTGACTCCATTATAAATGGATATTTATATACTGACTTTTGTAACATTATAAATGTCTTTGCCATCACTCTAGATCAATTTAATGTCTTGCTGAATAAAAATCTTATTTACCTCAAACTTTTCAAAGAGAAACACTTCCACAAATAATTTTTGAAAACAATTTGTTGATCCATTTTTAATCCGCTTTGTGAATATGGGTTTGAGCATGATAGTAATGCATTAATAGAATGATAAGACTGGTAACTAATGCCCAACCTAGGAACCCTGAAGTATTTTATAATTTCAGTTTATATGATGCTTTATCATCATCATCACATCATCATCATAATTAACAAAATCTAAATAAAAAGTTAGACTAGAAGACACATTAAAGATTCCCTGGCACTCACCAGCACAACGGTAAGTTTAATGTGATGCTGCCCCGAATTTTCTCTCCAAAGCCAATGTAGCCGATGGTGCCCAGGGAGATGTAGAGGGTGGTGACGATGCCCATGCCAAGATACAGAACCATAGGGAACTTTCTGGGATTCTGCATCTTATTCTCAAGCGGTAGCACCTGTAAATGATGAAGATCGAGAGCGACACCTTTTTAAATTGAACTTTTTTCCCCTGAATAATATTTCTGTCAGAGAAAAATCAGAGCAAAAGAAAAACTTACAACTCCAATTCCCTCAAAAGCGAATATTGCTGTTCCAAAGAAAAGAGGATAGTCAACTCCCCTTCCTGCCAGCGGGAGGTTGATGGGGTATGGGATATTCTGTCGATGCAAAAGAAGAATAGAAAAACATGTCTGGCAATCTGTGACACAGAGAATATTTCAAAAAAGTTTACATGAATATATAGTGAGGTCAAAAAGGCTAAAACCAAGAAAACGCTTCTGGTTTGCATTCTTTTCCAATTTATTGAAATTTCTTTACAATTATATTTAAGTATACTTATATACACTACCGTATTTTTTTAAGTCTCTTATGCTCTTATCTAATTCTCTATTTAAATATATTAAATATGTCATTTATTCCTGTGATGGCAAAGCTGAATTTTCACTATCATTACTCTAATCATCATTTCTTATTACTATCAATTCTGAAAACCGTTGTGCTGCTTAGTTTATTTGTGGAAACCGTGATAATTTTTTTTTTCAGGACTCTTCGATGAATAGAAAGTTCACAAAAACAGCATTTACAGATGTATTTAAAATTAAAATCTTTTGTAACATTGATCAATTCAATGCATCCTTGCTGAAAAATGTTTATTTTAATAATTCATTTTAACAATTATATAGTTAAATAGTTATTATCTTAAATATTCCTTATTAATTATTCATTGTAACTCATATTTTTGTTTAAAACTCAAAATATTTCACAATATGAAAGAAATTTCAGATTTAAGAAATCTCATACTTTTGGGACACACTGTATAAATCAGAATGATTTTAAATAAAGTTTTAGAGCATAAATGTTATGCAAATTAAATCATGAAGGTAAACCACTGAATTTACAGTGATCTTATGATGTGCTGTGCTGGTGTAAGAATCGGTTTTACTGCTAAGATAAAAGCTGAAGATCCAACCCCCTGCAATAGAACAATAAAACTCACTAATCTGGAGAGAAGATCTCACAGAAAGAGTGTAGGACATCAGCTTGCCCAAACCTTCTCCCCCTCTCCCTCACCGACTCCCTTCCCTCTGATTCAAGTCACAGAATGCAAATATACCACAGATGATGTATCTTGTTAATCTATTGTTTTTCCCCTTTCATGTGTGGTATCTTTTTAAAGGTCTCAGTGTGATTGGTAAAATGGTCTCAACTTCACTGCTGTCACTGGTAGGATGAGAAAGACTGAAACTTATGAGAATTCTGTTCTCCTTTTGAGTGGTCTCAGAAGATATCTGATCCTCTCCCCCAAAACCAGGTGTTTGTGTTGCAGATATTTACAACCCTTTTGTTCTGGTCTGGGTATTTAAGGAAGGGTGGCAGAGCTGCCATTTGGGAACATTCTGTAGAGAGGCACTTACGGACACTGTATGTACAGTGCCAGATATAATGATTCTTTGAAACTATTTTCATATTACTTTGTAATTGTATTTTATATTTTTATGCTGAAAGTTGTGTACCATTGATTCATGTTTAATTATTTTTATGTAAGTTCTGTCTGGCCAAAATAAATGTTAATCTTGATTTATCTTGTATTATTCTGAAATCATTATTCTAGTATGGATCAATGTGGAGTCCTTTATTTCCGCAAATCTTTTGCCAGAATAGATCAAACCGAGGACCCCATGAATGAAGCATGGAGCGCGGCATGCGGGATAATCCGATTTCTGATTACTGTATCAACAAGTTGCAGCTCTCGTGTCTATTAATCAAATTACACTTTTTGTTGAGTAAGCAGGTGCGACCACTTAAAGGTAAAATATTCACTCTGCAATCCTCTGACTAATATCAGAACTGGCCAGTTTGTCGTGACGCGTCTGTTTCTGTGCGATATCGGGTCCCTTGATGAACGAATATTTGAAAATAAGAGATACTAAGAAAAATCAACGATCCAAATTAAATCACAACGAATCATCAGCTGTTAAATTACAAATGTAACAAATTGAACGAAGTCACATAAAATTGGAGTCAGATCACTTTATTCATGGAGTCAGATTTAAAACTAGATGTTAATAAATTAAGTGAATTTAACAGAAATGCTGAAAAGGCTTACACGCAGAATCCTTCAACCAAGCCGTTAAATTCCGTTTTTGGGCTAACGGATGGACCTTACAAAGTGGTGACCCCGACGTGATCTCCAGGTTGCGAGTGCCTTTGCAGCGAAATATTGGGATTGCAACAAGCATGAGGTTTGATTTCCATCTCTTTCTTCAGCTGTTATGGTAAGTCCATTCTTATTTGCCTTTTAGATATGTTGGGAGTATACACTCACCTAAAGGATTATTAGGAACACCATACTAATACTGTGATTGACCCCCTTTCGCCTTCAGAACTGCCTTAATCCTACGTGGCATTGATTCAACAAGGTGCTGAAAGCATTCTTTAGAAATGTTGGCCCATATTGATAGGATAGCATCTTGCAGTTGATGGAGATTTGTGGGATGCACATCCAGGGCACGAAGCTCCCGTTCCACCACATCCCAAAGATGCTCTATTGGGTTGAGATCTGGTGACTGTGGGGGCCATTTTAGTACAGTGAACTCATTGTCATGTTCAAGAAACCAACTTGAAATGATTCGAGCTTTGTGACATGGTGCATTATCCTGCTGGAAGTAGCCATCAGAGGATGGGTACATGGTGGTCATAAAGGGATGGACATGGTCAGAAACAATGCTCAGGTAGGCCGTGGCATTTAAACGATGCCCAATTGGCACTAAGGGGCCTAAAGTGTGCCAAGAAAACATCCCCCACACCATTACACCACCACCACCAGCCTGCACAGTGGTAACAAGGCATGATGGATCCATGTTCTCATTCTGTTTACGCCAAATTCTGACTCTACCATCTGAATGTCTCAACAGAAATCGAGACTCATCAGACCAGGCAACATTTTTCCAGTCTTCAACTGTCCAATTTTGGTGAGCTCGTGCAAATTGTAGCCTCTTTTTCCTATTTGTAGTGGAAATGAGTGGTACCCGGTGGGGTCTTCTGCTGTTGTAGCCCATCCGCCTCAAGGTTGTGCGTGTTGTGGCTTCACAAATGCTTTGCTGCATACCTCGGTTGTAACGAGTGGTTATTTCAGTCAAAGTTGCTCTTCTATCAGCTTGAATCAGTCGGCCCATTCTCCTCTGACCTCTAGCATCAAACAAGGCATTTTCGCCCACAGGACTGCCGCATACTGGATGTTTTTCCCTTTTCACACCATTCTTTGTAAACTCTAGAAATGGTTGTGCGTGAAAATCCCAGTAACTGAGCAGATTGTGAAATACTCAGACCGGCCCGTCTGGCACCAACAACCATGCCACGCTCAAAATTGCTTAAATCACCTTTCTTTCCCATTCTGACATTCAGTTTGGAGTTCAGGAGATTGTCTTGACCAGGACCACACCCCTAAATGCATTGAAGCAACTGCCATGTGATTGGTTGATTAGATAATTGCATTAATGAGAAATTGAACAGGTGTTCCTAATAATCCTTTAGGTGAGTGTATACTGAATACTGTATAAATCCGATGGGGCTTTAGAATTAGACAACCACATTGCTTATCAGTGACATGAAAGCAGCAGCGTAGAGTAGAAATAATATCCCTTGCTTTAAATTTCTCCTTGTTTGCATACGCAGCAAGAGAGGAAACCTAAACTGGAATAACATCATCCAAATTTTATTTTGGTACTCAAAAGAGGCCCGTAAATTAAAACCTAAAGTCTGAGGAAAAATGTCCAGTTACATTTGTTTATTTGCGTTGCTTTAACAACGTTGCAACACGGAAAAAGAGCAAATGGTCACGCAAACTTGTTAATGAAGTCTTGTGATTAGATGAGCTAAAACATACTAACGAAAATATCTCACTGGAATCCTTTGTGTGTAAAATGTGAAGGTGGACAAAATTGGTTCAGGGCTGATGTCACAATTATAAATGTCTTATAAAATATAGCGTTTTACCTTGGTCTTATTTCAGACCTTGCAATCGCTACACTTTTGTGTTTATTAGTGTCTCAAAAGAGACTGAGACAAGTAACAGACCAAAAGTAATCTTTTGGCTCTCCCTCAGACCCGTGTTTGTCAAACCTTTCTTTTCATATGCAAATAGATTCTCTAAAGAATGCAATTGATAACATCTCAGCCCAAAGCAAGAAAAGTGTGCCCAATTCTATATTGTAGTCACGAAAATCTTTAAATTGAGCAATGATTTGACCCGTGCTCTCAGTGTTTGCAGTTTATTGAATGTCCACAGCAACTAAGTTTATAACTGGTTTCCAGTTTGATCTTGTTGCGGTGCACACAATGCACATGCCAGCACATCTGTAGCTTCAGGGCCAATCAAAGGTGTGCCTTCTAAAAGATCAGTGAGATGATAACAAGTCATTCTGGACAAATTACTCAGCAGAGACCCTCTTGAGACCAACAAATAAAATGTTTAATTTATACTATATTTATAGTATAGAATATGATTTATGTTATGATCACATTATAATGTAGATTATATCATAATGTCCACAAATGGCTTTTAATCTCATTATGATTAAGCATTATTTAGAAGAGGAAAGAATGTTGAAGAAGAAGAAAAAGGATCAGAAGGTAGAAAGATGGATGTGTGGGATGTGCAGGAAAGAGAAGACGGCAAGAGCACTACTAGTGTTGAAATGATGGGAAGGAGAATATAGATGGTTAGAGAAAGAACCGTTAAGAAAGAAAACTGAAATGAAAAAACTAAAGAGAAAGAACTTCTTTACCTTCTACTTGTGCAAGAATCTTTAATGAGAAAAATTGCAATGCCCAGTTAAAATGATTAACCTGATTGCTGTAACTTGAATAGGCCGAATTCATTCAAGGCCTAAGAATTTACATTTCAGTGATCTGGAACCCAGTGAGAACGGGGAGGTGCAAGTTTTCCATTGTAATAAAACCACAAACAAAGGAGCGCAAGTGTTAAAAAACTCCTCTCTGGGAGCGTCAGATTACATGGGATCTGATCGGGGAAGTTATTTTACTGGAAATGTAATGAAAGTTGTGTGTTATGTTAACCTCAGGCATTAACTCCACAGGGTTTACAGACCACAGAGATCCAAATGGTCAAGTGTTTGAATGGCGCCGTAAATACCAAATCTTAAACAAACGGCACAGCACCACACCTGGTGATCTGATGCTCTAAACACAGATCTGGCTTGAGTAAACAGCATTATTTAAAGAGATTCCCCCCAGGGGACCTGGGTGTGATAATGCTATCAACAAAGCAGATTGTGTAAACTCAACTGGAACAGCAGCGTAAGGTGCACCATGTTTGACTGCGTTTACACACCAGCAGTCAGACCTGACCATTATAAAGCAGTTTATTTGACCTTTTTTCTTTACAGAAACATGATCATGATGATGATCAATGTCTTTGTAAACCGAAACAAATTTTCTCATAATGGCATAAAACCTTAACAGGTTAAAGCCATCTACAACAACTGTCTGGCTAAGACCATTAAAGAAAAAATCAGATAGCACCATCTATCTTAATGAAATTTGTGTAAAGGTTCAATATTAGACTGTGTTTCTCTCTCTGTTTGTTTTCCTTTCAGGCTGATGGCTGCCACTCTTCAGACCCAGATTCCACAGGGACTGGGCTGGCCTGCATCAGCCAGGACACACACACAACTTAACATGTAGGAGATGGGAGTGAAGAGTCTTCAAGAGGCCATTCATACCTCACAGCACACATAGCTACATGGCATCCCAGTTTAAAACTGGAACTAAATTATACAACACAGATTATGGTAGGATAGACACCACCCATCTCCTATACACAACATACACAACACACACCCTTAATTCTACAACCACACAACATCTCTACCTGGCATAGATCATAGGACTATCCAGGCCAAAATCATTCACATACTGCAAATCTATCAAACATTATTCACCTTCATACATATAAGACAAGGGAAATTATTTTCATAACTCCTTTTCAGTAATGTTGAATAATTTTACGGCTTACAGCCATGTCAACTTCCTGTATGTAAACACTGTAAGATGCATAAAACATGTGCATGGCTATAGTCACACATCAACTGATTGACAATTAATTGATCAGTGAATTGATGGACAAAATGTTTATGTCCAGTCCTTAGCATTGTTTCAAACTGGGAGGGCCCCCTAGTTTCCAACATATGACTAATGACAATGGAAATATATCTAAAGAGTTAGATCTGGAATGCAGGCATTTCTATCAATTAATTAAACAATTTCCAGTAAGACCGGCATTATTGAGTGTGACTTAGCCTGTACATCAAATGCACAGAAGATGAGTGCAAAAGCTAAACTAGAGATTTTAAATCTCTGCTTCTGTAAATCTCATTCTATAAGTGATCTGATTGAAACATTAGCTTTCAGTAATGATTTGCAATTAAAACAACTGATATAGACAATTTTATAATGGCAATTATTAAATTGTGTATTTCCATGTTTAATTATGTGATATATCTTAATTATGTATACTGCTGGTAAATATACTAGTTATATTGATGTTTTGTTACCCTTCCTTTAATTCATCCAGACCACGTTTAAATTCCACTTCCATGTCACAGTGGTAGTGAAGAATCTGGTAATCAAATGAGACCTACCCACTAGATATAGGACACTGAGAAATGAGACCTTATTTACCACTCACACTTCTGAGATGAGATTATCATGTGTTGTTATTTTTATGTTCTTGTGTTTATCCAACAACTCTCTTTTCATCTCACAGTAACCACAAATTCATCAGTGTTCAATTATTGCATGGTTAAACAGAAGTTGTTCAGGTGTCTCACACACAATGGAGCATCATCAGTGAAATTATTCCTTCACCCATGGAGATCTGACCTGCCCGGCAAACCAAACCTTCTGCTTGAAGGTGACCGAGGACTTCTCAAAGGGTCAGCTATAGCTAAGCATCCTGGGGAGGACACAGATGTTTCCTCAAAGTGTAAAGACACTTTCCAATGACATTTTCTGCTCATGCTAACTAACACAACAGACTTGGGACAACAAGTCATTCTACAGACTGAAAAGCATCACAATCAAGTGCAGGTGGAAGCAAACCTGACCAACAGGATCATGCCCAATTGCTACAGCACCCAGTCAGCACAGTACGCCTACACCTAAAGGGACTGCGTCACAGAGGTGTATTTTGCAGTGTTTTCATCTTCATGTTCAGCCTGTCTTAATGTTGTTATTTCAGGTAACTACTTGATTCCTGCACCCATTGACTCGTGCTGTTAACTCAAGGATCAGCACCACGAACAGTCCGGAAACAACATCCAAAATATGGAAACAGGGAATGTCCAAATATGTCCCCTTGGGAACTAATCTGAATTTGTCCCAAGGGGCCAGGGGCCGTCTGTAAGAATCGGTTTTACTGCTAAGACAAAAGCTGAAGATCCAACCCCCTGCAATAGAACAATAAAACTCACTAATCTGGAGAGAAGATCTCACAGAAAGAGTGTAGGACATCGGCCTGCCCAAACCTATTCCCCCTCTCCCTCCCCGACTCCCTTCCCTCTGATTCAAGTCACAGAATGCATATATACCACAGGTGATGTATCTTCTTAATCTATTGTTTTTCCCCTTTCATGTGTGGTATCTTTTTAAAGGTCTCAGTGTGATTGGTAAAATGGTCTCAACTTCACTGCTGTCACTGGTAGGATGAGAAAGATTAAAACTTATGAGAATTCTGTTCTCCTTTTGAGTGGTCTCAGAAGATATCTGATCCTCTCCCCCGAAACCAGGTGTTTGTGTTGCAGATATTTACAACCCTTTTGTTCTGGTCTGGGTATTTAAGGAAGGGTGGCTGAGCTGCCATTTGGGAACATTCTGTAGCCAGAGCCCCCATGCCGTGCTGTGTCAGTGTCCGAGAGGCACTTACGCACACTGTATGTACAGTGCCAGATATAATGACTCTTTGAAACTATTTTCATATTACTTTGTAATTGTATTTTATATTTTTATGCTGAAAGTTGTGTACCATGGATTCGTGTTTAATTATTTTTATGTAAGTTCTGTCTGGCCAAAATAAATGTTAATCTTGATTTATCTTGTATTATTCTGAAATCATTATTCTAGTATGGATCAATGTGGAGTCCTTTGTTTCCGCAAATCTTTTGCCAGAAAAGATCAAACCGAGGACCCCATGAATGAAGCATGGAGCGCGGCATGCGGGATAATCCGATTTCTGACTATTACTGTATCAGCAAGTTGCAGCTCTCGTGTCTATTAATCAAATTACACTTTTTGTTGAGTAAGCAGGTGCGACCACTTAAAGGTAAAATATTCACTCTGCAATCCTCTGACTAATATCAGAACTGGCCAGTTTGTGTTCGTGAACGCGCGACTCGCGACGCGTCTGTTTCTGTGCGATATCGGGTCCCTTGCTGAACGAATATTTGAAAATAAGAGATACTAAGAAAAATCAACGATCCAAATTAAATCACAACGAATCATCAGCTGTTAAATTACAAACGTAACAAATTGAACGAAGTCACATAAAATTGGAGTCAGATCACTTTATTCATGGAGTCAGATTTAAAATTAGATGTTAATAAATTAAGTGAATTTAACAGAAATGCTGAAAAGGCTTACACGCAGAATCCTTCAACCAAGCCGTTAGATTCCGTTTTTGGGCTAACGGATGGACCTTACACTGGTTCAAGATGCATTTAAAAGGAACATTTTGTGCCCTTGACTTCATGTTCACAACAAACCAATTTGCAATCTTCAGCCAACTTCCTCTTGCTGTTTCCACCATGACAACTTTTCTTCCCTCACTGAAAAATTGTGTTACCCACTTGCTCATTTCTCAGTAGCTGCCTTCCAATTACAAGCGGAGGGTCTGATTTAAAGCATTTAAAGCGGTTCAATAGGAAATGGGCTCTAAAAAACAACCCTGAAACCTGTCATTTACACTTAACTCTTCATCCATAACATCTGAGACTGAATCAGCAGCCCAGGGGAGAGGACTTGGTCCTGAAAATTGCTTGGAGCAGAGGATCTATTGTTGTATTATTTAACAACAAACTTTAACCCTAACAAACTTTGGTTCCACTTAAGTGTCTTTAACTACTATGTAGTAACATTTAAATGAATCATCATTTGATACAATAGACTTATTGTGTACACACGTTTTCAGTGTTTTCATTAGCTCCCCAGTACTTGAGCGAGCTCTTAACGCATTATAGTCCTTCACGTCTATTGAGATCTCAAAATTCTGGCCAGTTGATAATACCTAGAATATCAAAATCAACTGCAGGCGGTCGATCCTTTTCCTATTTAGCAACCCAAACTCTGGAACAGTCTTCACAGCATTGGTCGAGAAGCAGACCCACTCTATCAGTTTAAATCTAGACTAAAAACACATCTCTTTAACCTGGCATACACATAGAACATTATCAATTTCTATTATTCAAATCAGTTAAATGATTAGGCTGCATTAACTAGGTCAGCCGGAACCGGGAACATTTCCTATATAACACCCGATATACTCGTTTACATCATAAGAAGAACGGCATCTACGCTAATATTAGTCTCGCTGTTTATCCCGAGGTTTACTGTAGTCAGCCGGATCCGGGGCGCATCCAGATCAGATGGTGGACCTGCGCCTAGACACGACCACAATGCTTTAAGTGTCAGCAGAGATTGCATCAACTAGACTCTCCCCTGTGAAGGCCTCATCGACACGACAGACAGTGGCACTGATCCCCAACAAAACCCGTCCCATACTGGCGTGATGACCTCTGATCCTCAACCAGATGGAACTGGACAAATATTCTGAATGGTCCGATCCGCTGCCTGAATCATAATTATACACTGTTTGTTTGTTCGTTCATTCGTTGGCCAGAGGAGAACTGGCCCCTAGACTGAGCCTGGTTTCTCCCAAGGTTTTTTTTCTCCATTCTGTCACCTGATGGAGTTTTGGTTTCTTGCCACTGTCGCCTTTGTTGACTTTGACTTTTGGCTTGCTTAGTGGGGGACACTAAATATTCAACTATATTACTGATCTGCCTGCATTGATACCATTGTATGAGAACTGAACTGAGCTGGACTGTTTTCTCCAGAGTGGCTGTATAGTTAAATTAACTAAATTAATAATTTTTTCAGAACAGAAATGAACCATCACTGAACTTACTTGTTGCATTATTTTCCTGTTATCACTGTAAAGCTGCTTTGAAACAATCTGTATTGTAAAAAGTGCTATACAAATAAAGGTGGCTTGACTAGTAACGTAACGCATTACTTTAAAATTTCAGTCTGAGGCTTACACCGGTCTACACCGGACGCGAGCGGCGCGATGCGACGTGGCAGAAGACAATATAACCCATTATAATCAGTGATGTTGTCTACAATGGATGCGGCGTGGAGCGTCGCGGCACGACACGACAAATCCCTGACAGTAAACTGATGCCCTGTCTATTTATGACGTACTGACATGAAGGGACAAACGCTTTGCAACGATCGCTTTGTCGCGTCCAGTGTAGACAGCTTCTAGCTGTTGCGGCGTTGTGCGGCGCGTCCGGTGTAGACACGGTGTTATTCATTTCACTTTTGGTGTGAAAGGGCTTTTACATTAGCAAAAATAGAACTTTTGTTTTTTGTTATTAAAAAGCAAACAAGGAAGCCCAGCACAGGTGAGAAAAAGTAACGCAAAAGTAAAGTAACGCATTACTTTCTATAAAAAGTAACTAAACTCCTCACTTTTTAAGGAGTAACGCAGTATTGTAACGCATTACATTTAAAACGAACTTTCTCCAATACTGCATATAATTATATTTTTTAAATACCTGCATGTAATTAATCTATTATTACTGTTGATCCTTCCCTTAGTCCTTAACCTACCCTACCCTTAAACCTAACCAGACCACTAAACCTGTGCCTAACCTTACCTGTATCCCTCCTCAAAAGCAGCTCTGAATTGTTTTGGGTAACACTTTATTTTACAGTGTCCTTGTTCCACGTTACATGTAGTTACTGTAGTAATAACTATAAATTATGTCTAATTAGATGCAACTAACCCTAAACCGCACCCTAATCCTAACCCAATAGTAAGTACATGCAGTTAATTATTACACAATTCTTAAATGCATATTTACACTGTAACACGGACACCGTAAAATAAAGTGTAACCATGTTTTGCAATACAACATGAACACAATAAGTACAATGTGCCTAACAATATTTTTGATGTAATTACATAGTAGTTAAAGACACCTAACAAAGTGTGACCCAAACATTGCCTGGAAAGTGTGTCTGTGCTATAAATGTGTCTAAAATAAATACCAATTGGATTAATACTTTGTTATGTAATGCAATTACATTCATACATACAGTAGCGTGGCTTAAGTGTTCAAATACTTTTTTAAACTGCTCAGTTGTATTGTGGGCTAAGTATGAATCATATATGACACTATTTACAATAAATAATGATGCAATGTATGTAACAAAGATACACTTTCAACATATTTTGTGTACTCTGATTGTGTGTTGCGTGTTTAATGTGTCTTACCGTCAGACAGTAGTAGTATATGAGGACCAGGCTAACACACATGGAAATGTTGGCTACAAACGACAGAGGAGCCAAGTACTTGAGGTTGCGGATAAACACCAACACGATGACAAAGGGCAGGAAGAAGAGCATGTAGAGGCGAGAGTCGTAGCTGGGGACAGTCACTGCTGTCTCGTTGTTGTGACAGTTCACTGTTGTCACATTGGCAGTCTCAACCACCTACAAAATGCAAGTCAATGGAAAGATTCTTTTATGGCAACAACAATACGACAGATTGTACTGAGAGATTTTTACATTTGCAGGTTCAAAATAAAGAAAGGAATAACATCTTTTTAATTTTGGGGGAAGCAAAACTGGGTGGTTTATCCAAATGAAGTGAAATGCAATGCTGCCCTCTTGTGGTGAAAAAAAAATCACTCACAGCATTTGTTTGATGCATTTACATTTTATACATTTGGCAGAAGCTTTTATCCAAAGGGACAAAGGATTTAGGGTAAATATTTTTAGCAGTTCTACGTTAGTATATATTCTATGCAAATAATACCAATGACCTTGGCATCTAGCATCATGTTCTACCAGAGTTGGCCTACAGAAACACTACCGTTTTCATTGGGTACTTTTTTAATATGACAATAAAGGAAATGATGCTGTGTGACTTTAAAGTGTATTATTTTAATGTGGACAAAACCTTTATTCAAATTTGAAAAATCTGAAAAACCAAACCTGTTTGACATTGTCACTGAGGAACACAAAGTACACACAGCAGAAGCCCAGCTGGGTTATGTTGAGGAACACATTTACAACACGCCTGAAAGACAAAAAACAAAACAAAAACAAAACAATATGTTCAGGTACATGTCAAACTATTTTTTGTAATATAAATGTCTAGTTTATTTAGACAAGCTTTCCAGTAAGCACACAAACTACTGTTTAAATGTTTGGGGTCTGCAACATTTTTTGACAGAAATTAAAAGGCACAATATGTAAGATTTTTGGATTAAAATATCCAAAAACCACTAGAACAATGTTATATATTTTGTTGACTTGTGTACTTGCATTATCCCAAATGTTTCCAACAATGTTTAAATCCAGAGAAATAAGCAATTTTAACCAGGACACGGACCGTGTCTGTGCGTCGCCTATCAATGACATCATACCTGCGTTACCCTCGATTTCCGGTTTTATTTTGTAGAAACCATGGAAACACCAAAGACGCTTTAATATATTATGTGTTTATTAGACAGGTGAGCAGCTGATTGGATACATTCATCGACAGAAAACTAATCATTGTTATATAGCTCAACACGTTTAGTCTTATTGTTTAAATCTCGTTTTCTTGATTTACCACGAGTACCATGTTTTACCATGTCTAATATCGATCTAGCTTACTGCAGTGTGCAACAAGTGTCTCATAGTAGCTGCTGAGCAAACGCACAGAGTAGAATTATAACATAACTTTCAACACACTCAAATAATGTATCTAATATGATAAAGCAGCGCTGTGTTACACCACATATGCATGAGCGGAATAAGAGGAAGCGCTCATCTGCGGCATAATAAAAGCTCTGCGAAATCAAGCCGTCATCAAGCTATGCCTTTGTTTTAAATAAGCGACCACTAGCAGTGAAAAATTACATATTGTGGCTTTAATACTTTTATTCAGCAGAGACACATAAAATTTATCAAAAGTGACAGTAAAGACATTTATAATGTTATTTAAAAAAAGTGCTGTTCTTTTGAATTTTCTATTCTATTCAAATAAATAACCCTTTTTTTTTTTTACAAAAATATTAAGCAGCACAACTGTTTTTAACTATTATTTAAAATATTTCTTGAGCAGCAAATCATCATATTAGAATCATTTCTTAAGGATCATGTGACACTGAAGACTGGAGTAGTGATGCTCAAAATTCAGTTTTTAATCACAGGAATAAATGACATTTTAAAATTTATTCAAATAGACAAATGTTTTAAAAACATCACCATTGGGTTTTTTCTGTTGTTGTTGTTTTGATTAAATAAATGGAGACTTGGTGAGCATAATCTTCTTCCATAAAAATCTTACCGACTCCAACCATTTGAACAGTAGTGTATGATTACTATATATGCTATCATGTGCAAGATGTGAAACAGTGACGTTGCACATAGATCAGGTGCTGAATGAGTCACAAGTGACAAGTGGTCAAAGATTATGGTGAGAACAGCACAAACTGCACGTCAACTTTAACAGACTACTGAATGTAAAAAAAAAAACTGCCTTGTAAGCACTGAAACAAAGTCGTTCAATTACCTTCCCCACAAAGAGTGTCTGCTCAGCCATGGCACGTTCTCCATGCCATACTCCACTGCATCTCCATAGGAAAGAAAGGGCTTGCCCATCCTAAATACAGACAATATTTTATTTAGAAAAATAGAAAAAAAGAAAAGAAAAACATTTTCATGACAGAAACACAAAACATTTATTTATATTCTACTAAAATGTCCCTGAACAAACACCTAAATTTCATCATTAGACCATGGATTAATTAATTAATTAATCTATGAATTCAAGTGACAGCCCTATAGAGGTAGATTTGTGTTTAAAGGCACTATATGTAGTTTTTCACTGCTAGAGGTCGCCTATTCAAAACAAAGGCGTAGCTTGATGAGGCTGAGATTGAGTGCGGAATCTTGGGAGTTGTAGTCTTCACCTCACAGCCGGTGGAAAAGAATCGGGATGGGACTCGGGCAAAAATCATGTTCATGGATGAGATTATTAACATTACTGTAGTATGAAGCAGAGCAGGGCCGAGTGCTGTGGGAGCTGAACGAGCGTGACACACGGCGACAGCAGCGGAACTTTTATTATGCCACAGTCGCCGCTTCCGAAATTGAGGGTAACCCGGGTATGATGTCATTGATAGGCAACGCACGGACACGATCCGTGTCCTGGTTAAAATTGCTTATTTTTCTGGATTTAAACATTCTTGGACACATTTGGGATAATGTAGGTACACAAGTCAACAAAATATATAACACTGTTCTAGTGGTTTTTGGATATTTTAATCCAAAAATCTTACATATTGTGCCTTTAACACTGACTAAATGAAGCAACTTTGAAACTTTTATAAAAATATCTTTTGCTGAATGCAAATGAAACTCAAATTCACCATGGCAGAAAAAAAACCTGCCAAGAACATTCAAGCTGTTTATTCTTACTTTACGCTAAGATGATGTGCACATTTCACAAGGAGGTTCATGCAGTGTATAGCCACTATACCCATGGCCAGAAGACTTAAAGGCCCCACCTGCAACATATAAGAAGAGACAGAGAACATCAACCCAATGATAAAGCATGTTTAACTTGTTAACTGACACCCCCCTTTTTGAACATAGATGTAAAAATTTTGCAAAGCTAAATTTTCAGCATCATTCCTCCAGTCCTCAGTGTCACATGATCCCTCAGAAATCATTCTAATATGCTAATAACATATCTTATTATCAGTGTTGAACATAGAATGTGCACTTTTTACAACACTTACCTGGTTAGGTTTGTGCATCTCCACTATGCATTCTAGAGAACAATTTGGGAGGAAGGATTTTATATGATAAAACAAATAGTAATGATGTGTACACAAAGCATCCCTAAAAATACAACTGACAAAAAGGTCAAAGCGTGATATTCGTCTGATAAGTCTGGCAGGAGGCATTCTTCAGGGACGTGTCCACACATCTGTGTCATCTTTGATTTGGTGGAAACACTTGTCAGAGTGCGTCTTGTTGTCCCGGTGTCCTCAGCTAATGCTGAGAGAGGTTTTAGTGTTCTTCAAAGGCTGTAAACATGGCTCCCAGTACAATGACACAAGCACGCCTTAATGGTGTAAACAGCTGTATCACACACGCAAGGAGAAGTTAAAGAGAATGCTCGCTCAGCAATTTGTTGCTTGCAAAGAGAACCACAAAAAACTTCAGATGATTGGGAAGACTCTTAAGGGATTTGAACATAGACATAAGCTTTAGTATTAAACCTAGTTTGTGCTATGGACATAAAAGAAGCACTAAATGTGGAAAATGAAAATAGAAAAAAATTATAATCAAAAAAATTAAAATTGACTTGCATTACTGTTCAAAAATTTGGGGTCAGTACAATTAATATAGAAATGAATACTTTTATTCAGAATGAAGGACACATTAAATTGATAAAAAATTGGCAGTGAAGACATTTATAATGTTACAAAAGATTTCTATTTAAAATGAATTATTTTCTTGTGAACTTTCTATTCAAAGAATTATGAAAAAAATTGTATCATGGTTTGCACAAAAATATGAAGCAGCACAACTGTTTTCAACATTGATATTAATAAGAAATGTTTCTTGAGCAGCAAATCATCATATTAGAATGATTTCTGAAGGATCATGTGACACTGAAGACTGGAGTAATGATGCTGAAAATTCAGCTTTGCCTTGACAGAAATAAATTACATTTGATAATATATTAAAATAGAAAACACTATATAGCACATTAATAATACATTAAAACACTAAATTGTAATCATATTTCACAATATTACAGTTTTTACTGTATTTTTGATCAAATAAATGCAGCCTTGAGCATAAAATACTTCATATTCTTTTATAAAAAAAAACATCAGAAATCTTACCGACATTAAACTTTTGAATGGTAGTGTACTTAAGAAGGAAAACAAAAATATGAATATGAAAATATGAATATGACCAGAATATGCAGTATTAAATTACCAATATTTACCATGGATTTACTGTAGTAACACTAACTGTAACCATGGTATTTTGGCAGAAATGTGGTATATTCATCAAAAATCACAAATTTCTAACCTTTCATTTAAGTAAGTAACAATTAAAAAAAGTGGAGGGAAAATCTCATTATAAAATAAATGTTTTTCTCTAGTTCACGTTGATTATTGCAACGTCCTTTTTCAAAGATAACAGCTCTGAGTCTTCTTCTATAACGCCTGATGAGTTTGGAGAACACCTGACAAGAGATCAGAGACCATTCCTCCATAGAGAATCTCTCCAGATCCTTCAGATTCCCAGATCCATGTTGGTGCTTCTTCTCTTCAGTTCAGCCCAGTCATTTTCTATAGGGTTCAGGTCAGGGGACTGAGACGGCCATGGCAGAAGCTTCATTTTGTGCTCAGTGACACATTTGTGTGTTGATTTTGATGTTTGTTTTGGATCGTTGTCCTGATGGAAGATCCAACCACGGCCCATTATAAGATTTCTAGCAGAGGCGGTCAGGTTTTGATTTTTTATCTGTTGGTATTTGCTAGAATCCATGATACCATGTATCTGAACAAGATGTCCAGGACCTCCAGCTAAAAAATAGGCCCACAACATTAAAGATCCAGCGGTATTTTTAACCGTGGGCATGGGGTACTTTTTATCCCTGTGTGCGCCAAACACATCTGGTAGGTTTGCTGCCAAAAAAGCTCTTTTTTTAGTTTCATCTGACCACAGAACCGGGTCCCTTTTGAATTTCCAGTCATATGGATATCCAACTGAATATGCTGGAGTTTGCATTTGGATGAGCAAGAAGGATTTTGTTGATGTAGGTTTGGTTTGATTTTTTAAAAAAAAAAAAAAATTTTTTTTTTTTAGGCTTTCTGACCCCAAGACTCAACTAATCTCTGCGATTCTCCATCTGTGATCTTTGGAGAGTCTTTGGCCACTCAAACTTTCCTCCTCGCCGTGCATTAAGACAATATAGACACACGTCCTCTTTCAGGCAGATTCGTAACATCTTTAGTTGATTGGAACTTCTTAATTATTGCCCTGATGGTGGAAATGGGAATTTTCAATGCTCTAAACCGGGGACACACTTAACGACTAGCTGAAACATTCTAAGACTGAATTGAACACACTTAAAGACTGTTCCCTTCGACTGGAGCAGATATTAATCTTTGACAGTCAGAGAAGAGCACAAACGTTTACGACTGAGTCAGTCCACTACACAACACACTTAACGATAAGTGAGTCACAACGTGACATTCTGCTGAACTCAACTGTGCGATATCTTGTACCGAAACAATCATGGATGTCAACAGACAGCCGCCACTACTTATTTGCAGTGCAATTTGTGCAGAAAAAAAAAACAAAACAAAAAAAAACAAGGAAAAACCCTGCCAACAACACTGGTGTTTTTTTTATTTTTTTATGAAACATTAAACATAATTCATAAAGCCCTGTTTTTATCTTTCAAGTTTTCTTTTTGCTGTTATTGTCTGAGCAGACACATTTCATTATGCATTTCCTGATTCATTAATTACAACATTTCTAGTGCTATTTTTTTAAACCTATAAATCAAGCAATAATGTAAACTGTTATTCACAAATCAGGAATTAAAAACAAATTGGTTCATATGAGCAAAAACACTGCGCTATTTTTTCGTTCTGTTTCCAGAGTTACCAGTTATAACGAAATAACATAGGCTACTGCTTTATTTATTCTGAAACAGAAGTCATTCCAAATGTTATTTTTATATTTTTATTTTCATTTTATCAGTCTAAAGTAAGTGTACAACGCTCCCAAAACCATTTAACGGGATTGACAACACTGTAAACTCTGAAAGCATGACTTCATTTGACAGAAGAGCTGCAGAGATAGGCTATTCAAAGAACTGTATTTCCTCATCATACTCAAATATAGGCTATTAGATATAATTAGTGTATATATATATAAAAAAAAATGTATTTACAAATGTCATGTTTGTGATTTTTTTTTTTATTCGTTAGACTTTTTAAATTAACATTAGGCTATCAATCATTAACATTACTATTCTGAAACAAGTGCCGTTATACAGCCTACATAAGCTACCATTTTTTTTTCTGTTTAACTTTTATTAGACTCCAGGTCGAAATAAAAGAATAGGGCGTTTTTACACTGGGCACGTTTGCTGCAGTCCAAGCCCGAGCGCAATAGTTCCTGGTTTCCCCCGCAGCGCTGGTCAACTTGATTCTATTGAACCCTGGTGCACTTACATAATCACAAACATACACAGCACATGACAGAAAACAGAACGTGGGTCAATAGGCCTATATTGTTTTTTATTATTATTATGAATTTGGTGCTATTATGCGCAGCTGAGTAAATGATATTTGGGTTTACTGTATGTGTGTCGGATGAAGGCGGCTTTCTGCTGCGCTTGCAAAGGAACTCTTGAGGAGACAGTGGATTGCCATTCATTTGTTTCCCTAATTGCACGCGCAATGCGCGAATACACTGCAGGCTTGCTCTCGCTCGCATCCAAGGTAAATCATCAACACTATCATCCCTTACGTGTTTTATTTAACTAAATACATTATAACCGGCTAAAACGAATGCGCAGATTACTTTTCTGAACAAGAGCGCACCCGAGTCCGTGTTTCTCACACTGATCACACGAATCGCGGCACAGTTCGAGTGCAACCGAACTCAAAACACCTCCTCCAGGTAGTCTCAGGTTCGGTACCCTGGTGTGCTCCCAGGTCCGCATGACAGCTTTCACATTACCAATTTTTCATGCGAAATGTGCCCTGTTCTGAACTAAACTGCCAGTGTAAAAATGCCCTTTATTTCAATTTTTAAAATGAGAGAAATCACTGCTTATTCTGAACTTTTACAGAATGCAGTTTCACTTTTTTCCGTCTGCAGCACAAAATGAATAGCCTAAAACAGTTAGACTTGCAATGTTAACTTATGAATTAATACAAAAGAAACATCAAACATCAAAAAGATTATGTGTTTGATAAAATTACAAGAATGATGTTTGACAGGGAACGCATCTCCTCAGCATATTCGCCTGCGCCAGCCGCAAATATTAAACATGTTTAATAAAATCTTTGTGAGGATGAATGGCAACAGCTGGTTCTTAAATTCTAAGACTAGAATCTTTAGACACAGCACAATGCACGATTTAAAACACCGATTGTAAACACCGACTGAACGCAACTGGCTCTGACTCAGCGCGTTTGGGCATGATCAGTCGTAAGTATTAAATTACATTCATAATCGGCCTTACAGTCATTAAGTGTGTCCCCGGCTTTAGCTCAACAATCTTTTGCTGCACATCAGAACTATATTCTTTGGCTTTACTCATTGTGATGAATGATTAAGGGAATTTGGCCTTTGTGTTTTCTAATATTTATACTCCTGTGAAACAAGACATCATAGCTGGACAATTTCATGTTCCTAGTCACCCTGGTGTGCTAAAAAAAAAAAAAACCTGTAAATATGAATGGGAATATACTTCAGAGATATTTTACTTATAAGAATTTATAGGGGTGCCAATAATTGTGGTCAAAATGTATTTGAGAAAAACCTTTATTTCATAATGAGATTTCCCCCCCCACTCACTTTCAATTATTTTACTTCAATTTAAGGTTAGAATTTTGTGAATTTTTGGAAAAATCAAAAGGATAAACAATGCAGATTTATTTTCACAGCCGCCTTTGCTCATATTTACCAAGGGTGCCAATATTAGTGGAGGGCACTGTAGTTATTTTTTGCACCCTATACTAGCACATGAGCAGATCTCAGTCAGTGGGAACAAAACGACAACCCACAAAAATGCTGTTCTTTAACCAGAAGGCTGTACAAACATGAACAATCACTGTTTGTGTTGCCTGTTCAAAAACCAAAAGTTGTGGTATGTGTGGAGTTCTTAAATATCATAACACTTATGAGAAACATTAGATAAATGAAAATGAAAGGCTAACATGATGTTGATATACACAGATCATGTGCAGATAAGGACATACAACAACTGCCACAGTGAGGATACAAGATAAACTAGAACACAAGACCAGAAGAGTTAAAAATAAAACAACATCATGACCATTCATCTCCAAATTAAATTTTCTGTCCTACCAGGAGTCCTGCATTCTTGACAGCCAGAGGCAAGCCGAGCAGTCCTGTGCCAATATTCCCTTTTAGTAAATGAATTATGGTCTGAAAAAACCTGAAAAAATAAAACAAAATTAAAATAGGTCTATGAACATAAAAGATTTAATAGGCGAAGATCACAGTGCTTACGAGGATCCTGTTCTTCCTCCGATCCGTTCATATTCTGTCTGCCGTGGGGAACCAGGTGAACGGATGGGCTCATCTTCAGTGGGGCTCTCATCTCTTCTAGAAAAGTCTGGGCCTAGGACCAACACACAAATATAGCTATTACATAAAAAACACACTGTTCAAACGTTTGGCATTGGCAAGATTTTTTTTATATTTTTGAAAGAAGTCTCTTATGCCCATCAATTTATTTGATCAAAAACAAAGTAAAAGCAGTAATAATTTGTGAAACATTACTGCCATTTAAAATAACTGTTTTCGGTTTTAATGTATTTTGAAATGTAATTTATTCTGTGATGGAAAAGCTGAATTTTCAGCATCATTACTCTTTAGTCTTTAGTGTCACATGATCCTTCAGAAATCATTCTAATATGCTGATTTGCTGTTTTCAAAAGAACAATATTTATTTGAATTAATAATTGTGTGTAACATTATGAATGTCTTTACTGTCACTTTTGATCAATTTAATGCATCCTCCTTACTAAATAAAAGTATTAATTTCTTTTTAAAAAATCTTACTGACTTCAAACTTTTGAACAGTAGTGTACATTTGTTCATTCATTTATAACATTATCTTTCTCCAAGCTTAGCCAAAAAAACAAAACAAAAGTCACAATCAGTGTCCCATATTGCAAAGGAAATTGGTTTACCATCCTGGTAGTTGATATCAGAGGCCATGCTTGCTTTGGTAGGGTGTAATTTGCCACTGATAGCTTCACTGATCAAAAGCTTCCCTGCAGAGACGCTGCATCTACAGGAACTGTGATCGCAGACAAATGTTAGTTAGTTAATAGCCCTCCCAGAACACACACATGACGTACAATGCCCTTTGTGTCGTCATATTTTTTTATCATCTCTTGGGGCTAAAAGCAATATGAGAATTTCAAACATGCAAAATAACTGTGCGCAATCAACATTAGTTATATCTGACACTTTAATGTAGCAGAGAGAATTTCACAGAGCAGCTCAAATGAACTTTTGCATCATTCACAGCCACCATCTGTATAATTATGCATATAGAGAAAATGATGAGAAAAGAATTATTAATGTGTCGTCAAATTGGCAGATGTGTATTATGTAAGCTGCTAACAAAATAGCACATAAAAGTGATCCCTCTCTCTCTCTCTCTCACATTCATATATATATATATATATATATATATATATATATATATCACACCGATCTGGCATAACATTATGACCTAATATTGTGTTGGTCTCCTTTTTGCTGCCAAAACAGCCCTGACCCGTTGAGGCATGGACTCCACTAGACCCCTGAAGGTGTGCTGTGGTATCTGGCACCAAGATGTTAGCAGCAGATCCTTTAAGTCCTGTAAGTTGCGAGGTGGGGCCTCCATGGATCGGACTTGTTTGTTCAGCACATCCCACAGATGCTCGATTGGAATGAGATCTGGGGAATTCGGAGGCCAAGTCAACACCTCAAACTCGTTGTTGTGCTCCTCAAACCATTCCTGAACCATTTTTGCTTTGTGTCCGCATAATCCACAGCCACAGGGAATACCGTTTCCATTAAAGGTTGTACATGGTCTGCAACAATGCTCAGGTAGGTGGTACATGTCAAAGTAACATCCACATGGATGGCAGGACCCAAGGTTTCCCAGCAGAACATTGCCCAAAGCATCACACTGCCTCCGCCGGCTTTCCTTCTTCCCATAGTGCATCCTGGTGCCATGTGTTCCCCAGCTAAGCAACGCACACGCACCCGGCCATCCACGTGATGTAAAAGAAAATGTGATTCATCAGACCAGGCCTTCTTCCATTGCTCCGTGGTCCAGTTCTGATGCTCACGTGCCCACTGTTGGAGATGCTCTGCAGTTTTGGAGATGCTCTGACCCAGTCGTCTAGCCACCGCAATTTGGCCCTTGTCAAACTCGCTCAAATCCTTACGCTTGTCCATTTTTCCTGCTTCTAACTCATCAACTTTGAGGAAAAAATTTTTTTTCTTGCTGCCTAATATATCCCACCCACAGGTGCCATGATGAAGAGATAATCAGTGTTTCACCAGTTGTGCACAGTATGTCAGAAAGATGTCACAACTATCTGAAATTGTTCCAAACCACATATGCGGCAAGGTTTGAGACAATTCAGCAAACTCATTCAGTCACTGAGTAAAAGCTGTAACTGACACAAATCATAGATAGCCCAATTCTTTTGCTACAGTTATCGGAGCATGAAAGCCACACTATATGATAATGCAAAGCAACTCTATTCAGTGCTGACACACATCTAAAATCAATGTTTGACTTTGGAGTGGCCAGTGCTTAAACACATTTCCCATTGACTCCTCACTGTCTCTGTATGTAAAAGTCAAATCAAAATAAAAACAGATAAATGGGGAAAAAAGCCTTTCATGACCATGCAGTTCACTTGTTATTGAAGTAAATTTAATAAAGCGTTCGCATAAAAAAGATGCTCTAAATATAAAGCTTAACCAACAAAGTAAATCTAAGGGAACAACTTATAGTCACAGTTTTAGGATTTTTTTTAAAGCAATACAAACATCAAGAAACCCAGTACTGTATATTCAATGCTTCTGTAACAACTACTGGAACTGTTTAAAATTTCAGACAAGGACATTGACATTATAAACTTGCAAAGTTGTCTTAGTAAGTATGGTAAATCTTTACAATAAGGTCCCATTTGTTAACATTAGTAAATGCATTAGCTAACATGAACTAACAATGAGCAATTTTCAAAGCATTTATTAATCTTTGTTAATGTTTGTTAGTAAAATATAATTGTTCATGGTTTGTTAGTTGTTAGTTAACAGTGCATTACCTAATATTAACAAATACATATTTTGCTTATATAAAAACGTATTAGTAAATGTTATGTTGTTGAAGTATTGTTAATTGTTAATTCATATTAACGAACTAATGACACCGTATTGTAAAATGTTACGGAAAGTATAACGATGTTAATGTAGCACAGTGGTATATATTGTATAATGGTATATATTGTATTTATTCTACAAGGAAATCACTAAAAAAAAGTGTATTTTCATTTAAAGGGAGACCCTTTAAATCCTTCACGACAGTAATCTGTGGTAATAAAGTGTAATGGTTTAAAAAATAACCAGTAATATGTCCTTAAGTTCCCTTCCGCTGTCAGTGCTGTCACAACTGAAGACCTTGTATATGCTAACGTAATGTAGTGCTAGTAACGTTACATACATGAGATGACAGAATTGGACTTACCGTAAGCACAGCTGAATGATATACACCTACTATATAAAGCATATAAAGTCCATGTCTGAACCCGGACATGCTATGAAAGCACAGACGCGCACAAATGAACGAACATGATATGACCTGAATCTGCTCTCCTCCTGCGTCCTCCTCCTACCGCTGCTGTCACATGACCATCAACACGTGTCGGTCAGCTGACTTCACTTCTGCCTGTAACAGAAAAAAACAACAAACGTGTCTAATGTTTCTGTGTTTCTGGTTTGAAAATTGAAGAGTTTAACTTTTAAATTGTATCCACATTCCATGTTGCGCCTTTGGCAAAATTAAAACGAACGTTTATTATGTTAAAACAATGTCGAGAGATCGCTATGTTTGAGAATCTGCAATCACTTTCAGTGTAATTAGGCAATTCTTTCAACCATTATTTTTTTTAATTATTTTTGTAATTGTTTTATTGTATTTTAATTAATTAATTAATTTTTTTAATGCCTGCGTCAAGCAAAAGGGAGCATGTAAAAATATGTAGTGTACGTGTTTATTGTACGCTCATTATTTGAAAACTAACTCGTTGTTCTTGTTATTCTTCCAACCATTATTATTATTTTATTTTATTTTATTTTATTTTAATGCCTGCAGTGGGAGCGTCAAGCAAGGGATCATGTAAAATTATGCATTGTACGTGTTTAAAACGCTTGTACATTATTCGAAAAGTAACTCGTTGACTCGTAACACAAACGTGATATTTAGTATAGAGAGTCTCTCGCAATATGCCTACTTTGAGCCGATATATGTACGTTTAGTTAGTGGTTCAAATGAACGTTTGTCAGAAAATGTTAGAAATTTAGTGACGAGCCCTAAACTAAACACGCGTCATCAATCATCTGTACAGCAACAGTCCCAGCAAAAGCGAGTCTGTAGACCTGAGCTCGCACAGACAATCGGATCGATCATGACGGTAATTTCACATTCAATCTAAAATTGAACTCACAAAGATCTGCTGCCAGGTTATTGGACATCCTAAATCACTATTTTAGATAACGTCGCACGCAGACTCTTAGCTTTGTAACGTTAGCTAGCTTGTTATTGAATCAATTGAATCAAATGTGTTTTCTTTTCTCATGACAGACTCACGAGTTTTTTGTTGACATGACATGTGAGGGATGCTCTGGTGCAGTAACTCGAGTGCTTAAAAAACTGGGTAGGCTTTTAAATATTTCAAACAGTCTCCTGCTGTATGGCATTTGAACTGTGTGTGTTAACCTGTCATAACTATTTAAACTAGATGTTTGTGAAATTTGTTAAAGTGAGACTACATTAGTTAAATACATCCAAAATGTAGCTTCATGTTCTTTTCTTTTTATGAGATGTGCTTTTTAATGTGGGGACATAGTAAAAGTCCCTTTAAGCCTTTGACGTAGTTCATAGTTCAGTTGTATTTCTCAACAGATGTCAAATTCGACATTGATCTCCCCAATAAGAAGGTCTTCATTGAGTCAGACAAAGATACGGATGTTCTTCTGGAAACACTGAAAAAGACTGGGAAACCTGTTACCTACATCGGTCCAAAATGAAATACTATACATTAAAAACTATACGGTGAGTTAGCTGACTTGGGTAAAATTGGTTTTATATTCGCACATTCGGACTTCCGCGTTTATTATATGTGCAATAAAGTTAATGTTTGCAAATTCTAAGCAGCGACATGATATTGACAACGAATGATTGTCAGCACACTACATTTTTCACAATCGATCAAAATGGCCAAGTATTGTTTTAATGGCATACTTGCGAATGTGGTAAACCAGATAGGGACAGTCTAAAAAGTTGTAATTTTTTTTCATTGTGTGCAAACAGACAACTACATTTTAGCCAGCTACAGATGTAGCTACCAGCAAATATCACTCACATTATAATGCTATATATTTTACTTTAGCAACAATAAAAATTGCATTATAATGATGGTGTTTAAAAAGATGTTTAGGAAATGAAAAAGAATGAACATGTACATGAACTGTAATTTGATATCCAGTCAAGTGGAAAATCATGTGTAATCTCCTGAACATAGTTAATCGCTTCATTTTACAACTGTTTTTACTTATTTATTTGCCTCAAAATGAACAAGAACTCTGTTGGTGTGTTGGTTTTAACAATGACATATGATTTATTTCAATAGGTTTTGAAAGCATGGGCCGACTGCTCCAAAGCAAGTTGGAACATCTTGTCTGGACCCTAGAGAACATACTACAGCCCATGTCTTGCTGTTTTATTTACCTCTGATTTTCTGTTTTTAAGTGCTATAAAGACTTACAGTAAAGAAGAACAGTGTTCTCCAGGTGTTGGAAAAAAATAAAAAGAATGGCTAAATTATCTTTGATGTTTTCCTGTTGTATCACATCTTTGTTTAACATAAAACTCTCACAATATCACAGTTCATGTGCATTGATTGATGTTTACAGTCCTGCAGAAATATCACTGTCCATGGTACTGAATCCATCAGATTATTGACAAGTACTCAGAAAGCATGACAGCAAACAGGATGTGTATTTTTGGTGAACACTTCAAAAACTAGTGGCAAATCTTTCTTCAAGATGGTTTATAAAGAATTTGTGCCTCAAATATATACCATCACTATGTTTTGTGTGGTTCTTCAATGACACACCATCCAGTTAAATAGCTTTTGAAAGGAGGGTCACACCGCTTTCAAACAAGTTGCAAAATATTTATTTGACCCTAACGAACATACTACAAGTCTTTAATGTAGAAGTATTTACTCTAGATGTACAATTTATACCATCACTGTGTTCTATTGGGTTCTTCATTGAGACACCTTCCAGTTCAATAGATTTTGAAAGGAGGGTCACACCGCTTTCAAACAAGTTGCAAAATATTTATTTGACCCTAACGAACATACTACAAGTCTTTAATGTAGTAGTATTTACTCTAGATGTTTAATTTTTACTATAAGTGTATTCTATGTGGCTCTTCAATGGCACACCTTCCAGTTCAATAGCAAGTGTGGAACTTGGTTGGTTGCATATTCACAGATTCGAATTTCCCAGATCAATAACAACTAAACAACAAAAGCAGCTACAACTTTATTTTCCTCAAAATAAGCTTTCCTCCGCAGTAGAAAAAATACACTGATCTCTATGCGCAGACGACTGAGAGACAGATTCGAAGGGACCGTCTGCAAAGTGCAAAACCCGAAAAGCGTTACTACAAAAATAACTTATATTTACAAATGTGTTTTTACATATTTTTTTATGATTTTTCATATGAACAATATTCAATAACTTCACTGTAATGCACTGTACTGTCACCAAATTCAGTTCACACATCGCTGCTGGCCAGATAGTTATAGTACAACGCTTATTTTTGGAAAAAAAATATCTTTGCATATTTTTTATGATTTTTCATAATGAAAAAATATTCAATAACTTCACTGTAATGCACTGTACTGTCACCAAATTCAGTTCACACATTGCTGCTGGCCAGATAGTTATAGTACAACGCTTATTTTTGGAAAAAAAATATCTTTGCATATTTTTTATGATTTTTCATATGAACAATATTCAATAACTTCACTGTAATGCACTGTACTGTCACCAAATTCAGTTCACACATCGCTGCTGGCCAGATAGTTATAGTACAACGCTTATTTTTGGAAAAAAAATATCTTTGCATATTTTTTATGATTTTTCATAATGAACAATATTCAATAACTTCACTGTAATGCACTGTACTGTCACCAAATTCAGTTCACACATCGCTGCTGGCCAGATAGTTATAGTACAACGCTTATTTTTGGAAAAAAAAATATCTTTGCATATTTTTTATGATTTTTCATAATGAACAATATTCAATAACTTCACTGTAATGCACTGTACTGTCACCAAATTCAGTTCACACATCGCTGCTGGCCAGATAGTTATAGTACAACGCTTCTTTTTGAAAAAATATATTTTTGCATATTTTTTATGATTTTTCATAATGAACAATATTCAATAACTTCACTGTAATGCACTGTACTGTCACCAAATTCAGTTCACACATCACTGCTGGCCAGATAGTTATAGTACAATGCTTCTTTTTGAAAAAATATATTTCTGCATATTTTTTATGATTTTTCATAATGAACAATATTCAATAACTTCACTGTAATGCACTGTACTAAGTATGTATGTAGTAATACTACACTGTAATACTACAGCATGTAGAGCGCAATAATTTTACATGGCGGAACAGGTTGTTTAATAATGGTATGTAATGTTTTTCTCTAACCTTACTGTTTTACTTTTCAGGAAAGCTTGGATATGTTTGTGCGCTGTCCACATATGTGGTGCTGAAGGTCGTACATGATCCTACCTGCACCTTAAAGTTTTAATACATTTTCAGTGGTTACCCAAGTTAACCCCAAACCACTTGAATGTTATTAAGCACCCTCCAAAGAACACACCACACCATGGGGATTGGCATATTTATTGCATTTACGTGACTGTGAAATTCAGCTATTCATACATCTCAAAAAATCTTATATGGTGAAAGAAACAGCTCTAAAACTTGTACAAAGTGCACTGTTGCTGCAGTCCACATGAATTGTGCTGTATCTAACAAGCTTCCCTGGCCAAATAAACTAATATTTTTAGAATCTTGCAACCTAATTAGTAATCATTTTAGGTCTTTTAAGCATTTTCTACATACTACATAAAATATGAAATTGTCACAATTAAGTTTGTTTTTTTAAAAATGCATTCACATAAAACACCAGCAGAAGACAACAATATGAAACATAAACAGAATACTACAAAAGTATTTCCATAACATATCAAATAGGTAATACATATTTCTTACAATTTAAACACACTTTCAGCATACGATCCTGTAACTGAATAGCTTACGAACACAGCTCACAAATCCATGGTTGTTCTTCTGGTGGCAGATTAATGTTGAGGCACTTAACATGAAACCACCTCAAGCATAAATCACATTGAATCTGGAAGGAAAACATGACATGTTGTTTGATTTATTTAGAAACTGTTGGAATTATCATGTTATAACGTGGAATAACGCATGTTTTCACTTTCAACAAATAGTCAACAAGCAAGAATGGCATAGTGAATACCCAGATGCAGAGCTCCTCTGTGTTGTCGTTTTTGTCCTTCTTTCTGTCTTTTCGTCCACGTACAGAGCAATATTCTTCTCTTGACACTGCAATTATGATAATAATGTAGATAATTATACTTTATCACTGTCTCTGGAAATAAACTGTTCTTTCAAAATAGTTTACAAATACCTGATGCCTGCAAAATTGTTTTGGCCACATTTCTCCTGGTCTGGTGCATCATCTCCTTGCCGGGTGTTATATTGATGCGCTCAGGAATTTTTGGAAAGTCTTCCACCACCTGCTTGGCCATCTAGAAGGAGAGTGGTGAACATTAATAGTCTCATATAAGAAAAGGTGACAACAATGTTTATGTAAACCACTTTCCCCCTCCACTTACCAGCATCACAAAGACACCACAGCTGAAACCATCCTCCTGAAATGAATGGTGGATTGTAGCAGGCTACCATATAGTGTCCACCCAGTCTTCTCTTCCATACTGGTTTCTTCTCATCTTGAAATATTCCCTGTTGTAGGAAAAATACAGTATGTGGGGTTGTGGTGGTCTTCAGCAACATCAGCTATGCTAATATACCATTATTACTGTTCTAGAGCTAAAAAGGTTACAGCTTGTTTAAATAAGCTAACATACTCAAATTTTCTGCATGCTTTTGTGGCTTCTTACATCTCATTAGTACCACGTTGAGGGTCAACCACGAAAAGGGTGTTAGTTATTGCGTGTAGATACTAAATAGAAAAAAAAAAAAAACAAGACAAAAATAAACACCTATATATGGGTGTATCCATGTTTATCTATATTAGCTCATGCTACACAATATTATTATTTGCAATCATTTTACTTACCACAAACTTCCAGTGGTTTTTGTTGACATTTACAAAAGAGATGACACCATCATATTGGTCAAATTTGACCTGTATATCAGAAATGTAAATGATCATATCCGTGCATTGTAAAATATATGTACATATAAAAATGCAGAATCATAAGTAGCACTCACTTTACTCAATCCTTGCCGTGCCACTCGCTCCCTTGTGCCATTTAAAATGACACCTGTAGTGTAATGGCTTAGCTGGTAGACATTTGCACCCTTTGCATTAAGTATAGCTCTTACATAGCACTCAATCGTCTGAAAAAAAGTGATAAAGCATTGCAATTATTCAGTTTATTTCAATTAGTACATACATTGAGAAAAACATTTAGTACTTGGCATTTTCTTAAATACAAAAATATTTACTTGTACAATTTTGTATTTACTGAATATTTCTGTTATGATACTGTATGTGTACCTCTCCATATAACCATTCATCTGGCTTCAGTGTTAGGAATTCCTTGTGATGTAACAGAAACTCCAGACTGTCAGACTTCACAATGGCTACAAGCTTCTCAGAGGCCGGCTTTCTCCAGAGCATGTCAATCTGTGAATGAGAGAGAGAGAGAAACAGACGGACAGATAAATGTGCTATTTATGAACATAGAGCAGAATAAACATAATCTTTACATCAGATTGACCAGAGATGCATCTGTAAAAGGGACACAGATGGCATCAAATCCTCATGGCCATGTCATACTTCATCACAACACATAACACTATGGATTCAATTACATAACTTAATTACCTCTTCCTCTACAGGGACTGCCTCTGCAGGAAAGGGAATTGGTTCAGGATTTGAACTTTTCTGGCTCTTTGTCACATCCTTGTGGATCCTTCTTTTCTTTTTCTGAGGAACAGGCATGTTTTGTGGAACAGAAAAGAATTTGGATTTAGTGGCTGGGAGACGTTCTTCCGTCTTCATCCAAGTTTCTTGAGACTGATCAAGGCTCATAGGTGGCTCAGGTTGGAGCAACAGCTTTTGAGGAAGCTTATGCTGAATTATATTCTCTGTATATCTTGCTTGCAGAGACTGACACATTTTTCTTATGAAGGTTCCTGGTCTGACTTTTGTTTCTTTTTGCATTATGGAATGTTTGACAATTCCAAACCACCTTTCTATGTGACAGTTGGTATCTCTTGTTTTTGGTAGTTTCTTTGTTGTCACCAAGTCCTGTTCATGCGATTCATACCTAATCAGGTCTCCCAACAGCAAGCCACTCCAAAGAGGAAAAATAGCAAGGTAGGTATCAAATAGGACAGTGAGGATGCCTGGACAAAAATATGGGTTGTCCTCTGTTGCCAACCATGTCTCGGCTGCCACTTCTTCCTTCACATCTTTCATGATCTGGTGAAAACAAGCAGAGAATGGTGATCAAATGATGGTTGTTGCATGTCTTCTGTCTTCACTTTCACGCATTTCCCAGTCTTTGGATTGGGTAGTGTCTTCCAGTGTTTTCTCCTTTATATCTTGAAATTACACTCTCCAAAAAACGCAGACTTTCTTTGACAAGGTTTGTGTTTTGTGGGGTTGTGAGCAGGGCACATAATGCACGGAACACACAATTCTTGATTCAGTCATGGTGCTGGCATTTTGGAGTCTTGCAAAAGCATACGTGGCAAAGTCTCTCAGTCCTTTGTCATCGGTTTGCCTAGAGATTGCCTGTCTGACAGCTTTCAAAATGTGCGCAGAGCAAATGTGCAGGACAGTATTTGACTTGATTTCATCCCATGGTTTTCTCCCCATGCAAAACTCAAATGCTCTGTCGAGGTAAGAGCTGATGTGCTCTTTGTTGAAAGCAAGCATCACACTTTGTATTAAAGCCCAGCTGTAATCAGTCTCCATCTGGTGAATATGTATTTGTGTGTATTTTGACAAATGCAGTGTAAATTGCATGAGCCAAAATGTGATTGGTGGTACTGAGTGATCATTGGAGAGCATTTCACAAATGGGAAGAAGTGGTGCATCTCCAGCCTTTCCTGGAAGAGCGAGCGCATAGTACAACACACGCTTTGGCTGTTCTGGTATTTTTAACACAACTCCTCCAGTGGCATCAAGATAGAGGGACACAGGAGACCTACTTCGCAAATGATGCACAAGAATGCTGATGCCACACTCTGTGTACAAATGAACGATGAACGGATTCATACTGAAAAGCTGTATGTAGCCTGGTATTTGGAAGTATTTTGTGTCACATTCCTTGAGGATTGTCTGCATTAAGTATACTTCCATCATGATGTCGGAGTGAATGGATTCCTTTTTCCTCATTTCTGAACTTATTACTTTCAACACTTTTTTATTGAGACATTCAGTCATGTTCCCAGCCAGGAGTTGCTCGTTTGGTGTTGATTGAAGTGTGCTGTAAAAATGCTGACTGGGTCCCTGCGTTATGGCCTTTGCTATTTTTCCTCTTTTTAGTTAGGTTGCTGGCCTAGCCCTTTCCTCTGACAGTTTGTGTTGTATCTCTCCAGTTTGTTGGACTAACATTTTCACATCATGGCCCAGTGCAGCAGGATTATTTTGCATTGTGAAAGAGTATTTGGCTTGGCAAGAGGGGAATGTGCAGGCTGCTTTCATTTGTAAATTATGTTGATATTTAAATGAGTACAACATGGATTTTTTTCTTTAAAGCTGTCATACACATGGTCTGTCCAAGGTTGTCTTAATTGTGAGGACTTTTTTTGTGGCCTGATCCTATCGCACATTTTTCTTACCATAGAGATAAAAAAATGTTTTTTTTTTTACCTCATGTACCTTCATGGCCTCAGGTGTACTCTTTAGACCCTCTGAGTCAGTGTCTGGCTCCTGGTATAAAGGTTGTGAGTCCAAGTCTGTCTCTCTTTCCAAAGTGTCTGTGTCAAACTCGGTTTCCACGTTTGCCACTTCTGTAGCTGTGGTACAGAAGTACAGACCACTTCAATCAATACATATAATACATTTTCCAACACATTTAGATTCACCCACCTGTTATGTGCAAATTTTAACAATCCTTTCAATGTGTGGTGTCATATTGACCCCACATTTTAATAAATGGAAAATGACTGATTTTTTTTAACCTTTACCCTTTCTATATGTATATATTATGACTAAATAAAATATTGGGACCAAACATAACCTTTTTATTTGTATATATTTTATTTTGTATATTTAATGTCCCCTCTGAAACAATCTGCTAATTATCATGGCTGTTTGGAATGTTTTCCCCCCAGCAAAAACAAAGATAACTGTCACAACATTCAAGCTGTAGTTCCAGAGCATAACTACTATTTTCAAATACTTATATCATCATCATCATCATATAAATATATTTGCCTGTTGGCTATTTTATAATAGTCCATGATTGTAAAAAGGTGTGTATTGCGTTGGTAAATACATTTATTACATGAACCGTACATTTATGAAAGCCTAAAAATATCAAAAATAGGCCTTCATATAATACTAAAATAAAGAAAATAATCAGATTTGGAAAATAAGCCATAAATTATATTAATACATTATGACAAATGTAATAACAATTTATTGATTACTTAATCTATTAATCATATAGCATGTTCATTAGTTGCTGATGCAGTAATCATTAATAAATGGTTATTTATGGTGTATATATACAATAAATGGGTCATACATTAACTCATGATTATCTGTGTATTAGTTAAGCATGAATTAATGCATATGAGTGCACCTGTATTGTATTATCAATTAATTGAAAATCTCTTATTTATAGCTATACTGATGAATTGTTAAACATTTTATAATGTTTGTTAATGAGTTATTATAAAATTACTGTTATGCCTTGACTGTGAGAAAGTATGTGTTATGGCCTATCACAGAGCGCTTCAACCATGAAGGAATATGTGTGTGTGTGTGTGTGTGTGTGTGTTCATCTCAGTAATCCAAGTGACTCCAGTGGTTTAAACTCAGTTTTATGAAGTGATTTGTTTGCGCACAAAACAAACAAAAAAAACTATTTGATTCAAGAGCAGACATTGTTGCGTAAATGCGTGTGGGAGATTAATATTTTGTAAATAAAGTAGTAAATTATGTGTGTAGACGGTCAATGGAGGTACAGAAAGCTCAGATTTCAACAAAAATATCTTCATTTGTGTTCCAAAGATGAACAAAAGTAAAGTATTGCGGGTTTGGAACGACATGAGGGAGAGTAAATGACAGAATTTCCAACAGATTTTGTGGCATTATGCTGATTATAGCATTTTATTTGAATGTTTTTTTCTTAATCACTCTTTGGGGTCCAGCTGACCCCACTGGACTTTTCCTTCATTTTTAAAAAGTGTTCCCTTCATCTCAGGGGCGTGACACTCTGTGACTTTTAATCTTGCTAAACATGCACAAAAAAAATCTGGCCTTGATTTGGTCGTTCTAAAGGTGTGTAAAAATGTGTTTACCGTTTAAGGTCCTTGGGGTCAGACTGACCCACATTAAAAAAGATTTTTTTTTCATTTTGTTTGTCAAAAAATAAAAAAATAAATAAATCCAGTTTAATCTGAAAATTTCTACTTTTTCATCAAGGTCTGGTCCTAGAGCATAAACACAAAGTAAAACAATCTCTCTCTCACACACACACACACACACACTCACACACACACACACACACACACACACACATGTGCACACACACACAGAAAGAGAGGGAAAAGGGCAGATAAAAGAAACATGAAAGGTAGCTAACCTTTTGCACTCTGAGAAAGTTTACTGTTTGATCTATTATTGGTGCTGTTGTTTTATTTTGTATTGTGTTGGTTTTCCACAAAGTCTGTTGATTGACCGTCATTTCTACTGAAAGTTAATGTTACCCAGAATATGGTTTAAAATGGCTTTTTTTCAAAATGTGTGAATATGGCTCCCATCTGAGGCCTGTGGTAAGTTTCCATTGTTATGCATACTTTGTTTGTGTGACGACACGGGTGGACGTTTAAATGTTCTTGTGGGAAAGACGGGCACAGCAGTATGTGGGAGCTGAACAAGCAGCGAAACGGGCTGGACTAGAATGCCCCAGATCAGTTAATGCCAAGGACAGTAAAATGGAGCAACACAGACGACCATGGCATACTATGAGACATATACATCCTGGACTCAGTGGTCTGAGAGCTACGACATGCATACTGATTGTTCTGTCGTTACTGATTGTTTTACCACTGATTCCAAGAAAAGGCGGCAGTGATCCTGTGATGAATGGTACTGCATCAGCCAACCATACTTTGCGACCGAGACGAGTACGACAAACAACAAATGATTATACAGAAAGGTTATCTGAGTCCTGGATGGACCATCCCAACCCTCCTCATCATTATGCTACGAACATGTGGTGGAGACTAACCAACCACACTGTAAAGGAATGTGGTTCACAGAACTGTTATGTGTGTGCACAGTTCCCACACAGCACCACTGGAGGGGACTGGTGGCCGCACCAAGATCACAACACATCAACTTTCATGGCTCTGGTGGCTGTGGCAGCAGCTAATTTAAATGACAAGAGCGCTCTGTGGGATTTCCAAGACGACAAACGGAGAATGACGACAGTGAAAGTGACAGGAAGACTGTTTGGCCAGGTAGCAACAGTTCGAGACATACCAACTAATGTTACAGCAGAGTTACAGGAACTCATCCTTTAGGGAAAATACCAAAGAGTAAATGCAACGTGATCTACGAAGAGAATGAAAATAATCTTGCCACACGACGATGCTGTTTTGGATGCTTAAGCAATGTCGACTGTGTTACTGTGGATCTGAGACAACCTACAGTAGCAGACCCATACTTAATAACCAAATATGCCACATGTGCTACATGTGAGGCTGCTTGTGCAGTTGTGCATGTACCTGATGAAGAGGGCACAGGAGTAGTACAAAACACATACTGGCTGTGTGGGTACGCAGTATATATGTCTCTGCCTAGAAAGTGGAAAGGAACTTGTGCACTAATTCAACTGCATGGTGGAACAATTATTATACGCCACCAACCAAGTGAAACTATGAGAAGAAAGAAAAGAGGACTGCTTAACATTGTGCAAGACAACCCAGTGCCAAGAAATCATAACATCTGGAACACAGCTGAGAAATTGCTGAATACTTTTGTACCTGGAGTAGGTGTTGCATCATTAATGCAAGAGGTAGAGGTTACCAGGTACGAACTGATTTCTTTCATTAACACGATAAAGTTAATTATGGAAGGCATCGATGAAGAACTGAGAGGACTGAGGCCAACTGCTTTGCAAAATCGTTTAGTTTTAGACCAGCTGACGGCATCACAAGGTGGTGTTTGTGTGATAGTGGGAGAAACATACTGCACATACATTCCAGAGAATGACGCTGACGGACATGTCATCAGAGAAGAGATAAAGAATTTGACCTTCATGGCAAAGACTCTGACAGATTTCAAAACTAATTCATGGTCTTTTAGTTGGGAGTGGCTTAAAGGTATATTTACCAATGTGAAAAATGCGGTGTTGGTGGTACTTTCTATAGTTTGTTCGGTCTTGTTGATGTGTCTCTGGCCATGTATGATGAAATTGTTTTGAAATACTTTGTCATCTACGTTCCTACACCAAAAGGTTCATTATGTTCCTAAGCCTGTGAACTATCACACTGAAACTGATTCCAGTAATAGTAGTGATTAGAAGGATAAGAGCATATGTTATCCGTGGAAAGAGACAACTGTAGTAAGAATTAAGGATTTATGTTTAGCTTGCTTAAATGTAAGATGTCTGTCTCAAAAAAAAAAAAAACCTAATTGCTTTGTTGCCTATGAAACATTATGGTGTGTTTTGAATCCTCGTTAATTAACATTCCTGATGTACTGTTGTAGGGAGTGTCACGTAATGTGAGAAAAAAAAAAAAAAAAAAAAAAGGGAGCGAGGACTCATTTGCAGAAATAAAGGTGGGATTTATTATATACAAAAATAAACAAACACAAAACAAAAACCCACGAGGGGGCAACTCAAACTTGAAAAACAATAAACATCTGGAGCAGAACATGTAGCACAACGGGGAAAACGGATGACAAAAGACACTCACGACAACGAACCAGCACAGGACTGAAGACACAATGAGAATATAAAGGGTGACAAACAAGGCAGGTAATGGGGAAGAACAGGTGGGGCAAATCAACCAATAATCCGAGAACAAGAGGGGTGGAGTCAAGACAGAAGACAGGAACGCACATGACACAGGAATTACCCAACACACCACATGTGCCAGACAAGACAGACAGAATGTAAATACTATTCATGTATTCATGTAGTTTCCTGAGTTAATTTTAGTTTAATATTCTGAATGATGTTGTGTGGTGACCTTAAAAACCACTTAACTGTCACCTCCCTTTTTGTGCATAGACATAAAAATGTACTATCCAAACTCAAATTATTGTAATTCTTGAATGCTTTGGAATACAGACCTAAGGTTGGTCTCTTTTGAAAAAATACATTTTACAGATTATTTCTATTAAGTGTAATAAATGTGCTATTAAAAATTTTAATCTGATTTTTTTTAAGTTACATTTTTTTGTTATGAAAATGCACAGAAATATTATTTATGTTTGTAAGCAAGCAGATCTCATCCCCCACTGATTACCATAGGGTTTTTCCCAACTATGGCAGTCAATGGGGGCCGAGATCTGCTTAGTTACAAACATTCTTCCAAATAACTTTCTTTGTGTACAACAGAACAAAGAAATTTACACAGGGTTGGAACAACTTAAGTGTGAGTAAATGATGACAGATTTTTAATTTATTGATATTGGGTGAACTATCCCTAACAGGCAATGTGAACCAAGAGTTACATACTCTTTAGTGTCTTGTTTGGGGCATAAGAAAAATGTTTTCATCAAATCCTTTTATCATTTATCATAGCCTGGTCTGTCTTGAGTATGCTGGTCACATGATTTGTTTTTAGTTTTCTGTGATCAATTAGTCAGCCTGACCTAAACCCAACATGGGCGCCATTGGTGCAGGACATTCAGAATTTGTGATAAGTAAATATATATTAATCTTACTTTTTTCAGAAATGTCTTAAGATGTTGAAAAAGAAAATTAAGTTATATGTTCCTCATGCTGTTATTTACCGCATTTTGAAAAGTATGTATCTCCCAGTACATGTTGCCTGTTTAGGGTATAAAAAAAGGATTATCCACAGTATTGACAATGAATGGTGTTTCAAGGTAAACTGGGCTCCCTGTACTGGTCATTGCATTGGTCAGTTGTGGGTGGTGAGAGGGCCAGTAGAAATCTCGTTCCAGGACCGGGGCCCTTCGGGAAGACCCTTATAGGCCCTTCAGGCCTCTGGGCCCACTGAAACACCATTCATTGTCAATACTGTGGATGATCCTTTTTTTATACCCTAAACAGGCAACGTGAACTGGGAGTTACAACTCATAAAATCAAAACTACATCAAATATTTAAAAAATTCCTTTGGATATGTTTTACTTAAGTCCAGATAAAATAAGTGACATGAAATTATTTTTTGCTGATCATTTTCCAGTCGTGCCTGTTTAAGGGTTAAGTACACTGTTGTGTTACAACCTCCTTTATGATGTTATGTTCTCTGATGACTTTAGTACCATGGACAGTGAATCGTTAGTGAATGTTTTTTTTTTTTTTTTGCACAGAACAATCTTTAATATTTATAACAATAGCAAATCTATTTAGTTGTAATAAAGCATGCAGGTCATTCTTTACGTTTTTTATTTTATTTTATTTTTTATCGAAGTTATCACAAATATAGGAATGTAAACAACACTTTTGACAACATCATAAAAAGAACAAAAAACAATGGAAAATGCAAAACAAAATGCATAAAGAGCCAGGGGTAATATAAATGACATTATATAAAATAGAGGTGTCTCAAGAGGCACTTATTAAAAAAAAAAAAAAAAAAAAAAAAAAAAAAAAAAAAAAAGTAGCTAGTAAAATAAATAGATTTATTAGAAAATATTTGTCCTTTAGATTCTTATCAACATTATAAAAACCAAACAAAATATACTTGTACAACAAAGAAAATTTGTCTACGAGCGAAGAACATATAAATAAACATACATTTATATGTAACAATGCAACAATCATATAAAATTGTTACATGGACTCATTCCAAAAAAGAGATGAGGGACGAAACATGTAATTTGTAGATGATTCCTAAAATAACGATGACGTCACAACATTCCATAGAGGTAAGCGGGTTTATCTGCTTTTGAAAGACGTCGAGTTTTACAGAAAAATGTGTTGTAGTATGTGCTCATAATAGTCGATAATGATAATTAACCGAAGTTAGCCTTTTTTAATGCAGATTAACGAAGTTATTGAACGCGGAAGTCCGAATGTGCGAATATAAAACCAACTTTACCCAAGTGAGAAGCTGCTGTTTGAAATCAATCACATTAATTGCAAAGTACTATTGATTAAACCTATCTATTGGTTAGATTAAACATATTAACTGATTTTGTTATTGTAAATGATGGTACCCGGTCTAACTGTTATATCCTTTGATTAAATAGTGATGTGTTGTAATTTTTGACGTGATTAGGCTTCTTAGCCTTGAAGTTTTTAGTCAGACAGGATTTACTTGAAAGTCCAAATTTTTTTTTACAATAGTCTGTAACATATACACGTTTTACTATTAGTTTCCATCCTCCTGCTAAGCATCCGTTAAATCAGTGTTGTCTCTGCTTTCTAATGCCCTAATATGCCAGGATATATTCTTCATAAGTTCTTATGATCGCTTATACACAGATCTGGCATAACATTATGATCCTAATATTGTGTTGGTCCCCCTTTTGCTGCCAAAACAGCCCTAACCCGTAGAGGCATGAACTCCACTAGACCCCTGTGTGCTGTGGTATCTGGCACCAAGATGTTAGCAGCAGATCCTTTAAGTCCTGTAAGTTGCGAGGTGGAGCCTCCATGTATCGGACTTGTTCAGCACATCCCACAGATGCTCGATTGGATTGAGAGAATTCTGGGGAATTTGGAGGCCAATCAACACCTCAAACTCGTTGTTGTGCTCCTCAAACCATTCCTGAACCATTTTTGCTTTGTGTCCGCATTATCCTGCTGAAAGAGGCCACAGCCACCAGAGAATACCGTTTCCATGAAAGGGTGTACATGGTCTGCAACAATGCTTAGGTAGGTGGTACATGTCAAAGTAACATCCACATGGATGGCATGACCCAAGGTTTCCCAGCAGAACATTGCCCAAAGCATCACACAGCCTCCGCCAGCTTGCCTTCTTCCCATAGTGCATCCTGGTGCCATGTGTTCCCCAGGTAAGCGACGCACACGCACCCGGCCATCCATGTGATGTAAACGAAAACGGGATTCATTAGACCAGGCCACCTTCTTCCATTGCTCCGTGGTCCAGTTCTGATGCTCACGTACCCACTGTTGGCGCTTTCGGCGGTGGACAGGGGTCAACATGGGACCCCTCACAAGAGCTGCAGTTTTGGAGATGCTCTGACCCAGTCGTCTAGCCATCACAATTTGGCCCTTGTCAAAGTCGCTCAAATTCTTACACTTGCCCATTTTTCCTGCTTCTAACACATCAACTTTGAGGACAAAATGTTCACTTGCACTCACTAACAGGTGCCGTGATGAAGAGATAATCAGTGTTATTCACTTCACCTGTCAGTGTTATTCACTTCACCTGGTCATAATGTTATGCCTGATCGGTGTATATTTCAGGTAGTGAAACTCTCATTTTTATTCTTTTCTTCCTTCTCATAGTGGTGATTTTGTTACAAAGAAATATTGCAGTTGAGATACCTAAAGTGGTCGTGTGTTCAAATCTATTTTGATTAGTTGAACCATGTTTTTATAGGTCAGAATCGTGCTGCTTTGAAGATTATGAAGAAGGACCGTACATCACACATCAGATAAATCATCACATATCTTCAGGACCACTGAAGGAGATCTGTTCAGCAGAGCATCATGAAGAGTAGCTATAAGGCTGATTTTTTGTTTTTGTCAATTAAAATAATGTTGAAATGTAACCATTTACAATGTGGTTGTTTTCATGCCACACTTGTCTGCTTGAAATGGCTGAAAGTATCCAGATGATAATTCAAATAAAGATTCCTGTTTAGAGGGAAACAAAACTTTGTGAATGTTTGTCTATAACCAGTGTTGTTTTAGTATAATTGAGATAATTTTATAGTTCTTGATAATATTTTGAATTAGTTTTTATTTTTATATTTTCCTTTTTAATTTTAGTTCAAATGTGTGTTTTTGTCATTTTTATAAGTTTTAAATTATGTTTATATAGTTTTTATTAGGTTCTATTTTTTTTTTTTTTTTTTTATTACATCAAGTTAAACTAAATGAAAATGAGAAATGTTGCCTTGGCAACTAGCTAAAATAGTTTTTTAAACAACTTTTTTAATGTTTTTATATATTTGAGCTCAATATATTATCAGATCAATATATTTCAACAAATATATAACAAATTATGTTATGCTTAATGCTTAATATAATTCTGGCACTTTCAACTTGATTTTATTTCCATCTTCAATGCTTTTTTACATAACACCTTAAGGCACCTAATGAAGTAATGCATCTATTGGTTACAATAAAAAAAAAAATCACATTTTTATTTTTGTGAAGCACTTCTGACAGAAGACTTCTGTCAGTAGGCTTATATTTTTAACTGGCCTCATTGCACCAGTAGGGGGCAATGTTACCCTTTCAGTAAAACATCCATTTTCCAGGCAGCATTTTTTTTAAATTGAGTGTCTGCATGTTTTTTCAGCCCAAAATGACCCCTTTGGTGGACTGAGAGATGCATACATTCATGTATTTATATTATTTACTATTAATGGTTTAAAGAGTAGGGTTAGTTTTACATAATACATTTTAATGTGATAGGAAAATTAAACACTTCATCTGAATTTTTGTTTGTTTGAGGATTGGTTGAAGTTTTAAAAATTAGTTTAAGATCCGTTGCAGACCCCCGTTAAAGATCTGTGTTAACGGGATAGTTCACCCAAAAATGAAAATGACCCCATGATTTACTCACCCTCAAGTCATCCTAGGTGTATATGACTTCCTTCTTTCAGACGAATACAATCGGAGATATATATTAAATAATATCCTGGCTCTTCCAAGCTTTAGAATGGCAGTGAATAGAGGATTTGATTTTGAAGCCCATAAAAGTGCATCCATCCATCTTAAAAGTAATCCACACAGCTCCGGGGGTTAATAAAGGCCTTCTGAAGCGAAGCGATGCGTTTGTGTAAGAAAAATATCCATATTTAAAACTTTTTTATAAACTAAAATAACTAGCTTGTGACAGACGGCCGTACGCATCAATTTACGGCAGAGTAACCCATGACCTGACGCATGATGTATTGACAAATGCAGAACTGCAGAGGATAGAGCAAAACAAATCACCGGTCACAAATTAGAAGTCTAAAACGAGAATTTTTAAAAAGAAATGTCAGAGAGCTTGAGTTTGTTGCCCAGCTTGTTTGAACCACAAGAGGAGTCAAAGCTTACGCTACTCTATCATACATCGCGTCAGGGGTTACTCTTTTGGTGTAAGTCGACTTGCGTGGGCCTTCTGCCGGAAGCTAGTTATTTTAGTTTTTAGTTTTAGTTTTAAATATGGATATTTTTCTTTCACAAATGCATTGCTTCGCTTTTTTGGGCTTCAAAATCTAATCCTCTATTCACTGCCATTATAAAGCTTGGAAGAGCCAGGACATTATTTAATATAACTACGATTGCATTCGTCTGAAAGAAGAAAGTCATATACACCTATGGCTTGAGGGTGAGTAAATGATGGGGTCATTTTCCTTTTTGGGTGAACTATCCCTTTAAATGTAAAGTTAATCATGTACTGTATTCTGTTGGAGTGCAGTTGTTCTTATTCTCATACATTAGAGCTCTATACTGCCCTGTTGATGAAGGCAAAAGCCCATGGACAAAGAAAACATTTCTACAATTTTTGAATGCAAAAAGATCCAAAGCCATCAGTTTTAGTTGATGTTGGAACTATATGGATGAAGTCAACTATATAGATGTCCTACCATCACTGTCTGCAAATGTGGTGCAACTAATTTTAAATAAATAAAGCTTGCGTTTAAGGGACACTGTTTAAGGAGATGTTCCTATGAAACCATACAAATCCTGAATGCACACAGGATGGCTCCACTAGGAGTGTATTCTACAGAAGTAAGGGTCACAATCACAAGAGGGTAACAAAGAAATGCCACACAAGCCATGTAAATGCAGTTAAACAGTCATCAAGTAAGAAAGTATTACAATCAGCAGCTCAAGGGACAACATTCAATTACAATACAAATAACTGTGCAAACTGCTGTACATCTTGTACTTTAGAAATGGGTGTTTGCTGGATACCAATATGTCCGTAGCATAGTTTTGTGTATTATTAGCTCTGTCTAGTGTGAGGAATACAAATCCACAAAATATAAGTGAGTGTAGTATTGTTCTCATTGATGTAGAACAGGTTCTTACCCGAAAAGAATCTGAAAGAGTGAATCAGCGACTTGCTTTTCCATTGTTCAAGCTGGTATAATTGCTGAGGGTGTAGCCTATAAAAGCACAGAGGATATGTTGACAGGCAATGCAGCTTTACTAAACCAGGGCCGTCATCAGCGGCAAACAACTGTATACTGTATATCTACACTATGTCTAGTCTCTCTCTATATATATTTATTTACTGATGAAACAATACCATTCAACTCCAGAAACAGATCCCAGTCTGGACAGAATGCAGCAGTGTTGTAGGCCTATTTACACATCACACTCAAGAAAAGACAAGAGTAAAACTGTCTTCAGCCATGCCAAGCTTGCCTGGTTTTAAGTGATGGAAATTGAGATGGTAACTCACTCATGCTACTGTGGTGTCACACAATTGATCTTTTGTTGTGTGGGAAGGCTAGATTGAAAAGAGAAAATGCAAGGAATGCTCAACCATCCTATAGTGACTAGAGAAGCCTTCACAACTGTAACGACGAGTGTCAAAAAGATCCCCAGTGGTTCCCACCGGCTGGATAGTGAATGGCAAACAAACCCACTGTATACAACAAGGATACAAGTAGCTTTTGCATTAATGCTTACTTCTCGAACAAGGAGCCAGTCTTCACTTTTCTTTTTCTTTGCATGACAAATTAAGTATCACCATGTATCTGTAGTACAGGGTAAATCCTTGATTCCTATCAGGAACTTTGTCTTAAGCCCATTTATTTCTTGGAATTAATTAGTCACTGTAAGAGAATGACTGTGTTTTCACTGTGATACTGCAGATCAAGTAGAGGCCAATAGAAAGCTTAAGTTACTGTGATCATGTTTATATTTGTCAGGCAACAGAAAAGAACAGAGATGGTGAGTAAAATCAGATAACACTTTATTGATACAGTGGGGAGAACAAGTATTTGATACACTGCCGTTTTTCCAGGTTTGCCCACTTACAAAGCATGTAGAGGTCTGTAATTTATATCATAGGTACACTTCAACTGTGAGAGACGGAATCTAAAACAAAAATCCAGAAAATCACATTGTATGATTTTTAAATAATTAATTTGCATTTTATTGCATGACATAAGTATTTGATCACCTACCAACCAGTAAGAATTCCGGCTCTCACAGACCTGTTAGTTTTTCTTTAAGAAGCCCTCCTGTTCTCCACTCATTACCTGTATTAACTGCATTTGTTTGAACTCGTTACCTGTATAAAAGACACCTGTCCACACACTCAATCAAACAGACTCCAACCTCTCCACAATGGCCAAGACCAGAGAGCTGTGTAAGGACATCAGGGATAAAATAAGGCTGGGCTGGGCTACAGGACAATAGGCAAGCAGCTTGGTGAGAAGGCAACAACTGTTGGCGCAATTATTAGAAAATGGAAGAAGTTCAAGATGGCGGTCAATCTCCCTCGGTCTGGGGCACCATGCAAGATCTCACCTCGTGGGGCATCAATGATCATGAGGAAGGTGAGGGATCAGCCCAGAACTACACGGCAGGACCTGGTCAATGACCTGAAGAGAGCTGGGACCACAGTCTCAAAGAAAACCATTAGTAACACACTACGCCGTCATGGATTAAAATCCTGCAGCGCACGCAAGGTCCCCCTGCTCAAGCCAGCGCATGTCCAGGCCCGTCTGAAGTTTGCCAATGACCATCTGGATGATCCAGAGGAGGAATGGGAGAAGGTCATGTGGTCTGATGAGACAAAAATAGAGCTTTTTGGTCTAAACTCCACTCGCCGTGTTTGGAGGAAGAAGAAGGATGAGTACAACCCCAAGAACACCATCCCAACCGTGAAGCATGGAGGTGGAAACATCATTCTTTGGGGATGCTTTTCTGCAAAGGGGACAGGACGACTGCACCGTATTGAGGGGAGGATGGATGGGGCCATGTATCGCGAGATCTTGGCCAACAACCTCCTTCCCTCAGTAAGAGCATTGAAGATGGGTCGTGGCTGGATCTTCCAGCATGACAACGACCCGAAACACACAGCCAGGGCAACTGAACCCAATAGAAAATCTTTAGAGGGAGTTGAAAGTCCGTATTGCCCAGCGACAGCCCCGAAACCTGAAGGATCTGGAGAAGGTCTGTATGGAGGAGTGGGCCAAAATCCCTGCTGCAGTGTGTGCAAACCTGGTCAAGAACTACAGGAAACGTATGATCTCTGTAATTGCAAACAAAGGTTTCTGTACCAAATATTAAGTTCTGCTTTTCTGATGTATCAAATACTTATGTCATGCAATAAAATTCAAATTAACTACTTAAAAATCATACAATGTGATTTTCTGGATTTTACCATCCGGATGGTAGACAGAGAGTAACTTGCATGTTCTTGTTTGCAGGAACTGAACCGGAGATGAAGGCTGAATCAGAGGATCCTCGAGGATGGCAGTGGCAAACGGACGACAGAACACAGAAGAGAATATTATGAAAGTATGAAAGTTATAATGCTTCCATGACTACTATGAGACACTTGTTGCACACTGCAGTAAGCTCGATCGATATTAGACATGGTAAAACATGGTACTCGTGGTAAATCATGAAAACGAGATTTAAACAATAAGACTAAACATGTTGATCTATATAACAATGATTGGTTTTCTGTCGATGAATGTATCCAAACAGTTGCTCACCTGTCTAATAAACACATACTATAATAAAGCGTCTTTGGTGTTTCCATGGTTTCTACAAAATAAAACCAAAAAACGAGGGTAAGGCGGGTATGATGTCATTGATAGGCGGCGCACGGACACGGCCCGTGTCCTGGTTAAAATCGCTTATTTCTCTGGATTTAAACATTGTTAGAAACGTTTGGGATAATGTAAGTACACAAGTCAACAAAATATATAACATTGCTCTAGTGGTCTTTGGATATTTTAATCCAAAAATCTTACACACTGTGCCTTTAATAGAAAGTATACTGTGGAGCTGCTACAGAAATGTAAACATGACAGTTCTCAGACAGCTTTAAATGATGGATAGATGTAGAATAAAGTCAGCCATACCTTAGATGTGTCTGTTTGCCATCAAAATGTTTTGCAGATAGACACAATATAAGGGCTTTATGCTCACTGCATGGGCATAAACATAGACTGTTCACTGTTCATAGACTGTTCACTTTTACAAAACTGCTAGCTGTGTCAAAATTATTGTAATTCAAAATCAACAACATACTGGAAAGATTTTTAGCCTTTAATGAAAGTTGAGTTAAATGCACCATCTAAGGACACAGCTATGTCTTCAGCTGACCAGCCAGCAGGGTGACCAGATTCATAATTTCTGTTAGATTCTTTCACAGGACAGAGTGACAGACTATAGAAAATAAACATTTAACATATTTTTTCAGTCTGTTCAAATAGTCATCTACAGCACCAATTCTTCAATATTTTCATAGTGTGGTGATCCAGTATCAGACACCAGTTTAAACTGCAATGCAAGGCTCAGTTTAGTGCACGAAACATGAGGAATTTACGAAAGAGGAATTTATTTATTTCATGATTAATTAAATTAATAATGTGATTTTTTTTTTTTTACTTAAATGTAAAATATAACACACACACACACACACACACACACACACACACACACACACACACACACACACACACACACACACACACAAAACACAAGTATCCAGTTCACTTACAGGCTCAAACAGGGCTTTTCCTGCACAAATGAACTGCTACTGTATCACAGCATGCAGTTCAGGACTGAGCCGGTCCACTTGGTCCTGGCCAAGTCCAGTGTCAAATAACTCCTGCTCTAGAATATTTGTATTTTTTCCCCTTTGGTACCTTTGAAAACAGTAAAATATTTGCAAAGGATAAACTCTACTGATAATGTCACATGTGGCATTGAAAAGAATTCCTTCCTTTTTCAAAATATTGAGCCTACAAGACGTGACTATAGAGTAAGATGCCATGCAGGTAGAGACAAGTGTAATCATGCACGCAGATCAAGGTAACAAAAGCACAGTGCAGCAGTACAGCACACCCTGTTCAATTACTGTTCAGACTTCTCCATCTCAAATACCCTGCCACTTACTGCAAACATAGCCTATACAACAGAATAAATACAGCTTTTTTTAAAAAAAAGAAAGAAAGAAATAAGAAAGATAAAACATAAGGACTAAAATAATAATGTAGGTTTATGCATAAACCGACAGAAAAAATATCTCAATGAATCAAGACAAAATGCTCATTGTAAGATTTCTTAAAGTGAGAGTACTCTCGAAAATACGGAATAAAAAAATTGTGTAAAGGCAATTTTTTATCTCATGCAGAATTCTGACTTTTTTCCTTGCAATTGCGAGTTTATAGCTCACTATTCAGACAAAAAATTCTGTGAGTTTTTATATCTGGAATATGGATTTTTTGTTTTATATGGAATCTCACAATTGTGAGTTATAAAGTCAGAATTGTGACATATAAACTCACAATTGTAAGAAAAAAGTCCGAATTGTAAAATGAAAAGGTTTTTTTTATTCCGTGGCGGAAAGTTTCCATAATAAAATGAAAAATCTGCCATCATTTATTCACCCTTATGTTGCTCCCTTAGTGAGCCTGTCAAGTTTTTTATTATTATTATTTATTTATTTAAGCTCTAAATAAATTAAAGTTCCAGTGTGTAAATTTTAGCAGCATTTAGCGGTGAGGTTGCAAATTGCAGACGCCCACCGCTCACCCCTCCCTTTCGAAGCACATAGAGAAGCTACGGTGCCCGACACTGGACAAAGATGTCGTATGAGACAGCAGAGAGTGACTAGCGCTCCGTAGAGCAGTTTGTCCTTTTAGGGCTACTGTAGAAACATGGCGGTACAAAATGGCGACTTCACTGTAAGGGGACCCACGGTGTATGTAGATAGAAATGGCTCATTCTAAGGTAATAAAAACATAACGGTACATTATATGAGGTCTTTATACACCACTGAAAACATAGTTACAGTATGTATATTATATTGCATTTCTGTCAATATATCCTCCTAAATACTACACAGTGCACCTTCAAGAGCTGGTGGAGGGAAGAGTTTCAGTTAATATACACTCACCTAAAGGATTATTAGGAACACCTGTTCAATTTCTCATTAATGCAATTATCTAATCAACCAATCACATGGCAGTTGCTTCAATGCATTTAGGGGTGTGGTCCTGGTCAAGACAATCTCCTGAACGTCAGAATGGGAAAGAAAGGTGATTTAAGCAATTTTGAGCGTGGCATGGTTGTTGGTGCCAGACGGGCCGGTCTGAGTATTTCACAATCTGCTCAGTTACTGGGATTTTCACGCACAACCATTTCTAGAGTTTACAAAGAATGGTGTGAAAAGGGAAAAACATCCAGTATGCGGCAGTCCTGTGGGCGAAAATGCCTTGTTGATGCTAGAGGTCAGAGGAGAATGGGCCGACTGATTCAAGCTGATAGAAGAGCAACTTTGACTGAAATAACCACTCGTTACAACCGAGGTATGCAGCAAAGCATTTGTGAAGCCACAACACGCACAACCTTGAGGCGGATGGGCTACAACAGCAGAAGACCCCACCGGGTACCACTCACCTCCACTACAAATAGGAAAAAGAGGCTACAATTTGCACAAGCTCACCAAAATTGGACAGTTGAAGACTGGAAAAATGTTGCCTGGTCTGATGAGTCTCGATTTCTGTTGAGACATTCAGATGGTAGAGTCAGAATTTGGCGTAAACAGAATGAGAACATGGATCCATCATGCCTTGTTACCACTGTGCAGGCTGGTGGTGGTGGTGTAATGGTGTGGGGGATGTTTTCTTGGCACACTTTAGGCCCCTTAGTGCCAATTGGGCATCGTTTAAATGCCACGGCCTACCTGAGCATTGTTTCTGACCATGTCCATCCCTTTATGACCACCATGTACCCATCCTCTGATGGCTACTTCCAGCAGGATAATGCACCATGTCACAAAGCTCGAATCATTTCAAATTGGTTTCTTGAACATGACAATGAGTTCACTGCACTAAAATGGCCCCCACAGTCACCAGATCTCAACCCAATAGAGCATCTTTGGGATGTGGTGGAACGGGAGCTTCGTGCCCTGGATGTGCATCCCACAAATCTCCATCAACTGCAAGATGCTATCCTATCAATATGGGCCAACATTTCTAAAGAATGCTTTCAGCACCTTGTTGAATCAATGCCACGTAGAATTAAGGCAGTTCTGAAGGCGAAAGGGGGTCAAACACAGTATTAGTATGGTGTTCCTAATAATCCTTTAGGTGAGTGTATATTCTTGCTGTAACTTAAAGCCGTTTAGTATTTTTACTGATAAACAAATAGGATTTTTTGCTGTGTGCATTGGGCAAAATTTTTTTAAATAAACTTTGCTTTCATTGATATAATCCATGAGTAAATTATAACAGGTTTGCAGTTTTGTACTAAATTAGCTGTTAAATAGACTTAACAGATCGGGCCAAAACTGAAGCTAATTATGAACATGACGTAGGAAGACTATGGATTATTCATTCGATTCAGATTTTAGAAGAAAGCTGCTGATGTGGCAACACAAGAACATTTTTATGAGATCATATTTCTACTCTTAATATTCTTGTCATCGGCGCTGTCAAATGTTTTAAATGTCTTCGGTATCAAATGCCCCTTGTGGGGATTATTATTGAATAACGGCCTTGAGGACTGTCATTATAAAAATAATTGATTAAAAATGAGCTGCAGTGAGATGATAGAAGTGTTGTTCACACATTTGGCGAGAAAATGGGAAAAAAAGGGAAGAGAAATTAAAAAGTAAAGGTTAAGACTGATAATTTAGCAGTTCTCCTGTTCAGCCTAAAGATGTTAAATGGGTCATGACATGAGAAATCAAATTTGCCTTGATCTTTTGACATATAAGAGGTCTTTGTACCAATAAATCATGGCTTCTTTTAGTCTGTACACGTCACCCAGCAGCAGATCTGGTCCAACCTCTGCAAGCCGTCCCACTGACAGCGTCTGATGCCCACATCCCACAATGCTGCATTCTGATCTAGTTAGACACTCCAGGAGAATCATAACATACTCACTATTCAGTCCGTTTGCTCCATCTGTCAGTTTACCATTATTGTCTTCCTGAATCGATGGCCAGATGTTTTCTCTCCACGTCTATCTGTCCAAGTCATCTTTGGAATAAAGGAAATAAGGGATACAGAGGAAGTGCCATTGTATTTTGTCTAGTACACTGCACCCATCTGTTTCTCCACGCATTCTCACCATATCAGCTTTCTTTAATACCTCAGCATCTTTTTACTGTCAGATAAAATGGCCACTTTATGACCACAGATTACATCTAATCCTACACTGAACAAAAGGATTTGCAGCATCATTGCATTAGTGCTGTTAGATCCATGGCTTAATCTGCATCTAGCAAACCTTACAGTTTATGGAGATTAATATTTTTTCTGTACACTGCACTGCACAGGTGGCACAAAGAAATTAAAATTAAAGCAATTGTATTAAATTAATGTTTTAAATTAAAAGTTATAAAAACATGACAATAATAATAAATAAATAAATACTTGATTTTGCAAAATTGACTATGGTCCATTGATGTTTTAAATGAAATATAAAAAACATGACAATATATTTCACAATATTGATCATTGCCCATTGATGTTTTAAATAAAATAATAATAAAAAAAGAAACATTAAATAAACAAATACTTGATTTTGCAGTATTGACTGTCATCCATCAATGTTTTAAAGGGGTCATGACATGAATTTTTTATTATTATTATTTTAATATGTTCATATTATAATGTTAATATAGTTTTTTTGCACTACAAAACAAATATATATATATATATATATATACAAACCCTATTCCAAAAAAGTTGGGACACTGTACAAATTGTGAATAAAAAAGGAACGCAATAATTTACAAATCTCATAAACTTATATTTTATTCACAATAGAATATAGATAACATATCAAATGTTGAAAGTGAGACATTTTGAAATGTCATGCCAAATATTGGCTCATTTTGGATTTCATTACACATTCCAAAAAAGTTGGGACAGGTAGCAATAAGAGGCCGGAAAAGTTAAATGTACATATAAGGAACAGCTGGAGGACCAATTTGCAACTTATTAGGTCAATTGGCAACATGATTGGGTATAAAAAGAGCCTCTCAGAGTGGCAGTGTCTCTCAGAAGTCAAGATGGGCAGAGGATCACCAATTCCCCCAATGCTGCAGCGAAAAATAGTGGAGCAATATCAGAAAGGAGTTTCTCAGAGAAAAATTGCAAAGAGTTTGAAGTTATCATCATCTACAGTGCATAATATCATCCAAAGATTCAGATAATCTGGAACAATCTCTGTGCGTAAGGGTCAAGGCCGGAAAACCATACTGGATGCCTGTGATCTTCGGGCCCTTAGACGGCACTGCATCACATACAGGAATGCTACTGTAATGGAAATCACAACATGGGCTCAGGAATACTTCCAGAAAACATTGTCGGTGAACACAATCCACCGTGCCATTCGCCGTTGCCAGCTAAAACTCTATAGGTCAAAAAAGAAGCCATATCTAAACATGATCCAGAAGCACAGGCGTTTTCTCTGGGCCAAGGCTCATTTAAAATGGACTGTGGCAAAGTGGAAAACTGTTCTGTGGTCAGACGAATCAAAATTCGAAGTTCTTTTTGGAAACTGGGACGCCATGTCATCCAGACTAAAGAGGACAAGGACAACCCAAGTTGTTATCAGCGCTCAGTTCAGAAGCCTGCATCTCTGATGGTATGGGGTTGCATGAGTGCGTGTGGCATGGGCAGCTTACACGTCTGGAAAGGCACCATCAATGCTGAAAGGTATATCCAAGTTCTAGAACAACATATGCTCCCATCCAGACGTCGTCTCTTTCAGGGAAGACCTTGCATTTTCCAACATGACAATGCCAGATCACATACTGCATCAATTACAACATCATGGCTGCATAGAAGAAGGATCTGCAGTCCAGATCTTTCACCCATAGAAAACATTTGGCGCATCATAAAGAGGAAGATGCGACAAAAAAGACCTAAGACAGTTGAGCAACTAGAAGCCTGTATTAGACAAGAATGGGACAACATTCCTATTCCTAAACTTGAGCAACTTGTCTCCTCAGTCCCCAGATGTTTGCAGACTGTTATAAAAAGAAGAGGGGATGCCACACAGTGGTAAACATGGCCTTGTCCCAACTTTTTTGAGATGTGTTGATGCCATGAAATTTAAAATCAACTTATTTTTCCCTTAAAATGATACATTTTCTCAGTTTAAACATTTGATATGTCATCTATGTTGTATTCTGAATTAAATATTGAAATTTGAAACTTCCACATCATTGCATTCTGTTTTTATTCAAAATTTGTACAGTGTCCCAACTTTTTTGGAATCGGGTTTGTATATACACTCACCTAAAGGATTATTAAGAACACCATACTAATACTGTGTTTGACCCCCTTTCGCCTTCAGAACTGCCTTAATTCTACGTGGCATTGATTCAACAAGGTGCTGAAAGCATTCTTTAGAAATGTTGGCCCATATTGATAGGATAGCATCTTGCAGTTGATGGAGATTTGTGGGATGCACATCCAGGGCACGAAGCTCCCGTTCCACCACATCCCAAAGATGCTCTATTGGGTTGAGATCTGGTGACTGTGGGGGCCATTTTAGTGCAGTGAACTCATTGTCATGTTTAAGAAACCAATTTGAAATGATTCGAGCTTTGTGACATGGTGCCTTATCCTGCTGGAAGTAGCCATCAGAGGATGGGTACATGGTGGTCATAAAGGGATGGACATGGTCAGAAACAATGCTCAGGTAGGCCGTGGCATTTAAACGATGCCCAATTGGCACTAAGGGGCCTAAAGTGTGCCAAGAAAACATCCCCCACACCATTACACCACCACCACCAGCCTGCACAGTGGTAACAAGGCATGATGGATCCATGTTCTCATTCTGTTTACGCCAAATTCTGACTGTACCATCTGAATGTCTCAACAGAAATCGAGACTCATCAGACCAGGCAACATTTTTCCAGTCTTCAACTGTCCAATTTTGGTGAGCTCGTGCAAATTGTAGCCTCTTTTTCCTATTTGTAGTGGAGATGAGTGGTACCCGGTGGGGTCTTCTGCTGTTGTAGCCCATCCGCCTCAAGGTTGTGCGTGTTGTGGCTTCACAAATGCTTTGCTGCATACCTCGGTTGTAACGAGTGGTTATTTCAGTCAAAGTTGCTCTTCTATCAGCTTGAATCAGTCGGCCCATTCTCCTCTGACCTCTAGCATCAACAAGGCATTTTCGCCCACAGGACTGCCGCATACTGGATGTTTTTCCCTTTTCACACCATTCTTTGTAAACTCTAGAAATGGTTGTGCGTGAAAATCCCAGTAACTGAGCAGATTGTGAAATACTCAGACCGGCCCGTCTGGCACCAACAACCATGCCACGCTCAAAATTGCTTAAATCACCTTTCTTTCCCATTCTGACATTCAGTTTGGAGTTCAGGAGATTGTCTTGACCAGGACCACACCCCTAAATGCATTGAAGCAACTGCCATGTGATTGGTTGATTAGATAATTGCATTAATGAGAAATTGAACAGGTGTTCCTAATAATCCTTTAGGTGAGTGTATATTTGCTTACCTGTCTATTAAAACATGCGAGAGCAGAGTTTGTCGCGAAGCTCTCTCCATCTTGAAAACGGCATGCCGATATCGATCCTTGTTTTATTTCTCCGTTTGTCCCAAAGCCTGCTTGCCTCAGTTGATCTTTTACGTTTTTTTGGATTTTATGTATTTTTATGTACCAAAGAATAATCCTGATCCATGATGACGACACAACAGCGGTGTGCTAGATGCTGTATAACCACCACTTCCTCATTTGTCCACACGTGTTACCATGCGGAAACCGAGGATAACTTTCCAATTTAACCCATTTCAAGGGTTCCACCAGTAGTGGGCGATCATGCAACATAAGCAATGATGTACATCTGAGTCAACACAGAGGGAAGATAGTGAGGGAAGGGCATGAAAACGTGAATTGAAACAGCCATTCATTTTTGTCCACTTGCCCTCAGCATCTTATTCTTTAACATCAGGGAAAATTAGTGATACAAAGAGCAAGAAGAGTTAACATGACTATTAAGTTAATGATGGGACACTAAAATGGACAAACATCATAGAAGACCCCATTTTGAAATGTTTATTTCACAAACTTAATACACCAACATTTAACGCTTCAAACCAGTTAAATAAAATGGGATGCATTTCCTTGACAGCATGTACACTACAGTCAAGTTGCCTTCCACATTCTGTTTCTAAATGGTGCAAGAACAAGCACAGACATTTAAACAAAGTAGCTTTGTCCAAATCTACATAAGAACTGACACGGTTTAGACTGGTTAATGTCATGCTCTGGAAACAGTTTATAAAGACCCCTTTCATAAGTGAAGTTTAGGATTAAACTTGTCCCCAAAAAAAAAAAAAAAAATTTTAGACCCCATTTACACCTGTATTTAGCATAGTCCACTTGTGATCAAACTGATAAATGTTTTAGTACCAGGTGTAAACAGGCCCTCAGACAGCAACCCAGGTGGGATACACCAGTTAAGGGACTACACCAGCTTTTATTAAAGCACCAGTCTACTTTTAAATAAACATTGGGGCTAGCCTAAAGAAAAAAAAAGGCTGGTCACAATTTGGGATTAAAAGGACAAGGCAGGTTGATACTGATTTTGTTGCAGATGCAATGCTGTACTTGCATGACTCCAGGGGGCTTTCAAATTACATTACACAAAAGGGGGACTTGGCATGCTTGAATAATACAAGCAGTTATGTTAGTCCAGGCATAAAAGTCACAAGTAGAGACCAAAACAGATTAAACAACCCCTAATTTGATACCATTAAGAACAGGGGCCCAGGTTAGCAACTGGAGCTTGGCAAGTAGGTCAGGTTTGGGCAGACACTTGGCTTGTTTAGTTCAAGCACAACCTTGAAGCAAAATACACAAAGCAAAAAACCACAGACAGTTGAGTTAAGTTTATTAAAACTACTAGAGTCACATGACCAGGTTAACTTCTCCACTAGACACCACAGTTTGCCCACTAGAGATGGTCTTGACATTAGCATCTCTTCCTGGAAAAGAAAGGTAGAATCGTGAGGCATTTAAAAACCAAATTCTCATGGTTCCTGAAGTCAGTTTACAAGCACTCACTTTTCCTAGTGCAGCTTTGATCACAGGAGCCAGAAGAGGGATGGCACACCACTGTACTACAGTGGATGAAGATCTAACAGAGGGGGAAAGGGTTAAGCCACAGAAAGCACTAGATTTATAAAAATAAAAAATTTCAGGTAAGGCTGCAGAGCATACGGTTTCCTGTAGAGGAGCCAGTGATGCTGGATCCACAAATGTGAACATCTTCACAACAAAGCGCTTGTAGTGGGTTGGGAACTGAAGACCAGAAGATCCAGCCACCGGAACCAATGTGGTCAGGTAACGGTCATCCTGGTAAGGGCATCTGAAAGGCAAAGAGGCAGTCAGAAATGCCTTACAGCACACTAGACAGATAAAGACTGGCCTTACTCACCCATCGACCAGAAGGTCCCACTGGGGTAGACTGAGTGGACTGGGGGTTGATGTCGCCCAGCAACGTCCCAGCATTAGGACAATGTTGGGGTCGGTCCTCTCCAAAATGCGCACCTCAACATACACAGGCTCCCGCAGGACTTTTGTGACTGGATAATCAGCATAACTGTAGTAGGACGTGTACGCCTCATCCCCTGAGGAAGGATACCAGTGTTTAACCAGAAACTGCTGCAACCTGGAGTTTTAGAAAATACTTATGCATGCTTGAGACACTTACCTTCTGCACAGCCTTTGGTGACACATTGACCATTTGCCAGTCTAAGCTCCACCCTGAGGGGTCCAGGAGCCACTACTGGTGGAGGTGCAGGAACAGTGTTGACCTCCACAACCAGAGCTTCCACAGAAGTAGCAGAGTACCTACACTGGAAGAGAAGCCTACACAAACAGTGAGCTTGTAGCACTTCTCAAGAATTAACATTTATGCTAAAGCATAAAAATCACCTACTCAAAATGGCTGTCCCTTGTGATGGAACCAAGTGGTCCGACACCCACTTCATACGAGGAGGTTATTCGGTTTTCATACACCACATATCCACTGTCCTCCTGCAAAAAGTAACTGTTGGCATCCAGTCCACTCTAAGCCATGCAGAACAGAACCACAAGCAGCTACTCACCATCATGTTTGTGCCACATGCAGTGACAGGGAATTGGTATATAGCAAAGGAAGGTGTGGATCCCACAGGACTGCAAGGTGGGTCATTTCCACCCAGGAGACGGACTGAATCCAGGCTCAAGCGAGGTAGCGTAACATCTCTAGCCACCACTACCACAAACTGACCATCTCTTATACACTGGACAGTCACTGGAACAAGGTACAAGAGCAGGTTATTGCTGAGGAACAGTTTAACATGAACACCTTTACATTGACTCTTACCTGCCTTCCCATAGAAACACTGCTGTCCATTAAAGCAGCAGTTGATAGCTTCACACTCAGCACCACTGATACCAGGTGGGCCACATTGGATCTGCTCATAATCAGCTACAGCACATTTGTCAAGGGGCTCTGCCTGTGCCACTGGCTGCTTAGGCTGAACCTGCTGAGGAAGCTGTTGACTAGCTTGTTGAACCTGCTGAGGAAGCTGTTGACTAGCTTGTTGAAACTGCGGAGGAAACTGTTGACTAGCTTGCCGTTGAACCTGCTGAGGAACCTGTTGACTAGCTTGTTGAACCTGCGGAGGAAACTGTTGACTAGCTTGCCGTTGAACCTGCTGACTAGCTTGTTGAACCTGCTGAGGAAACTGCTGACTAGCTTGTTGAACCTGCTGAGGAACCTGTTGACTAGCTTGCCGTTGAACCTGCTGAGGAACCTGTTGACTAGCTTGCCATTGAACCTGCTGACTAGCTTGTTGAAACTGCTGAGGAACCTGTTGACTAGCTTGCCGTTGAACCTGCTGACTAGCTTGCCGTTGAACCTGCTGAGGAAACTGCTGACTAGCTTGTTGAACCTGCTGAGGAACCTGTTGACTAGCTTGCCATTGAACCTGCTGATTAGCTTGCCGTTGAACCTGCTGAGAAACCTGTTGACTAGCTTGCCGTTGAACCTGCTGAGGAAACTGCTGACTAGCTTGTTGAACCTGCTGAGGAAACTGTTGACTAGCTTGCCGTTGAACCTGCTGACTAGCTTGTTGAACCTGCTGAGGAACCTGTTGACTAGCTTGCCGTTGAACCTGCTGAGGAACCTGTTGACTAGCTTGTTGAACCTGCTGAGGAAACTGCTGACTAGCTTGCCGTTGAACCTGCTGAGGAAACTGCTGACTAGCTTGTTGAACCTGCTGAGGAAACTGCTGACTAGCTTGTTGAACCTGCTGAGGAAACTGTTGACTAGCTTGCCGTTGAACCTGCTGAGGAAACTGTTGACTAGCTTGCTGTTGAACCTGCTGGTCAGTTTGCTGTAACATCAGAGTTTGAGGATTCTGGGGCAGATTACTCCACTGTGGAACAGCATGACAGAAAGCACAAAACCACACACAAAGTGCCAGAGATTGAACAGCACAACAATTTCCTGCCATTGTTCAACAGCTAGTCACACTGTTGAGATGCTGCCCTTTGGTCTTTTTGTATTCTACAGATTTTGGCTAATTAACGATAATCCCTCCCTCTTCATTAACAGTCATGATTCTCCAGACTTGCCCAAATGGGAGCTTATGCTACCAGAAAATTCTCATTGGTTCTCAAAATTATACGCATGTGATGTTTCTTGATTCCAATTAGTCAGATTTGTCATATTGAAGACAAATAAAAAGGTTCATGCTCAGGTTTGCTACTGGAGCTTGCCCAAAGTACTTTGGGTAGATGTTTGGTGCATTCCGCTTTGCTTGTAGACATGCTGAAATAGTAACTAACATTACTACTTTTACAATATCTTTATATGGCACAAATAGTAGGAGTAGTCTGTAGTTCCATATTTAGCAACACACTCACAAACCTCCCTAAGCACTTCCCTTTGGGGCAATCCCTGTCGCCAGTTTGAAGTGTTCCACAAGTGGACAAGGGAGGTTTATATGGACAGACCCTCGACTCCTTGATTATGACAGAGGGGACGAGTCTACTCATATGTACTTAGCAGTGTTGGGGAGTAACTAGTTGCATGTAACTAGATTATGTAATTTAATTACAAAATAAATGTAACTCTAATCAGTTACAGTTACTGAGAAAAAATGTGTAATTAAATTACAGTTACTTATGAAAATGTTAATTATTACAAAGGGTTACATCTGAATATTTTCTGTAAAAAGCTAGGATATGTTGAATAATATTAATTTGTTGCTTGTTGCCTGTTTTTGATGTGCAGGATGCTTTTTTCAATTTGCCTTTTTTTTTGTTTTGTTTTTTTTTACAATTGCTAGGACCCATTTCTCAATACTTAGGTCACTTTTTCAAAACGCAGACCCAAAAAACACTAACGTCAGGTTGCATTATACAATGATTTTCTTTTGTAAAATTTCTTTACAAAATCAGAATGACACTCTCTACTGCTTATAATTCACTGCAGTTTATGTTACATAGTCTATGTTTACATTACAGTACAAAATTATTCCTAAGTTTTCCTCTTTTGAATGGATGGTAATGTGTAGGTGTTCAGTTACATCTAGTTTCTTTGATAGTATTTGATTTTTTAGATTCAGAATATATACCAATATGGTATTACTGTAAAAAATTTTTTTTTTGCAAATTTCTGTCTTATTAGAGCACCGATGGTGGGAGGACCCTATTGGAATTGCTCGGTCTATTATTCTTATTCTCCGAAATTAATCACATTTTTGAGGGCCTAAACATGCTTAAAACTCATGAAACTTTGCACATGCATCAAAAGTGGTGGAAATCTACGTTTCAGAATTAGGTTTGGCAAAATGGCTCGATAGCGGCACCTACAAAATTTCAATTAAGCGTCATTCGCACTATGTTTCACGTACAAGTATACAAGTACGTACACCACCACCACCACCAGCCTGCACAGTGGTAACAAGGCATGATGGATCCATGTTCTCATTCTGTTTACGCCAAATTCTGACTGTACCATCTGAATGTCTCAACAGAAATCGAGACTCATCAGACCAGGCAACATTTTTCCAGTCTTCAACTGTCCAATTTTGGTGAGCTCGTGCAAATTGTAGCCTCTTTTTCCTATTTGTAGTGGAGATGAGTGGTACCCGGTGGGGTCTTCTGCTGTTGTAGCCCATCCGCCTAAAGGTTGTGCGTGTTGTGGCTTCACAAATGCTTTGCTGCATACCTCGGTTGTAACGAGTGGTTATTTCAGTCAAAGTTGCTCTTCTATCAGCTTGAATCAGTCGGCCCATTCTCCTCTGACCTCTAGCATCAACAAGGCATTTTCGCCCACAGGACTGCCGCATACTGGATGTTTTTCCCTTTTCACACCATTCTTTGTAAACTCTAGAAATGGTTGTGCGTGAAAATCCCAGTAACTGAGCAGATTGTGAAATACTCAGACCGGCCCGTCTGGCACCAACAACCATGCCACGCTCAAAATTGCTTAAATCACCTTTCTTTCCCATTCTGACATTCAGTTTGGAGTTCAGGAGATTGTCTTGACCAGGACCACACCCCTAAATGCATTGAAGCAACTGCCATGTGATTGGTTGATTAGATAATTGCATTAATGAGAAATTGAACAGGTGTTCCTAATAATCCTTTAGGTGAGTGTATATTTGCTTACCTGTCTATTAAAACATGCGAGAGCAGAGTTTGTCGCGAAGCTCTCTCCATCTTGAAAACGGCATGCCGATATCGATCCTTGTTTTATTTCTCCGTTTGTCCCAAAGCCTGCTTGCCTCAGTTGATCTTTTACGTTTTTTTGGATTTTATGTATTTTTATGTACCAAAGAATAATCCTGATCCATGATGACGACACAACAGCGGTGTGCTAGATGCTGTATAACCACCACTTCCTCATTTGTCCACACGTGTTACCATGCGGAAACCGAGGATAACTTTCCAATTTAACCCATTTCAAGGGTTCCACCAGTAGTGGGCGATCATGCAACATAAGCAATGATGTACATCTGAGTCAACACAGAGGGAAGATAGTGAGGGAAGGGCATGAAAACGTGAATTGAAACAGCCATTCATTTTTGTCCACTTGCCCTCAGCATCTTATTCTTTAACATCAGGGAAAATTAGTGATACAAAGAGCAAGAAGAGTTAACATGACTATTAAGTTAATGATGGGACACTAAAATGGACAAACATCATAGAAGACCCCATTTTGAAATGTTTATTTCACAAACTTAATACACCAACATTTAACGCTTCAAACCAGTTAAATAAAATGGGATGCATTTCCTTGACAGCATGTACACTACAGTCAAGTTGCCTTCCACATTCTGTTTCTAAATGGTGCAAGAACAAGCACAGACATTTAAACAAAGTAGCTTTGTCCAAATCTACATAAGAACTGACACGGTTTAGACTGGTTAATGTCATGCTCTGGAAACAGTTTATAAAGACCCCTTTCATAAGTGAAGTTTAGGATTAAACTTGTCCCCAAAAAAAAAAAAAAATTTTAGACCCCATTTACACCTGTATTTAGCATAGTCCACTTGTGATCAAACTGATAAATGTTTTAGTACCAGGTGTAAACAGGCCCTCAGACAGCAACCCAGGTGGGATACACCAGTTAAGGGACTACACCAGCTTTTATTAAAGCACCAGTCTACTTTTAAATAAACATTGGGGCTAGCCTAAAGAAAAAAAAAGGCTGGTCACAATTTGGGATTAAAAGGACAAGGCAGGTTGATACTGATTTTGTTGCAGATGCAATGCTGTACTTGCATGACTCCAGGGGGCTTTCAAATTACATTACACAAAAGGGGGACTTGGCATGCTTGAATAATACAAGCAGTTATGTTAGTCCAGGCATAAAAGTCACAAGTAGAGACCAAAACAGATTAAACAACCCCTAATTTGATACCATTAAGAACAGGGGCCCAGGTTAGCAACTGGAGCTTGGCAAGTAGGTCAGGTTTGGGCAGACACTTGGCTTGTTTAGTTCAAGCACAACCTTGAAGCAAAAAACCACAGACAGTTGAGTTAAGTTTATTAAAACTACTAGAGTCACATGACCAGGTTAACTTCTCCACTAGACACCACAGTTTGCCCACTAGAGATGGTCTTGACATTAGCATCTCTTCCTGGAAAAGAAAGGTAGAATCGTGAGGCATTTAAAAACCAAATTCTCATGGTTCCTGAAGTCAGTTTACAAGCACTCACTTTTCCTAGTGCAGCTTTGATCACAGGAGCCAGAAGAGGGATGGCACACCACTGTACTACAGTGGATGAAGATCTAACAGAGGGGGAAAGGGTTAAGCCACAGAAAGCACTAGATTTATAAAAATAAAAAAATAAAAAATTTCAGGTAAGGCTGCAGAGCATACGGTTTCCTGTAGAGGAGCCAGTGATGCTGGATCCACAAATGTGAACATCTTCACAACAAAGCGCTTGTAGTGGGTTGGGAACTGAAGACCAGAAGATCCAGCCACCGGAACCAATGTGGTCAGGTAACGGTCATCCTGGTAAGGGCATCTGAAAGGCAAAGAGGCAGTCAGAAATGCCTTACAGCACACTAGACAGATAAAGACTGGCCTTACTCACCCATCGACCAGAAGGTCCCACTGGGGTAGACTGAGTGGACTGGGGGTTGATGTCGCCCAGCAACGTCCCAGCATTAGGACAATGTTGGGGTCGGTCCTCTCCAAAATGCGCACCTCAACATACACAGGCTCCCGCAGGACTTTTGTGACTGGATAATCAGCATAACTGTAGTAGGACGTGTACGCCTCATCCCCTGAGGAAGGATACCAGTGTTTAACCAGAAACTGCTGCAACCTGGAGTTTTAGAAAATACTTATGCATGCTTGAGACACTTACCTTCTGCACAGCCTTTGGTGACACATTGACCATTTGCCAGTCTAAGCTCCACCCTGAGGGGTCCAGGAGCCACTACTGGTGGAGGTGCAGGAACAGTGTTGACCTCCACAACCAGAGCTTCCACAGAAGTAGCAGAGTACCTACACTGGAAGAGAAGCCTACACAAACAGTGAGCTTGTAGCACTTCTCAAGAATTAACATTTATGCTAAAGCATAAAAATCACCTACTCAAAATGGCTGTCCCTTGTGATGGAACCAAGTGGTCCGACACCCACTTCATACGAGGAGGTTATTCGGTTTTCATACACCACATATCCACTGTCCTCCTGCAAAAAGTAACTGTTGGCATCCAGTCCACTCTAAGCCATGCAGAACAGAACCACAAGCAGCTACTCACCATCATGTTTGTGCCACATGCAGTGACAGGGAATTGGTATATAGCAAAGGAAGGTGTGGATCCCACAGGACTGCAAGGTGGGTCATTTCCACCCAGGAGACGGACTGAATCCAGGCTCAAGCGAGGTAGCGTAACATCTCTAGCCACCACTACCACAAACTGACCATCTCTTATACACTGGACAGTCACTGGAACAAGGTACAAGAGCAGGTTATTGCTGAGGAACAGTTTAACATGAACACCTTTACATTGACTCTTACCTGCCTTCCCATAGAAACACTGCTGTCCATTAAAGCAGCAGTTGATAGCTTCACACTCAGCACCACTGATACCAGGTGGGCCACATTGGATCTGCTCATAATCAGCTACAGCACATTTGTCAAGGGGCTCTGCCTGTGCCACTGGCTGCTTAGGCTGAACCTGCTGAGGAAGCTGTTGACTAGCTTGTTGAACCTGCTGAGGAAGCTGTTGACTAGCTTGTTGAAACTGCGGAGGAACCTGTTGACTAGCTTGCCGTTGAACCTGCTGAGGAACCTGTTGACTAGCTTGTTGAACCTGCTGAGGAAACTGCTGACTAGCTTGCCGTTGAACCTGCTGAGGAACCTGTTGACTAGCTTGCCGTTGAACCTGCTGAGGAACCTGTTGACTAGCTTGTTGAACCTGCTGAGGAAACTGCTGACTAGCTTGCCGTTGAACCTGCTGAGGAACCTGCTGAGGAAACTGTTGACTAGCTTGCCGTTGAACCTGCTGAGGAAACTGTTGACTAGCTTGCTGTTGAACCTGCTGGTCAGTTTGCTGTAACATCAGAGTTTGAGGATTCTGGGGCAGATTACTCCACTGTGGAACAGCATGACAGAAAGCACAAAACCACACACAAAGTGCCAGAGATTGAACAGCACAACAACTTCCTGCCATTGTTCAACAGCTAGTCACACTGTTGAGATGCTGCCCTTTGGTCTTTTTGTATTCTACAGATTTTGGCTAATTAACGATAATCCCTCCCTCTTCATTAACAGTCATGATTCTCCAGACTTGCCCAAATGGGAGCTTATGCTACCAGAAAATTCTCATTGGTTCTCAAAATTATACGCATGTGATGTTTCTTGATTCCAATTAGTCAGATTTGTCATATTGAAGACAAATAAAAAGGTTCATGCTCAGGTTTGCTACTGGAGCTTGCCCAAAGTACTTTGGGTAGATGTTTGGTGCATTCCGCTTTGCTTGTAGACATGCTGAAATAGTAACTAACATTACTACTTTTACAATATCTTTATATGGCAGAAATAGTAGGAGTAGTCTGTAGTTCCATATTTAGCAACACACTCACAAACCTCCCTAAGCACTTCCCTTTGGGGCAATCCCTGTCGCCAGTTTGAAGTGTTCCACAAGTGGACAAGGGAGGTTTATATGGACAGACCCTCGACTCCTTGATTATGACAGAGGGGACGAGTCTACTCATATGTACTTAGCAGTGTTGGGGAGTAACTAGTTGCATGTAACTAGATTATGTAATTTAATTACAAAATAAATGTAACTCTAATCAGTTACAGTTACTGAGAAAAAATGTGTAATTAAATTACAGTTACTTATGAAAATGTTAATTATTACAAAGGGTTACATCTGAATATTTTCTGTAAAAAGCTAGGATATGTTGAATAATATTAATTTGTTGCTTGTTGCCTGTTTTTGATGTGCAGGATGCTTTTTTCAATTTGCCTTTTTTTTTGTTTTGTTTTTTTTACAATTGCTAGGACCCATTTCTCAATACTTAGGTCACTTTTTCAAAACGCAGACCCAAAAAACACTAACGTCAGGTTGCATTATACAATGATTTTCTTTTGTAAAATTTCTTTACAAAATCAGAATGACACTCTCTACTGCTTATAATTCACTGCAGTTTATGTTACATAGTCTATGTTTACATTACAGTACAAAATTATTCCTAAGTTTTCCTCTTTTGAATGGATGGTAATGTGTAGGTGTTCAGTTACATCTAGTTTCTTTGATAGTATTTGATTTTTTAGATTCAGAATATATACCAATATGGTATTACTGTAAAAATTTTTTTTTTGCAAATTTCTGTCTTATTAGAGCACCGATGGTGGGAGGACCCTATTGGAATTGCTCGGTCTATTATTCTTATTCTCCGAAATTAATCACATTTTTGAGGGCCTAAACATGCCTAAAACTCATGAAACTTTGCACACGCATCAAAAGTGGTGGAAATCTACGTTTCAGAATTAGGTTTGGCAAAATGGCTCGATAGCGCCACCTACAAAATTTCAATTAAGCGTCATTCGCACTATGTTTCACGTACAAGTATGAAATTCGGTTCACACATGTAACAGCCCAATACCTACAAAAAAGTCTTGGAAGCAAAATCTAAAAACCCAACAGGAAGTGAGATATTTTGAATTTTCTCTGCAAAATTTTTGCAGTTTTTGCCATTTCCAGACTTTGTACTTTAACGAACTCCTCCTAGAGATTTTATCAGATCAACATCATATTTTGTCAGTCTAATCTAAAGGCCTTTGCGACGTTAAATTGTGAAGATCTTGAGTTTTCGCTGAAGGGCGTGTCCGTGGCGGCCTGACAAAGTTCGATGTTTCGCCATGAAACAGGAAGCTGTTGTAAGTCAGGTATATAATGTGCGATCTGCTCCAAACTTCACATGATTGATAAGAGTCCTGGCCTGAAGACATCTACATGCCAATATTCAGTTTGTCATAGCGCCACCTGCTGTCAACAGGAAATGGCATGCTTTACACTGTAATTCACTCCCAGAAACACATTTAAATATGCCACAAAGTACCAAACATGCTAGAAACACATACCCCCCAGTGGGACTACTAACGCTTGGATGATGAGTATGGTAACAAGACGCCTAAATTATGTTGGTGGAGATGGGGAGACGGAGGGAAGCCAAAACAGCTGATGCCAGAGCAAGGTGAGCGGCTGCTTATATGCTCCGGCAGTTAATTGAAAGTTTAGATGGGTTCATACCTCCCAAAATTTTGTGAACTTCACTTATATTCATAGTATTTCAGAAACAGAACGCGCATCTGTATCCAGTGTAGACAGCATCAGTGATTATAATGGGTTCTATTTGCTTTTGACGCGACGCTCACATATAGTGCAGGAAAATGTGAGCCATTAAGCAATTAAATGCCAGTGGGCGGGGCCTATGGTGCGATGATGTATAACTATTGGTCTATGTCTTGCTCTGGAGGCAGGCATATGCAAATGTATTTGCCCGTGTGACGTCACAGATCCCGCAATATCAAAATGAGCTGCATATACACCGATCAGGCATAACATTATGAACATTATGTGTCCGCATTATCCTGCTGAAAGAGGCCACAGCCACCAGGGAATACCGTTTCCATGAAAGGGTGTACATGGTTTGCAACAATGCTTTGGTGGTACGTGTCAAAGTAACATCCACATGAATGGCAGGACCCAAGGTTTCCCAGCAGAACATTGCCCAAAGCATCACACTGCCTCCGTCGGCTTGCCTTCTTCCCATAGTGCATCCTGGTGCCATGTGTTCCCCAGGTGAGCGACACACACGCACCCGGCCATCCACGTGATGTAAAAGAAAACGTGATTCATCAGACCAGGCCACCTTCTTCCACTGCTCCGTGGTCCAGTTCTGATGCTCACGTGCCCACTGTTGGCGCTTTCGGCGGAGGACAGGGGTCAGTTGTCATGGGCACCCTGACTGGTCTGCGGCTATGCAGCCCCATACGCAACAAACTGTGATGCACTGTGTATTCTGACACCTTTCTATCACAACCAGCATTAACTTCTTGAGCAATTTGAGCTAGAGTAGCTCATCTGTTTGATCGGACCACACGGGCCAGCCTTCGCTCCCCACGTGCTCAATGAGCCTTGGAGCCATGACCCTGTCGCCGGTTCACCCCTGTTCCTTCCTTGGACCACTTTTGATAGATACTGACCACTGCAGACCGGGAACACCCCACAAGAGCTGCAGTTTTGGAGATGCTCTGACCCAGTCCTCTAGCCATCACAATTTGTCCCTTGTCAAACTCGCTCAAATCCTTACGCTTGCCCATTTTTCCTGCTTCTAACACATCAACTTTGAGGACAAAATGTTCACTTGCTGCCTAATATATCACATCCACTAACAGGTGCCGTGATGAAGAGATAATCAGTGTTATTCACTTCACCTGTGAGTGTGTTTAAGCTTAGCAATAAATTAGCAATAATCAATTGTGCCCTTGAGCACTGACCTGTACTCAAAGTCTACAACTAGATTCAAGCTGGATTCGGAGCCTGCAGTATGATATTATGCACCTGAATCACATAAATAAAAGAGTGTGTGTCTTGTGGTAGTAGTTTGCACAGTAGCCACACTGGCAAAGATGATGGGGTCTATTTCCAAATTACAGAGCAGCTCTTGAGACAATGAGATGGTTCACTGTGAAAAGACACATTCAATTTGTGTGGGCTCTTTTCAGTTGACGTAATGACAAAGAGAGGTATCTCTTGCCAAACACATTCTGTCATTGTATTCCCCATCACAACTTTTTTTGAGGATGGAAATGTATTGCTTTACTTACTAGCATTATAAGTTATATAATATATTGATCTCTAAATTGTATTTCAGCTTTATCAGCATAATGCCCCCTAAACCTGCTCTATAAAGCATATGATTCATGCACACATCCTGTATATGTACAGTAAACTAATGTGTGATGATATATTCCCGTCCAGTGTTGATATTATTCTCTGGTCCTGTTGGCCAGAGTCTACATAAAGTCTAAACAGGAACTAGGGTGAAAAGGGACCTTGTTCCTTAAAGGATATGAATCTTTGAAGAGCCTGTGGAACTTTATTGAGGAAATGGTGGTCGAAATCCCACCATCTGGTATGTAATTCAGAATCTAGCTATTTTCAGTACGGCCCCAAGAGAGGTATTTCCCATAAATGAATCAAAGAGGGGCTCTTTCAAAATAAACCAAGGGCCAGCATTTGTGATGCAACATTTTGACACATTTCAAAACATATTATTGCTTGAGAGAGTATATATATATCTGGTGATTCATTTTTTCATATTCTTTATAATATAAATGTGTATAAATTTCAGGGAGTCTGTGACCCTTTGCGATCTTGTTAGATCCCACAGACAGCGCCACGTCTGCAGTGCATAGAATAATTACACCTCCTCCGTGGCCTGCTTTCAGTGTCTGCAGAGGCCAGAATGGAAAATGCCACGTTGCAGAGAAACTATTTTTTTCCAGCGTTGTCTCATCCAGATGTTTCTCTCCTAACTGCTCTGTACACTCAGAAAGTACAGACATTAGCAATCTATAGCAGAGTGAACCTCTTTGACTGTGATTTTACGGCAGATGTCTGATGGGTGGAATGAAACGGTAGGCGTGATTAGTTTAGTCTGGTGGTCAGGACACACAAAACTAAGAGACAGTACAGTTGGGATGGGCCCCTGGAATTTCAGACAGGATTTTTTTTTTTAGAAGATTCAACCATTTGACACTCTGTCTCAAAAAAAATCTGTGGTGCAAGTCTGAAATAGGCCTACATGGTACAGTCAGCCGCACTAAAGATTATCTGCACACCATTATCTGAACATAAATGCTTCAATGAGTAGGAGTGAATCACATAAAGGCATGTATATGTAATAATCACTTCTGAGTAAGCACCAGAGAAGTTTCTAGACCAAGTCTTTTTGGGCGGATGAAGCATATAAGAATCCTACAGCAAACACTGTGTGAAAGAATCTACAGATTTAAAAAATGATTAATTAATTTAATCTTAAAACGAGTATAATTTTATATAGGCCTATACAGTATACATAATATACATTTTAAAGTAGCTTACATTGTTGATATATATTATATTGGTTCATTATAAAGGTGTTTATGTTTACGTCAATAGTACGTTTTTTTATGTATATGCATTTTAAGGAAATTATTGAAATTTACATGAGTGGTCCAAAGCTAGGAATAATTAAGCTTTTTTTTTTAAAGAAGTCTCTTATGCTCACCAAGGCTGCTATATTTGATCAAAAATACAGTAAAACAGTGATATTGTTAAATATTATTACAATTTAAAATAACTGCTTTCTATTTTAGATTTTTAAAATGTAATTTATTGTGATCAAAGCTGAATTTTCAGCATAATTACTCCAGTCTTCAGTGTCACATGATCCTTTAGAAATCATTCTAATAATAGAATGAGGGGATTTTTGTTTGTTTGTTTTGTTTTAGCAAAAGAATAAAAGGCACATCCAAGCAGACAATCCCAAAAGAGTTTCCATTACTCATTCTCTGCATTAGTCTTTCTTGGCTTCAACACTGACCTACATGATCTGACATGAAGCTTAATTCATGAATTCTTAGCTGGAAGTGAGAATTTTTGTAGATCAGCAACAAATTATGAGCTGGCCTGTTATGTTGGTCTATGTTCCCTCAAACTTGAAGCAGTTATGTTTACTAAAATATTATTTTTAGCAAAAAAAGTTACAGACTGTGATACACACCTGTTAGTTTTCTAAAACTATTAAGCAAGTAATAGGTTACACTTTGTTTCGATGGTCCACTCTAGACACTCTACTGACTATAAGTAACTTTGCAACTACATGTCAACTCTCATTAGAGTATTAGTAGACTGTTAGGTTAGGGTTAAGTGTTAGGGTCAGTAAAATAAGTTCACATGTACTTTCAAAGTTACTTATAGTTAGTAGAATGTCTAAAGTGGAACATCAAAATAAAGTGTTAGCAGATATTAAGGCTATTGTTACTCTAATGACTGGTAGCTCATGTAGTTGCAAATATAGCTAGTAGAATGTCTAAAGTGGACTATCAAAGTGTTACCAAGTCATATTTAACACTATGAGATGATAAAGTTAATGATCACATACCAATTACCTACAGTTAAGTTCAAATATGAACTTAGTTAAAAGTATACAATGAGAATAAAGGTCCACGTGAGTTGGATACAGAGAGTTAACAGTGGGACGTCCCACCCTGACTGAGTGAAAGGGGTTGACCGGACCTGCCCACAGCAAATGTCTTCTGTGTGAACTTGTATTGCTGTTAGACAGTTTCGGACCCTTCCACCAGCTGACTTCTCCTCTGGCTTCTCTGTTAGACGGACAGAAGGTAAGAGCATTCATTTGGGTCCTCTTCTATTCTTACATCCTGCATAAAGAAAACATACAGTCCATTGGTGAAGTGTTGATTTACTAATACTTTCAAAACCATTGCTAAAACAATTCTCAATAACAGCAGTGTCTTACTTGCATGCTAAAAAGACTGTAAGGTTTCAAACAATACTTTCCCATGTGTATGTCTGAAAGCATCGACCTCTCTGTAAAACTTCCACTGGAAACAGGTGTCTCAAACTTTGTGTGTTGCTTATTTATTCATTCTGATATCTCTGTAAAATAAATGTGAACAGACTATTTACCAAGCTAATGTTCTTATTGTGCTGTTTACTCAAAGTTTGAGCCTAAAACACGCACTGTAGCGCTCAGAGCAGCACAATATTGAGGTATTGTGTGCCACATATGCAGCAGGAGGGGTGAACACAGAGTCAGGGGTGGAGGGGGAGGGGAGAGAGATTCAGCCCAATAGACCCCTCCCTTTACAATTACTCCCATCAAAAGGAATGCGTGTTTCCATGGCAATTTTTCACCAGCTGTTTGAGACCATGTCGAACGAGGCAGATGTCGCTGCTGTAGACAAACAAAAATCGTGTGAAGACACACTGAGCCCACAGCTGCCGGAGGGGCCGATGTTATAATATAAAGATAAAAGTTTTGTTCATTGAAAAAAATAGTTTTTTCAAGCATTATTTTTTTATTCATAAAATTCACTAATTTTTCTGTTCAATTTGCATACCAATTGAACACTCCTAAAAATAAAGGTTCCAAAAGGGAGTTTTTGCAGCGATGCCATTTTTGGTTCCTTTCAATTAAAGTTCTTAAAATAACTTTTTTTGTAACATTTTAATAATTTAAAGAACCTTCTGTGCAATTAAAAGATTCCATGGATGTTAAAGGTTCTTCATGGAACCATAGATGCCAATAAAGAACCTTTATTTGTGAGAGTGTTTACAAGATTTCATGAGAAATGTGTGGTACGGCGTGGATAATATTTTCCCCCAGGTGCAGCAAAAGATTTGAACAGATTTGAAAGAAATATTGAAACATACAATCATTTTATGTGCCTTTGGGTGAAACAGAAAAGGTTGAATGTGTTTTTTTTTAATCAATTTTGTATGCAGGGGGTTTGTAAAGAAAGAAAACCCCACAAATCAGATGTGTTTGTCTTATGGCTTATATTTACAAATGCATATGGATTGGTGAAGTTGTAGAAATCGAAAAGAGCAACAAATCAGGTTAAGAATGTGGATTAGCACAAATCTAGTTTTAACCCCATTTTTAACTCAGTGGTTCATGGCTTGCGATCATCTTGAGGATCAGATAAATATAAACGAGTAAGTCATATTTCATGGCCACAGATAAGGTCTTTTCAAGGAGATACACTTTTGTATAGTGTGAAATTCATTTCCTTTCCCTCAGACAGTTGCTCTGTTCTTTGCACTGGATAAAGGAGACCGCTAGGCAGTAATAACAGAGCAGTTTAACCTTACAAACAGCAGTGGGGGATGGGCGGATGACTTAAAAAGGTCAGGTGATTGTTAACTCAGGTTACATGGATCTTATTTGCTCAGTCACTCTCTTTTGACTGACTGTCTTTTGTCTAACTCGGAGGTCCCTGTACTCCTTTTCCTCGTCCCCCACCCCCACCTTGTTTTTCTGCACAAGGTTTAGCTTTGTAGTAGCAATTCGTCGTTACCACAGAAATCCAGATAAGGTTACAGAGAGATGAGTTTTAATTTCCTGTGAAACAAAACCCCAGGAGTAAAACAAAGTGTTGATTTGGTGCTGTAGCACGTTTCAACGTTAGCATATCAGCGCTGATTTGTTTGAAACCCCACTTTTTGTCACATTAAATCTTTTTTTTTATGTGACTGGCAGGTTCGCTGTTTGTTTCAAGGGAGCTTTCAGTAAGAAGGAGTCTGTTTTTCTGCTTAGCACTAAGCGTCGCACAGATGCAAGCAAGGAATTGTGCCGTAATGGACAGGTGGCTTGTGCAGAGGTTTACTGCTCATGCCAAGTGACTTCCTGCTCCATAAATCAACCATGCCAAACTCTATCCCAGTGCTGGCCATTGATGATGATATTTAGTTTGTGTTTAATATTCTAAAACTACCTTGGATGATATTAGGGTAAGCATAGCAAAAGTATTTTCTCAGATGTAATTTATTGTTTAGTATTTAAATTAGCAAGAGATGCGTTGGCAGCAAGTCAAATGTAGTGGATACCGTTTTGCAGCTCATTTGTTTATCTAGAGATTGAACCACCTGTTTTGCCGCTTCGGAGAGGGAGAGAACTCCGTCTGCGGAGCTTCTGGAAAATGACTCTTTGGGAAAAAAACGCCGAGTACTGAGCCGCTGTTTTCCTCCCAGTTTACACCCAACAACCTGCTGCTTACCTTACTAAACTCTAAATTAAATACTGGGTAAAATGGCATCCTTTATACCGCTGACTTTCCTTGAGTTCAGGCATGTTTGATTTTCAATGCGACCTTCCAAACAAAACAAGTTGTTTTGCTCTAAAGTGACTCCAGAAGAGTAATGGACTTTTACTTTAGCCAAAAAAGTGACTTACATAAATATGCCAAGTCGTCTCCTGAAAGGAACAGAGCGGACATCCAAATTAAATACGGGACATGATGTTGGGTCATTTCCTTCGTCCTATGACTCACACAGACTCAGCCTGTTAAAAAAGGGACGTTTTTGCTGACGGAAAGCAAAAAGATTCCTTGTCTGCCATGTTTCAAGACGTCAGCATGTGAAGAGGGTGACAGAGCCTCTGTAGTTTTCCATGTCTAAGTCTATTAGAGATGTGGGGCGTCTGACCTTGACTTGAGCAACCACCTTCTTTTCCTTTGCCAAAGAAAACAGGGCCATTGAAAGGTTCACACACCGGCTTACGAATGAGCTGAAATCAAGAGATCATGCACTCAACAACAAGAGTTCTTGGGTGAACTGACCAACAGTATTACTAAAAAAATCCAACCTAATGGAGGATCCATCAATTTCCATTACATATTCGAAGGTTATTTGAAATCTAAAACCACATTTTTGTGAAAAATTCGACAACACAACCAACTAAATGCGGTCAACTGGAGTCAGAATGTGCTTCCAACTCATTTCATGTCTTTAAAGTCAGCATGAAACAGAAGTTGTGATAGTCTTCTCTTCCCTATTGTGGCGTATATCCGAGTGAAACGGCTTCTCAAACAAGAACAAATGTAGGATCATGATTTTGCAAATGCAAGTTGATTGGATGTTTGTCGTTTGATATTGCTGTGATCCCATGTGATTGACAGGTTGTCCCGCCCTTGCGCCAATAAACACATCATCAGAGAAAAGATGATGCTGCAAGATGGAGAGGAAGCTATTTTGAATTATAAAATTATAAAGGCACATGAATTAAAAATAATGATGTGTATATAGATAAATAATTTTAATACTGCAATATTGCATAAAAACAAGAATTGTCAATACTGATTTCATGGTCGCAATGTAACAAAAGTAGGCATTAAGTACGCATATGACACTTTGATTAAAAATAAGAGCTCAAGTGTTTAAAAAAATTAAACATGCACGTATGAATCTTTCACAATGATATCAATAAGATTAAGTAATTAGAAAATAGATGAATTTCAACTTCATGCCGACTTTAACTAACCTCATGCAGTTTTTCTTGAAGAAACTAGGAATTTTTCAATCTTGAGCAACAAGCCAAGGAGATTCTCGGCAGTTGCTGGGCAAATTATACTCAGGTCAGTGGTTTCAAGAAGACCCCTTAATTCCCATAAGAATTTTACAACTCGGCCAATTACTGCACAGATTGTGTGCACTAATCCCACCCATTATCCACTCAAGCACAAACAGGCCCACCACAGCTTGAGGGGTGAGAAATTAGCTTTGCTTTTTTAATCATGTCATGAACCAGTCAAAAACCAAATATGTCAGGATAAATATTCATCATGCTTATTACATGAACCTGGCTGATGGATGCTCCCTCAATAACCAATAACTTAAATCAAACACAGTCAATCACGTAACATTAAAATAAGCCTTTCATGTTAGCTAGTTCCATTACTGCATCTGTGTTTTAAAAAAAAAAAAAACAATAGTGTCTGGCTTTGATCTTTGATATTTAGTGCACCAGAAATGTAGTTGATAGAATCACCCCAGTGATGGTCTACCGATGGCTGCTTTGAACTTTCCAGCCATAAAGTATATCTATATTGATACAGAGAGACAAGGGGAAAGGAAGAGAGATCTTTGGTACAGAGAAAATGGACATGAGAGTGAGTGCTTTCAGACAAACAGCCCCTATCTTCCTGCAGGAAAGTGTCGTTTCTCAAGGAGAACATATCACATCAGTCCGTCTTCCAGGCGCTCTTTGAGCGAGAGGAAAGCAGTCGAGCTAGCAGAACAAAGACAGACAGAGCTCTTATCTCAATCAGCTTCTGTGTCTGGAGAGACAGACTTCTGTGGCCCGAACGCCACGTGTGGTTCAGCATCTGAGGTCTTGAACTGAAGTGGTATTGATTTCGAATTGCGGGTGTACTTAAAAGGAATATATAGGGCCAACTGGAATATTTGTGTGTGATTGTGTTGTCTAATACTCCTAAAAAACATGCATAATACTAACATGATAATGTGATCCTCTGTAAATACTTCAGATTACCTCAGGTTTTGGGTGTTTTTGCTTAGGCTGAAACTCAAGATGAGGGTTTGGATCTTCTTCCTGTTCTGCCTCGCTGGCAAGACTCTGGCTGCTCCTGTAAGTAAATCTGAAAGAGAAATATTAAATAAATATATTATTTGTATTAAGTATTATATTACATATCTTTTTGCATGAAGAAAAGTAAACAAATAGTAATGATGCTTTGTGACTTAACCTTTACTAAACTCCATACAAATTAATTTACAGACCGAAGAGGAGCCAGTTGTTGAAGAGGTATGTTATATTTAATTAAACTGATACTTAAATCTGTAAAAAATTCTCTATGCTTTTTTAATAAGGCCAAACTGCATTTTTAAAAAGCCTTGTCAAGCCAGTCATTGGCCAAAAATAGACACCTCACCCCCATTATGGGACCAGATGTGTTTACATATGCACATGTTCAACTTCCTGTTAAATTCCCCGTGGGGAATGAAATCCATAAAAGTTTGAAAATATATCTGAAAGGGACTAATAGCAATTCATTGCTTCGCCACATGTGCACACAGATGCCAGTTGTGATGGACAGAAAAGCAAAACTCTTGTTGTGGCTGTGCAGTAATGTGGGTCATTCGCGCCCATTTGAAGTTCAGTTTTACATATTTTCCTCACATAAAAGAGGAAAGCTGTGTTTAAAACTGGGCTTGGTTCTACAGGCCATACCCATAATACATTTTTTGTAATTCAGGAGTTGGAAGTGGGAGCTAACCCAGTCCAGGTGGAGACCGGAGAATTTGATGAGGCCATTGAAGTTGTGGAGGATGTTATTGCAGAGAGTGAGTTTGATGTCTTTTCCACACCACCACCAAAGTTTTGTACAGTACAGAGATTTTTCTGCTGTTTGCATCATGTCTTTTATCCCTGTATACGAGTGAAGTTGTGATAACGTGTGTAGATACAGAAGTACATGAGACCACGGGTAATAACAGGCTGCAGATAAGTCAAATGTAGACAGCTATAATTATGTGTTCAGACAGACTATGGTTATACAGGACTAAGTTGATGCCAGTGCCAGTCATCTAGCCACATGATGTGTTTGCCAACCACAAAATATCTAGGAAGGGGAAAGAAATGTAAATCCACTGGAGAAGAACATTTTTGAATATATGCCCTTTAAAGAAATAAAATAAAAATATAACAAAATAAAATAATAAATAAATACAAATATTAAAATTCAATATATAAAGAAATAAAATAAAATATATGAAACATACATATGTCTGTATATATATATATATATATATTGCATTTAATATATTAAATGTATATATATAAAAATTGCAACAAATTATAGGGATAGTTCACCCAAAAATGAAAATTCTGTTATTAATTACTCACCTTCACGTCGTTCCAAAACCGTAAGACTTTTGTTCATCTTTGGAACAGAAATGAAGATCTTTTTGATGAAATCTGAGAGCTTTCTGTCCCTCACTGACAGTCTACACAACTATCACTTTCAAGCCCCAGAAAGGTAGTAAAGACATCATAAAAGTAATCCATGTGACTCCAGTGGTTTAACCTCAATTTTATAAAGCGACGTGAGTGCTTTGTTTGCACAAAAAATATAATTTATCACTTTATAAGATATTAATCTCAATGCACGTTCATGAGAGCATCACGACGCATGAGTGTTGTGTTGACTTGAGAGCAAACGCTGTTGTGTGAACGCGGGTTGGAGATTAATATTTTGTAAATAAAGTGGTAAATTATGTTTTTTTGCGCAAACAAAGCACTTGCGTCGCTTCATAAAATTAAGGTTGAACCACTGGAGTCATATGAATTACTTTAATGATGTTTTCACTACCTTTCTGGGGCCTGAAAGTGGTAGCTGTCAATGGAGGGACAAAAGATTTCATTAAAAATATCTTCATTTGTGTTCCGAAGATGAACGAAGGTTTTAGTTTTGGAACGACATGAGGGTGAGAAATTAATGACAGAATTTTCATTTTTGGGTGAACTAACCCTTTAAATTGTTTTTTTTTTTTTTATATTTTGTCATCAATGATTTTTCCTTACAGACCCCTGCCTAAACCATCACTGCAAAAAAGGCAAAGTGTGCGAGGTTGATGACAGCAACCAGCCCATGTGTGTGTGCCAGGACCCCTTAACCTGCCCCGCCCCAGTTGGAGATTTCGAGCATGTGCGTGTCTTTAGTCATTTCCTTCACTTCACATCTGTCTCAAGTCTCCACATGTGTAGTGACAGCAATGCCTAGGAGTACAGTGTATGCACACCATTTTAGCAGTTTGATTGAAATGCTGGTTTATGTATTGGGCAAATAATGTCAGTAAACATTAGTAAGATACCTTGGGGAAATCCATACCGGTCAAGTTGACAACCGTGGCATTTATGGCTGCTTGTGTTTATGCCATTTATTTCACAGATCTGTGGCACTGACAACAAGACCTATGAGTCCTCCTGCCACTTCTTTGCCACCAAATGCGCCCTGGAGGGCACAAAGAAGGGCCACAAGCTGCACCTGGACTACATCGGACCCTGCAAATGTGAGTGCACAACTGTGAAGGAAAACAAGGGACAAACATTTAAACAGACTTTGAGTAAAATTTAGACTGCTCACAAACGCAAGTGGAATTGAGTACTTTAGCGTGATTGATGGCTTGTAGCTTTGAGGCGTCCCTGTTGCCCCCTCCAAACACTGAGCACAGGGCAAGCCTGAGCTTGCCAGTGATGCTCCACAAAGCAAACCGAATCCCCCTAAATCTGCCTCATCCACAGTTGAGTTGGGACCGAAGGGCTCAGATGGAGCTCCCACTGTGGCGTAGTCTCATTGCTAAGCAGGGTGTCTCAGTCAGAGACTCAGAAAATGTGTTTCTGGCATTAACGAATTAGATACTAACATCTATGACACTAATATTAGCCAGAGGGCTGTAATTTGCCCCCTTTTAGACTATAATGCTACGTTATGTGCCAAGAGGCATGCTAGCATGCTGTCTGTGTTTATTATTTATTTCAAATCGATTCTTTTAATGTTTGGATTTTCCCTCAGACATCGCCCCCTGCTTGGACAACGAGCTGAATGAGTTTCCCCTGCGCATGAGGGACTGGCTGAAGAACGTGCTGGTGGCCCTGTACGAGCGCGATGAAGAGAATAACCTGCTCACCGAGAAGCAGAAACTCAGAGTCAGTTAACTTTTTTGCTCTTTGTAAAGTCTGAAAAACCTTTAAAACACTGTCTAACCAGCTGAACTTTCCATGATCCTCTACATGGACAGAATTTTAACTAAAGCTAAGAAAAAAAACATTTAGGCCAAAATTCAAGGTTTATGTACATAAAATTTCCGTCCATTTGGATAACACAGTTTTAACATAAACTAATAAACTTAATTTGATGCATATTTATCAGTCATAGATAATTGATAAGAAACAGGTACAATTTATGTAATAGTGTCTGAATGTGTTTTAAATATGCAATAACCACGTTTATATATTTATTTATATATTTTCAATCTCTTTAAAGGGATAATTCACCCAAAAATCATTTGTCATCATTTACTCACCCTCATGTTGTTCCAAACCTGTATGAATTTCTTTCTTCTGCTGAATACAAAAGAAGATATTTTGAAGAATGTCAGTAACCAAACAGTTGATATAGTATTCCATAGTATAGGGAAAAAATTACTATGGAAGTCAATGGGGGCCATAAACTGTTTGGTTACTGACATTCTCCAAAATATCTTCTTTTGTGTTCAACAGAAGAAAGAAATTCATACAGGTTTGGAACAACATGAGGGTGAGTAAATGATGACAAATCATCAGTTTTGGGTGAACTATCCCTTTAACTAATATTGCTTTACAACTAGCTATATTTTAACCATGGTGATTTTAATTGAATAAATGTAATTGTTTTCACAACTAACAGATGTATACTGATATTAAGCTATTTGAATAAATGCATTTTAGAAAAATATGATTTTACAATTTAAATAAAATCTAATAGATGCAAATAGTTAACTATGCCATGATTTATTTATTTATTTTTGGAGTAAAAAATACCGGTTTCTACCCGTTTAATTTTCAAATATGCATCACCTTATAAGGTTTATTAGTTTATGTTAAAACCGTACCCAAATGAATATAAATTTTATATGCAATTCAAATACATAAATCTTAAATTTAGGCCTAAAGATTTTTTGAGTGCATAATTTAACAATAGTCAAAGCCTCTGAAATGCCAAACCTCACGCTGTGTTTTTAGGTGAAGAAGATTTACGAGAATGAGAAGAGGCTGCAGGCCGGTGAACATTCTCTGGACCTTCTGGCCCTGGACTTTGAGAAGAACTACAACATGTACATCTTCCCCGTTCACTGGCAATTTGGCCAGCTTGACCAGCACCCTGTTGACGGGTATGTTTAGCTCATTTTCACCGCTATTCTAGCTAGATCCAAACCTAACATACCTCCGAGAAAATTATGTTAAAAAAATTAATAATTACCTTGATGGTTCGGCTAAGGGTTTTGGTAACAAAAATTATTACCTAACAGTAGCTTTTATCTAAAATCGCATGTGTTATTTTGTGTTTTATCAGGTTCCTGTCCCACACCGAGCTGGCCCCTCTGCGCGCTCCTCTCATCCCAATGGAGCACTGCACCACCAGCTTCTTTGAGCAGTGTGATGCTGACCAAGACAAGTACATCGCTCTCGAGGAGTGGGCCAACTGCTTTGGAATCAAAGAGCGTGAGTTTCTGACAATGCAATTCATATTTTTTTAATGTTCAGTTGATTTTATTTGCTGACTTTGTCTGTTTTCTGCTTTCAGAGGACATCGACAATGACCTTGTCATCTAAGCGCGTCTACCATAGACGCTTCCTAGTTACTATTGGGACGAGGTGTTAACCCTTAAGTTAAAATGAAAGTAAAGGTGCTAATTGCGATTTCTAACAAGCTGCATATACCACTAAACATTCATAATGTTTAAAAATAAAATGCACAATCCACACGGTAACTATCACAAGGAGTAATTGAACACTGCCCATTTTTTTAAGTTAGCTGAAGCTGGTAAAACAAATGTTGGACAGGCTGTATTAAAGAGAGAATTAAATATGAACTGTGTATGTTGCGAAAACACTTTTTTTTGCTTTGGAAATGGATCCACAAATGTTTTTTTTAAAACTCAGAATCAGGGCTTGAATTGTAAGTTTGGAGTTTGGATGGTGGAAATGTACAAAAAACTAAATAAAGTTTCCAAATAAATGCTCTTTCTGCTTGCTTTATAAACTTTTAGTTTTGTTTGTTGCACTCTTTGGTGGTGGATTTATTGTTTTGATTTCTTTATTAAATCTGAAAACGTCTTTAATTTGAGCCCTGAATATCTACAAGCTGATGTTTTTATTTGCATATTGTTTCCTGTCAGAAATCAGGGCCAAATGTTGAGTGTTTTAAAAGTTGAATAATAAAAGGAAATATTATTTGAATTCAAGAGGACGGAATCTCGCAGGATGAGATTTCTTTTTTTTCTCCCTCTAACATGTTCACATACATTTGCAGTATTTGCCACAATGTGAGCACTATGAATCTCTTTACAGAAATAAAAGCTACTGAAATTTCCAACCTCAATCTTTGCATGCATTTATCCATTTGTCTTGATCTGTTTCCCCCAGGTTCATAACATAACCCATTTATACTGTAATGTTTGCTATGGGCAGAATGAAAAAAATTAGTCAAACGTGATGTTTGCAGATCATTTGTTTTATTCCGGCACCCAAGAATATTTTAGCGTAGAAGTAAATATGACTACATAAACACTGTAAATGTGCAAAGAAAACAATGGTGCCTGCATGGTCAGTGGGAACTGTACACTGTGGGGCTAAATATCTGGGACACATATGTTAGTAGTTTCCTTGGAGTGGATGTTTAAGTAATTTTCTTTTTGCCTTTGCATTTAAAAATACATATTTTAGGACCCTGTATTTACAGGATTATATTTAAGCATCCGAGCCGGTGTGGCTACCTCAGTGTTTAACTGGTTGCACTGAACAGTTACTGTAAATGCTGCAAAAAACATCAACAAATCATACTGAAACAGCCCTTTCAACAAGCATGTATTTATAGATTTGTTTTCTAATAATTTAGGCTAAGAACTATAGATATCAGATGACTAATTTTTCTTAAACATTTTGGATTATTCCAGAAAGCAGGGCAATTGTTATAGTTCTAATGTTTGTTTTTGCTTAAAGTCATAATCTGTAGTTTTTCACACTTATGTTCATATTTCTAAGCATCCATTAACTCAGGCTCTATTATAGTTCAAACTAAAAACAGAACAAGTTTCAAGTATGTTGCATGTATTGCATGAAGCAGTGGGAAAAAGAGTCGATGGTCTCAGTGGGATAGTCAGTCATGGGAAAGCAGAGCTAGAGAGAAAGAGCAGGATTTACCCAGTCACCAGGCTTACCCTTTCAGCCAGACACTCACGTCAGGAATCTCAAACAATGGCAGAGCTCCAGCCAGAACACTGTGCTGCTCAGTCCAGCCCACTTCTGCACCGGGAGGAGGGGTAAAACGCTCTTCTCCACTCCTTCTTAACCCTAAAAACAGAATGCTGGTGGAGATCACAAAATCCAAAACACTTACACAAGATCACTAGACACAAATATACTATTTCAGCTAATTTTCTTTCAAAATTATTACATACACTATCACTGGTAACACTTTATAATAACTGCACGCTATGAAGCATTAGTAAACAGTTCATCATTTATAAAGCATTAATACACATTAATAAGCAGTTTATAAATATAGCTATAAATGCTTTATTCTTGATTTATATGCATATCTATAATGTATTTAATAATTGTATTTTTATACTTTATTAATGATCAATTTTTCATTTCTAAATTAAGTATTACATTATTTACAAACCAGTTAATTAGAAGTTGTCAGTGGTTCATAAGATCATTTAGAAAGTGTAAGTAAAGGATTAATAAACTATCTAAATGTACATTTATACATCTTATTATTTAGACATATAGTAATAGTTACCCAGTGTGTTAATAAATGCTTTATTAACACGTATTCCTACTGTAATTCATGATTTATTCAGGTAGTTATAAAACATTTAGTAGTTGTCAGTTAACTATTTTTGTGAGCTCATCTAAAGTGAGGACTATTTATGCCTCGTAAAGCTTTTACAAAGGAGATTTAAAGGCTGTTATCTTCTAAACAGAAAAAGGAAACAAACACAACACAGAGTAATACAGAACATAGAAATATTTATTTCAAAATTCAAAAAAATGAAACTGTACAACTGGTAACTTGATATAAAATTAAAAATAAACCTCTTCAATGTCATAGAAAAATAAAATTCCTGTACACTTCCAGAAAACATAACTGTGCAGTAAAATGAAACTAAGCCTCTGCAATCTGATATAAAAATACATTTCTGTAAAGTGTAAACATTGCTGAATAAAAATTTAGGAGTGCCAAAATACAACACATAAAATTTGTATAAAATAATATATTTTGCAGTGTCAAAACTACCTCAGTACTAACTTTAAAACATTAGAGAACAGCAATGCAGAAGATAACAGCCTTTAAATCTCCTTTGTAAAAGCTTTATGAGGCATAAATAGTCCTCACTTTAGATGAGCTCACAAAAATAGTTAACTGACTACTAAATGTTTTATAACTACCTGAATTAATCATGAATTACAGTAGGGATACGTGTTAATAAAGCATTTATAGCTGTATTTATAAACTGCTTATTAATGTGTATTAATGCTTTATAAATGATGAGTTAACTATTTACTAATGCTTAACTAGTGATTCATAACGTGCAGTTATTATAAAGTGTTACCCTATCACTCACTGCCAGTGTCAGAAATTATTGAGAGTGATTTCTTCATGTTTTAGATTTTATTTTAGTGTTTCCATCCAAGAAAAAAAAAACTTTTTAATATCATAGCTACACTTTAAAGGCACAATATGTAATTTTCGCCGCTAGAGGCCGCTTATTCAAAATGAAGGTGTAGCTTGATGACGCCTTGATTTTGCAGAATCATGGGAGTTGTTGTCTTCACATCTACAGCTGGTGGAAAAGAATCCAATGGGACTTGGGCAGAAATCATATTCATGGTAGAGCTAATGTAATAAAGATTTATTAACGTTACTGTAGTATGAAGCAGGGTGGGGCTGAAAGCTGTTGGAGCGGAACGAGGCCAGTGGAGCTTTTATTATGCCACAGTCGCCGCTTCCGCTTCTTTCAGTCATGCATATGTGGGGTAACGCAGCACATATTAGATACATTTAAGTGTATTGAAAGTTATGTTATAATGCTTCTCTGTGCGTTCGCTCGGCGGCTACTATGAGACACTTGTTGCACACTGCAGTAAGCTAGATCGATATTAGACATGGTAAAACATGGTACTCGCAGTAAATCAAGAAAACGAGATTTAAACAATAAGACTAAACGTGTTGAGCTATATAACAATGATTAGTTTTCTGTCGATGAATGTATCCAAACAGCTGCTCACCTGTCTAATAAAACACATAATATATTAAAGCGTCTTTAGTGTTTCCATGGTTTCTACAAAATAAAACCAGAAATCAAGGGTAATGCGGGTATGTTGTCATTGATAGGTGACACACGGACACGGTCCGTGTCCTGGTTAAAATGTCTTAGTTCTGAAGTGCGAAACATAAATCACGTGAGCCAACTCACTACAGAAAGATATCAGTTCTGCTGTTGTTCATTTAATGCTTGCGTTAAATTATAATGCTAGCTGTGGATTACCACGCTTATACCATGGCCATTTGTCAGCATTGAGAAGTTAAAGCTGTCATTGATGTTTGCAGTGCAGTATTTGAATAGCCTATATAAAAATGATGCTTAATTTCGTCAGTTACGGCTTGTTAGATCTAGCATTCTGCCCGCATTAAATCAGACACAGATTTGCAGAAGTGTGGTAAGATTACACTTATTTGAATTAATGAATGATTTGAATTCATTAGAGAGAGAGAGAGAGAGAGAGAGAGAGAGAGAGAGAGAGAGAGAGAGAGAGAGAGAGAGATGCGTGTGTGAACCTGCATCTGTGCAGCGTCTCTTAGAGGCTGTATTTTGGTCATTACTAAAACAACCAGTCCTCACTCCTCAGACCCATACATTATAAAATATTATACACTTGATATAAACTTGAAATATAGCCTAAGCGTCCTTTACAGAAATTCTACTGTAAGAGGTTTATATTAAAAATATATGAAATAAGATTTCACAGCTGTGTCCGTAACTTTTGTTAACACATCAGATATTTATGAAAATATTTTTACACCTAGATTTGTCAATGTTTACTGTAAATAGGCTATTTGATACATTATTCTTCTATATGTCAGTGTTGATACATATGGGTGAGTGAAAGGTATTCATTGGTGAATACCTCTGAACATATTGAACAGATGAATACAAAATGTATTTATTTGCACAAACTTTTTTCCATCCCGATTGATTGTAATAATAAACATTTTGTTTGAGAGATTAACTCACTCTCCAGGTGCCTGCAGTCCAATCTAACGGTTAAATTGTATTTATTCTCATGATCCAATACAAACATCTCATCTTGAACACAAAAATGTTCAGTAAAACACTCAACTAATGATGTTGATAATTTGGTGGGATTTATTAATCATGATTGTTGGCAGATACATACCAACCGCACATTGTTGCATGCATGGGAAGCGTGTCGCCCCCTAATGGACAACATCAATATAATATTCATATTTACAAATCATACTTTATATTAAACTCTAATGCAGTTCTTATTATCTGGATTTGTATAAAATAACACTAGAATCCGTGCTAAAGATTTTCTCCACACAGATACTAAATGTAGGCCTACTTCACTGTGACCGCAAACAAATGGGTTAATCTCATTGGGTTATTAAAATGTTTTGCATTGTGACATTACTTTCACGACATTGATTACCCCACAAATGGCATTACTGTATTGAGCCCGGACACTGTCTCACTATTTTCTACAATAATTATCATTACAGTACAGCAATATTATTATACTGTGATTTTTAATTAGCTAAATGAATATAGCATAACATCTGTTAATCAGCATAAATTAAAATATGTACAACAAATAATACCATGATGTATAAATATCTATATATCATGGCTATACTTAAATAAAGTATAATTACATTATTATTTTATTAAAAAATTAATACATTTTTAATTACCACAATATGAAAATATTTGTATTTATTTAATTATTTATTCAATATTTTGATAACAAGATTGGGGTAAATGTGTTTAATTGTAATAAAATAAATATCATAACGCAAAAATGTAATGTAAAATATTTCTTATCTATTTTGGTTTCTGAAGTGAAATGAGACCTGCACTGTACATTTTCTTCACTTCCTAAGAACCCCTCAAAAACACTCTTTCTTCATACATAACTGCCTAAGGCTTTTCTCACTTGAATGTTTGTGGTGTACAGTTTCTAATGTGCATATACATCACCTGGCAACTCGTTAGTTTCGCAAACAAAATGCGCAAAGCATCAACACGTTCAGCTGCTGCCGTGTGGGCCTAACAACCTTGCTCTAACCCTTCGTTTCACTCTCGTTTTCAATAGGTTGCGAACAGTTGTATAGTTTATGGTAATTGGGTGAATGTGGGGGCTTTGCGAAAGGACGAATGCTGATAGGATGCGCAAATCCACTGCGTCGATCTGATTGGCTGTTGGGTTCTGCGAACAGACGGCCCGTTGATTTAGTAGGAGCTAATGTAAAACCGGCACTTCGCCACACGCGCTGCTGCCAGTGTCTGAGCTAAAAGCTTCACAGCTACCGGCGCAAGAGGTGCTTCACTCAAATCACTTCAGACTCAACCCAAACACACATTACTGATTCCCTCTTGGTAAGTTTTTTTTGGAATTAAATGGTAGAATAAAAAAAAAAAAAGCTTTCATTATTTTATTTTATACATTTTTTGTAGACCGGTTAGCGTACTGAATCTGATAGCTCGTGCGCAGCTAATAGCCATGTGCTGGACTTATTTTGTATAACTACATAATTCCAACATTTTTCATATTAAAATGTTTCGGATGTTAAAATATTACGCTTTAATCGAGAACTAAGGCGGTAAGACTCGCGGTTAGGCCGCTGGGCGGGTTTGTGTTGCTCGACGCTGTGAGGATTAGCTTTAGCCTTGTTCACCTCACCACCAACCGACATTTCCGTCAAAGAGCGATCCCGCGTTTATTGAGCTATTACGTTATAATACACGTTTTATACGGTGTTTACATGCAAGATTCTTTAAACTTATTTTCCATTCATGTATAATGTTATCGTTTACTGTAGATAATGATCATCAGGTCCAAGCTTATGCGACAAAGTGCTGGGCACGTGCCTGATTCGTGAACGACGATTTAAGAATACCATGCATTTGGCTTATATTGTGTATCTGCCTGGATAAACATTTTTTTTTTTTTCTAATATTATCATACGTCTCATAATATGATCACAAAGGAACCGGGCTCAAGATAGCAACGCGGTGTGTCTTGTTCGGGCCTACTTGAGTCCATATCACAATGGATTCATCTGATTAAGACTCAAGGCAATAATGTCTCACCGTACATGAGCAGCTAAACCAACTGCTGTTCCTATAAGGTGTGGCTATTTCTAAACGGCATCGATTATCGACATGAAACGGCCTCATTACTTCTAGATGGGTTTAACAAAGGGATTTGTTTCGGTTTCACCGAAGGGTTTGTCCTCCCTTAACAGATGAAGTTTACCTCTAAAGTTTAAAGTTGTTCAGCCAGAACTGGGAATTGTCAAACTCACCCATCATGTTCTTCAAACCCATATATGACTTTCTCTGGAGGAACACATGATGTTACTGACAGTTCTTTGTGTTCACCAGGAGAAAGTCAAATGGGTTTGGAACAACATGAGGGTGAGAAATATTATAATGAGTCATTTTGTTTGTTTAGTTGAAACCAGTTGACCAAAGAAATGGTGATGGAGAAGCCAAGTGCCCAGCTTGTCGGGCGAGAGTTTGTCCGACAGTACTACACCCTGCTGAACCAGGCTCCTGACTACCTGCACAGGTGAGGATCTGCTGCCTTCATAATCAGATTTTCTTTGCAAATGAGGTTTACATTTGGTTATAATCCCTTACTGTTAAAGGGATAGTTTACCCCAAAATGAAAACTACCCCATGATTTACTCACCCTCAAGCCATCCTAGGTGTATATGACTTTCTTCTTGTTAAATGTCCTGGCTAATCCAGGCTTTATAATGGCAGTAAGTGGGAGCTCAAAATTTGAAGCCCAAAAAAGTGCATCCATCCATTATAAAAGTAATCCACACAGCTCCGGGGGTTAATAAAGTCCTTCTAAAGTGAAGCCATGCGTTTTTGTAAGAAAAATCCATATTTAAAACTTTGTAAAGTAAAATATCTAGCTTCCGGCTGACCGCCTTCCGTTTTCAATTTAGTGTAACGCTTCTTGCAGTTCAAAACACTTGCGCTATGTCCGACGTCATGCCAGTTACGCTTTATTCGTAAATTGAATATGGAAGGTGGTCTGGTGTAAGCTAGATATTTTACTTTATAAAGTTTTTAAATATGGATTATTTTTCTTACACAAACCCATCGATTTGCTTCAGAAGGCCTTTATTAACCCCCTGGAGCTGTATGGAGTATGTTTATGAGGGATGGATGCACTTTTTTTGGGCTTCAAATTTTGAGCTGCCATTATAAAGCTTGGATTAGCCAGGACGTTTTTTAATATAACTCTGATTGTGTTCGTCTGAAAGAAGAATGTCATATACACCTAGGATGGCTTCAGGATGAGTAAATCATGGGGTCATTTTCATTTTTGGGAGAACTATCCCTTTAAATGCATGTTTAAAATGTGGTAGCACAGTGCAATACAGCTGAACGTGTTGCTTTTATCTTTCTCAGGTTTTATGGCAAGAATTCATCTTATGTACATGGTGGTCTGGATAATAATGGCAAACCAGCTGAAGCAGTCTATGGGCAGTCTGTGAGTTTTAATACAAGTGTTGTGAATTTTTAATACTAGTTATGATTCAGTGTAGTAGCTCAATGTCATTTTCTTTTTGAACAGGAAATCCATAAGAAGGTGATGGCTCTCAGCTTCCGTGATTGTCACACTAAGATCAGGCATGTCGATGCCCATGCCACCCTGAACGAGGGAGTGGTGGTGCAGGTGTTGGGGGAGCTGTCCAATAACATGCAGCCCATGAGGAAGTTCATGCAGACATTTGTTCTGGCACCTGAGGTATGAAGATTTTCACAAATGTGTTATCAGATGAAATTGTAAAGACTTAGGGTGAATTAACTTAAAGTGGAAATGAAGCGGTCAGTCAAGTTTACATTATTTAGAAAAGTGATTTCCACTTTAATAAATTATATAACAAACACGATTAATGTAACCATTTTAAAGAAAAAATGTTTTGTTATAGCTTTTGGAGCAAGTGCGCCGCCATCTTAAAATACCACAGTGTGTGACGTCACAGAGGTGGTTTGCTCCGTTGGCCTGTGAAGCAATATAAGCATTTCTTTACTTTTTTAACATGCGTGTTTTGAAATGGAGGAAGACGAACTTGAAAGGACTGTTGAGCCCATAAGTCGTCAAATTACTAATGCATATCTCTTAAAGATGTCTGAGCGGTAACACTGGAGCATCCTGTTAACAGCAGGTAAGCTAATTGTATTCGCAGGTGAGCATAAAATGTTACCACTACTGGTGAACGAGCCAGTGTAATGCGACTATGGCTGAAAGGTCTGACATAAGATGCCACATGAACGGTACTGTATGAAGCATTGTTAGTTTACATCGTTGCGCCTCGTGTTATGAAAACAATGTTTGGGATACCAAGATCAAAACTTTGTGATGCAGACAGCTTGATGTTGGATATTCATCCAAATTATAACAGGACGCTCCAGTGTTTCCGCTCGGACATCTTTAAGAGAAAGCATTGCCACCTCCAACACTTCCACCCGGCATAGTATGCTAAATGTATGCACCATGGTGAAGAGACCGCGCAATACACGAGACAGACTCTTGACACGGTGGTCATTGGTGTACACATCCACACTTACACCAGGTAGTGTTTTCGACCCGCTGTTCACCCCAAATCAGCGGGTTCACTACTTATTCCACCCATAACGGTAGTACTGCTCGGTCCCCTCGGCGTATCGGCACAAATGCATAAGCAATTTGACTTATGGGCTCAACAGTCCTTTTCAAGTTCGTCTTCATTTTGAAACGCGCGTGTTAAAGTAAAGAGATGCTTATATTACTTCACTGGCCAACAGAGCAAACCACCTCTGTGACGTCACATGCTGTGGTATTGCAAAATGGCTGTGCCCTTGCTCCAAAAGCTATAACAAAACACAATTTTTTTTTTTCTTTAAAATGGTTAATCGTGTTTGTTATATAATTTTTTTTTATTTTTTTTTTTTATTTTTTATTATTTTTTTTTTTATTAAAGTGGAAATCACTTTACTAAATAATGAAACTTGACTGACTGCTTCATTTCCACTTTAAAAGGATAGTTCACCCAAAAATAAAAATGACCCCATGATTTACTCACCCTCAAGCCATCCTAGCTGTATATGACATTCTTCTTTCAGGCTAATACAATCAGAGTTATATTAAATGTCCTGGCTAATCCAAGCATTATAATGGCAGTGAGTGGTAGCCCAAAATGTGAAGCCCAAAAAAGTGCATCCATCCATTATAAAAGTAATCCACATGGCTCCGGGGGGGTTAATAAAGGTCTTCTGAAGTGAATTTATGGATTTTTGTAAAAAAATAGCCATATTTAACACGTTATAAAGTTAAAAAATATCTAGCATCCGGCAGACCGCCTTCCGTATTCTCGTATGTACACTTTTATAATGGATGGATGCACTTTTTTTGGGGGGGCTTCAAATTTAGTGCTGCCATTCACTGCCATAATAATGCTTGGATTAGCCAGGACTTTTTTTTATTTTTTATTTTTTTTTATAAACCGACTGTATTCGTCTGAAAGAATGTCATATACACCTAGGATGGCTTGAGGGTGAGTAAATCATGGGGTAATTTTCATTTTTAGGTGAACTATTCCTTTAACTATTGTCTTTAAACATCTGCCAATGCAGATGTAAACCATTGTATATGTGAGGAGGTGTGGAGTGAAGACTGAATTATATAAGACCTGCAAAATGGAAAAAGTGAATATGCAAATTTATAGCAATCATTGAAGTTCTCACAGGAATTAAAAAAAAAATCAGGCATTTGATGCTTTACTCAAGCTCGCAGCGCATATTTCAGAATAGCACTATTCTATATTATGATTTTTAAATGGGTTTTAATATATTGTGCAGCCTAAGGATGTTCTTTTTTTTTTTTTTTTCTTTTTCTTTTTCTTCTTTCTTTCTTCCCCCTAGCCGACAACCGGAGCTCGTTAACCTATCATTAACTATATCGACAAGATTAGATTAAATTAGAATGGACAAGTGTCTGTGACCCCATTAAAAAATAACAAAATTAGTTTTCCAGGGGTTTAGAGAAAAAAAATTCACATCCTGCCCAATGATGTCCTACAAACAATGTTCATATTTAAGTCTATGAAAACAGGGCTCCAGAAAAAAAAAAATAAAAAAAAATCAAGGAGCCATTGGCTCCTATAGGGGAAAAAAATAGGAGCCAAATTATTTTAAGTGCCATAAAATAAACATGTTTTAATAAACGTGTTTTAATTTTGTCATGTGTTGTCACATCTGCCCTCCTTTTCTTTTTATTGCATTTTCATCCATCACTTGGCCACTGAGTATAGTTTGGCCGCCTCCTAATGCATCCTATAAACGTTGTCGTATGTCTTGCACACACCTATTCATTTTTTTTCTTCATTAGTAATATGAGGTAAATTTGGTGAAATGCAGCTCTTCACATGCAGTTGTATAGGCAGTGTTGAATAGGGCTTGGCGGTATATCGAGTTTGTGCGATATCTTTTTTTTTAAATTTTTTATAGGAATGAGGCAATACCGTTTATATCGCTATACAGTAGATTGATACAAGCGCATTTGAAAAATAGCGGAGTGAGCTGATTCAGGGAAAGTGCATGATACAACTTGACCTCAACATGACACATGCTTTATATTAAGGGCTTCAAAATAACTGGTAAGATAGTTAACACGTATAGTTTAAAGCAGCTTTCCCTGTCAGATGAGCTACTAGAGATGGGCTACTTGTGCTGAAAGACAGATAAATACTTGCGGTGTTCAATTCGTTTGAAATGTGGTGCTTTCCTCAGTGCATAACTTACATTCACAGGTATATTCTCCATCTGTAAATGTTAGAAAGTCATGCAAATATGTCCATTTTGCTGTCCGGAGAGGACGAGCCTTCTGCATGTGAATCTCCGCTAAAATTCAGGCTTCCGTGAATGAGCGCCGCCGCGTGCATGCGCGGCAAACAGACGGAGCGCAATAGAATAGGAACGCAATAATTCTGACTGAAATATACATATTTCTAAAATATTTGTTGGACAAATGTGCCATATGTGGAATTTTAAACCTACAAGTATGTATATTTTTATGAAAGTGACCATTATAATGGGGTAATCAAATGTAGGCTAATATGCTTTTGTTTTTATTTTCATTTTTAGTTTAGGGAGTTATTCATTTAGTTTTTAGATTGTAATGTGAAATTATTATTATTTATTTTTTTTTTTTTTTAAAACCCCCTTTTTGCACATAATATATTGCATAGCCTTCAATATCAACATTGTTTTTAGGACATTATTGGGCAGGATGTGAAATAAAATTATTAAAATAGTGTTTTTTTTTTTTTTTTTTTTTTTTTTAATTTATTTTTTTTTAATATTCAAAATATTCACAAACTTAACTATCAGGATTTCGGATTTTCAAATATGTGGAAGTGAAGGTGTATCGTTAACACATTTATAATGATCATGTTATAACGCGCAATGCATTTCCACTGCAATTCAGAGGATCTGCTGGATTTACATCAATTTTTTGTATGGAATTGGAATTTAACCAATTACAGGCTTATTTTATTTTTATAGGCTATAGTACTCTATTTAAATGTCTGAAACCTAAAATAAACATTATGTGGTTAAACACAGAATAGTTGTGATATAACCTATGAAAAGGCAATGTTGTCGGTGAGAATTATCACTGATCAACTGAATGATTTTTGGTCTCTCCACTAAATACGTGACAGAATAATACACTATAGGCTGTAGTTAGGGCCATGCAGAAACTTGTGAACGATGCTCTTACAGCTGTGCCGTCATTTTATGTTCCGGGAAAACTGAAGTTGTATGGTCGGTGTCGGTCACAGCAACTTTTAATTGCCGTTTTTAACCCGGCAATAATTCATTTACAAATTAAGCACTGCAAGTACATAACATAAGCATTATAACATAAGGGCTTAATTGTGCCCTTAATGTATCTCTGTGCAGACATTTAATTTTCAATGAGAAGCTCTGAAATATCATTTAACGTCTCAATCATTTTAATAAGTTTAAGTGTTATTGTGAAACTACTCCCTCTCGTGCTATTGCTTGCATATATATATTTTCTATACATTATAGGACCACTGGGACCCCAATCTGTCCTATTAATGGCTTGGATCCATAATCTCCTTCTGTTTTTAGCAAAGGCATGTGATCCCCTCGGAATATTGGACATTTTAAATTCATCTTTTTGGTGTTTAGTGCAGTTTACAGCACAACAGCTCAGTGTAATCTCTGTTTCTGCTATATATATGCCACAAAGAGTGCTGCTTTCTGCCCTCTAGTTGCGCTCGCATTTCTTTAACGTTGCACAGAAACCCGTCTATGTAGACAACAGGTTAAGTAAAAGTATAAGGATTGTGAGCGCATATATTTAGCAAAGTGCCCCTTTCTATAGTTATTTTTCTAGCTGACTAACGAGTTTGAGCATTGAATGTCTTTTCTGAGGTAAATTTGACATTGTTCTTAAGCTGTTTTACACAAGCTCTTTCCAAGGTCGAAATGCTGATTGAGAGATCTGTCAGGCCACATTAAAGAGCGCCTAAATGACTTTTTTGCTTATTTCATGAGAAAATCGACAATTTTACAGCTGAAAGTTTGTTAATTGTTTACTAAAATTTAACAAACACATCGAAAGCGACAGATTAACGGTGACCGTTAAGTACAAGTCTTGCTGCGGTTATGGATGGCTGCGCTACAAATAATGTGACGTTCAGGCAGTAACAGAAAACGGCAAAGATAAAAAGATGAGAATAAGAATCCATATCGGTATCAATTAAAAACGAGAATTGTTAACGATTAGTTTGCGTCCACACATCTGACATGTTTGTTGTAGTTTATCCAGGTTGTGTGCATGAAATAGACACTGCCTTCCTGCACTTTTACATTTACCGGGATGTTCATTCATTGACACGTCTCCGTCGTTTCTGTCTCTCTCATGCTGGCACAGCCATCAGCGTTGTTCGATAGAGCTGAGGGCTTTGAAAAAGCCTGATATTTTTTTGACGTGTTTCTGACGCAGAAAGCTGATCCTTGCTGTCTCCATTCGTATTTTGCCGCTCAAACTCCGGGTGCATCTCAATCAGCTCCCTAGTTCAGTAGTCAGGGCACTCACTGATCAGGGAGTCAGCCCATTGACTGATTCCCTGATCAGTGCCCTGACTACTGAACTAGGGAGCTGATTAAGACGCACCCTCAGTGTTTTTTTTTCTAAACTGCAACTTTGCTGCGCGTCGTCTCATTTTATGTCAACGCAACAAAATGTGATGGCCTACTCATCACAGAACATGCAGGTAAAAAGGCACGCATTTAATCGTAACATAAATTTATGTGGTCGCCAGTAGCGATCTCAGCAAAAATATCACTCGCAAATTAATATTTTTGGTCGACCGTTTTAGTCGGAGTCTGGAGCCCTGGAAAACAGATATAGTGAATGTATTCATGCAGGCTATGCTATATAGCCTATTATGTGCAAAAAAGGGTTAAAATCCCATTACATTGTAACATTACAATCTAAAAATAATGATTTTATTTAAATTCACTAAACTAAAAATGAAAATATATCAACTATTTGATTACCCATTACAATAGTCACTTTACACTTACTGCTATCATAAAAATACTTAATTGTAGGTTTAAAATTCTACATATTGCACATTGTTCAACAAATATTTTAGCAATATGTAGCTATATTGTAGTCAGAATTATTGCGCTCCTATTCTATTGTGCTCCGTTTTTTTTTTTTTTTGGTACGCGTATGTACCTGGTGGCACTTGTTCACGGAAGTCTGTGAAATTTAGCAGAGATTCGCTTGCAGAAGTGTCGTCGTCCTGACAGCAAAATGGAAAAATTTGCATGATTTTCTAACATTTATAAATGGAGAATATACCTGTGAAATTAAGTTATGTGCTGAGGATATCACCACATGTCCAATGCATTAAAAAACAGCGCATGTCTATCTGTCAGAGCTTCTGACGGAGCAAATTGCTTTAAACTGTGTTAACTATATCTTACTAGTTATTTTGAAGCCCATAATATAAAGCATGACTCATGTTTAGGACAAATTGGATGCACTTTCCCTGCAGCTCAGCTTCCCTGCATCCTCCGCTATTTTTCAGATGCGCTTGCATCAAACTACTGTATATCGATATAAATGGTATTGCCTCATTCGATATCATTTATAAAAATAAAAAAAAATCGATATACTGTCCAGCCCTAATTTGTTGTACAGTGAGTGAAACTAAAATAGCCTATAGCCGTGTTTGTAGTTTGTAAACCTTTTGCTTTTATTTACTGGTATTTTACATAATTTCCGACTGTACCATATTGTGCCAAATATGAGATGACCCTGATTATAAGGTGACAAGATGTTCAAGATGTACCTTTTGGAAAGGCTTTTTGAAGACCAAATCTTGTCTTTTTATAAAGTGCTTTTATTTGAGAATTTTCATATTGCATATTTAAATTTTTTATCGAAAGTATGGTAAATACTGGTAAAATGTATCAACAATCACATTTAAAAATGAACACTTTATGGCATACCATAAAAATAACCTGTAGTTCTCATTTCCAGTAAATTTCACAATGACTGATTTCTCACCTTTATGTACAGTGACAGATGTTGGCATGTCAAAAAACACAGGTGTTTGATCCGCATTACCTATCTGATCCAGGGGATATATTTCCTTAGGCTGATCACATAGCGTAGAAAGACATTTCTGACAATGCTGATCCATTATGCCGCATCAAAGTGACCGTTTTGAAGAAATTGAAGGGCAAGTGTGTCAGTACATAGCAGAAATAAGAAATGGGTGAGTTCAGCTCTTTGGTGATATCCAGTGCCTTCAGCTGGATGACTGCTCTGGTTATGGGCAGCCCCTCATTTCTTTTTTTGGCTAGATACCGACACGCTTTCTGTGAGTTATACTGTCAGTTTCTTTGAAGCGGATTCTTTTAGGACTGCGGTAAACTTTCTTTGACCTTAGCATTTAAGACTGTTTTCTTGGCTGCTTAATGAGTTGTCTAACACTTTAAGTTCATGGTGATAGTCAGTTCACCCAAAAATGAAAATTGTCATTTACTCGCCCTCATGTTGTTCTAAACCCGTAAGACCTTCGTTCATCTTCGGAACACAAATTAAGATATTTGATGAAATCTGAGAGATCTTTGACCCCTCCATAGACAGCTATTTAATTAACACTTTCAAGGCCTAGAAAGGTAGTAAAAACATTGTTAAAATAGTCCATGTGACTCCAGTGGTTCAACCTTAATTTTATGGAGCGACGAGAACTTTTTGTGCGCAAAAAACAAACAAAAATAACTACTTTATTCAACAATTTCTTCACATCTGTGTCAGTCTCCTGCGCTGTTGACGTAGTAAATACAGTGCAGCAATTCCAAGTTACGTCAGTGCTAAGCCAGAACGCCGGCTTACCATTGGCCGGTGTTCACGTGAGCACCACGACGCATGCATGTGATGCTGACGCAGGAGCTGGCCAACGTAAACAGCGTAAGAGACTGACACAGACGTGAAGAAATTATTGAATGAAGTCGTTATTTTTGTTTGTTTTTTGCGCGCAAAAAGTATTCTTGACTTGTTCCGAAGATGAACGAAGGTTTGGAACGACAGGGAGAGTAATTGACAATTTATTTTTGGGTGAACTAACCCTTTAAAGTTTGCATTATAACCTGTCCTCGGTTGCTGGTGCAGTTGCCAGACTTTTGAACCACCCTGTTCTGGATGGTCATTTGCCATCATGAGGTCCCCTGGCACTGTAAGCTACTGGTAGTTTAAAGGGGTGGGTCGCTTCAGTCCTGTGCGGCACCTGAATATAAGACGTCCCCGTTTTTTCAGATGTATTTCCAAGGGGAAAAAAAACTCTTGTATTCGGAATAATGCATTAATAGCCTAATAAAGTGCAACTTATATATATTTTTTTTTTTCTCTCAAAAACGTGCTTTTGTATGTTGCGTATTTTAACCATGCAGCAAATGTTTTAAAATATCTTGGAAAAATTAAACCATTTAACTGCTAGTATTAATGTCTATGCCCTCCCCATTTCATGTTTAGTCTTGTCTATTCATCAAGCTTGTTCACATTGATCTGATTGATTCATTAGCATCTGTTCGTATCAAAATTATTCCTTGTTCAGTAATCACAGATAACTAAATAAATTCACATAGGATGTGGTGTCTTGGAAGCATCAACTTGTTCTGTTCTTAGTCATACAATGGCTATAGGCATATTTGGCCTTTTTGCCAACAAATTAACTTGGTTTCTCTCTTAGATAATAATAAAAAAAATTTTTTTTATTGCTGTAATCTTTTAGGGAACCGTTGCAAATAAGTTCTATGTACACAACGATATCTTCCGGTACCAGGATGAAGTGTTCGGGGACTCGGACTCAGAACCTCCTGAGGGTGAGCAGCTGATATTGTTGGTGTATTTCAGGCATCTTTAGAGTAATCTGTCTTCCAATTGCTCTCGCTGTGAGCAGATGTCTTCATTCATCTCCTGTTGTTCACAGAGTCTGAGGAGGACGTGGAGGAGCTGGAGAGAGAGCACTCACCTGAGGTGGTCCAGGAGGAGTCTGCTGGATACTACGAACAGCCACCTTGGTAACTTGTATTTAGTTTTTGGCTCATTTAATATAGTTCAGTTGGGTAGTCACTTGAGTAAAGCAGGATGCAAATCATGTGGGTGTGTTGTAAGTCAAAACAGACCACACACCAGTGGTTCAACGGATCACAAAACTCACGGTTTGGGTCATATTACAGTTTGAGTCTAGAATCGGATCAGCAAGAAAACATTTTTTGGGGCTAGGGTAAATGTGCTTTCCAATCATTACTTAAAGCACACTTTAAGTACTCTGGTACCACAGCAAAAACAACTTGCCTAACTAATAAAGACTGAACAGGCAGTAAAAAATAACAAATACACCATTTGTAACTCTATTATATTGTATTTATCTATGCTATTTTTATCTATGTAATCAAAATAAGGTCTAACTGTAGTATTCATTTCAGGTACAGAAATGTATTAATTAAATGTAAAAACACTATAGTGTTCACTATAAATGTTATTTAGATATTTATAGGCTGCTGTCACTTTAAGACATAATGCACCAATCTAATATAATGATACACATCTGATTTTATTTCCCTTTCTCAACTGTTTACGTTCATTTAAGACATACCCAACTGTGTTTATGAGAATACTTGTATTTTGAAGATTTTATGTGTCCATCCAAGCACAAGGAGATGCGAAAGAGGAATCAATTTGAATACTGAGTTAAATTCTCTTTTGCCTCTTCTAGCACTGGAATGGTTTAAAATCTATTGAATGTGTAAACTGACAAGACGTGCAAATTATAAACTTTTACTCAATGGAGGTTAAACTTGCAATTAATCCGTGGGGCCTGGTCCCGTACAGATCGACTACGATCCGTTTAATCCCTACCACACACTTCAATTTTGATTAGTTACATAAGGAACACTTTAGTAGCCTTTGGTTATCGCAAGTCTGTATTTGGTATGATGCCTTCCAGAAAGTGTTGAAGTTGCTGCCTTTTACCACTGAGTTGTTGTTTCATGCAAATCTGTGGGTTTACAGCGTGGAGCCCGAGGGGCCGCAAGAAGAGGTGTCTCTAACTCCAGAGCCCCAGCCTGAGCCAGAAGCAGAAGTGGAGCCTGAGCCAGCAGCTGTGGAGCTGAAACCAGAGCCTGTCAGCCAGCCTGAGGTTCATGTGGAGGAAAAGGCTCAGAGGTCTTCCCCTTCGCCCACACCTGCGGACACCGCACCCACCATGCCAGAAGACAACCGGGTAAGACCACCCTCATTCATCACTGAGTCTCTCTTGTCAACAGATTGTGTATTTTGTGAAGCTGTACAGTCATCCCAAACTGGATAAGTGAGATTAAATGCTTTCTTGTTTTCAGCCATCTTCATGGGCTTCAGTCACTAGCAAGAATCTCCCACCAGGAGGAGTGGTCCCTGCCACAGGAGTCCCTCCACATGTTGTCCGAGTCCCATCTGCGCAGGTAGACGCTCACAACAGACTTTTTACTCCATTTAAAGAACTTGATATCGCTCTAGGAAATCTTTTAATCCCTGTCCTAATGAATGCTGTTACATTTTAATGTAAAGTCGGAAACACTTTTTTACAGTGTCCTTGTTACATGTAGTTATTTTAGTAATTACTATAAATTGTGCATACATGCAACTAATGCTAAGCCTAACCAACCCTAAAGTAAATGTTAATTCTTATTGTTTAGTACTTGAATGTGTACTTGCACTGTAACACGGACACCTCAAAATAAGTGTAACAATGTGAATTACTGTAGATTGTAGATCCTAATCAAGGAAGTTTTGTAATAGTTCAGTTAATTTTGCATTAAATTTCGTATACAGCTTTATTGCCATGCGTGATCAATTGTGATTTGTGATCCATAGCCACGTGTAGAGGTGAAAGCAGAAACACAGACCACAGCACAGAGACCCCAGAGAGACCAGAGACCACGTGACCAGAGACCAGGACCCTCTCCAGCTCACAGAACACCGAGACCAGGAGGTGTGCAAAAGTGTAATGAATCTAGTATGGGTCCATTTTTAACTCTTTTGATGCTTTTAAAAATATTTACGAAAGACTTGATTTAGCTGAATTTGTAGTTTCTTAATCTTATTGGCTCTGGCAAAACTGCTTAAGGTAATGATCTTCATGTCTGCATATAAATAGCGTCTTCTCCCATGAAATTGAAAGTTAAATTAAAAGCGCACATCATGGCTGGTCCACTAGAAACCTGAATGGACATGAATCATCTGTTTAATCTCTGGTTTAGCAGTGCGGGAGGGTGAGAGCGGGGAGTCGGAAGTGCGGCGGACGGTCCGGTATCCCGACAGCCACCAGCTCTTTGTTGGAAACGTACCTCACGATGTGGATAAGAATGAGCTCAAGGAATTCTTTGAACGTAAGTGAATTGAAAAGTGCCGTTTCTATCAAAGTTTTTAAAATGCAGATCCTCCTCCTGCATGAGCTTACCTGCTTATTGCTTTTGCACAGAGTACGGCACTGTCCTTGAGCTGAGAATCAACAGCGGTGGAAAGTTGCCTAACTTTGGATTTGTGGTATTTGATGATTCTGAGCCCGTGCAGAAGATCCTCAGCAATCGGGTATGTGTGACTTTCAGATGTTGTGTGGTACAAGATATCTTGACTAATGCAGGATCATCAGAATGACCTTTTTCTTTACGTCGTAGCCCATTAAACTGCGAGGAGATGTTCGGCTGAACGTAGAGGAAAAGAAGACCCGCTCGGCCCGTGAAGGTGACAGGCGGGACATCCGCCCCAGAGGCCCGGGGGGACCGCGTGACAGGATAGGCGGTTCAAGGGGACCGCCCGCCCGCGGAGGCATGGCTCAGAAACCCAGTTTCGGAGCCGGTCGAGGCACGGGACCCAGCGAGGGCCGCTACGCAGGACCGCGTCAGTGAGGCAGCTCCCACGTCATTCACTGCTGATTAACACAGATGGCTTCCCTGTTCCCTGTCTCCATCCCTCACTCCAGGACCCGGGAGTGTGATTTATTTTTGTTTCTTTATCTGGACTTCCTTTTATTTCTGAGATTGAACTTGAATTTGTTGTAGAAAAACAAAACTACTTGAATTGGGGAAAGGAGAAACCTAGCATTTGGTTTTAGAGTTCTCTCCCTGTTTCTTAAAGGAACGTGTTTTTACTGCTTGGGCAATCCTGTGTATTGCTAGCACCCGCTTTCAGGTCAAGTGCAAGTATGGTTTTATTTGGAATTGTTGCCAAGTCAAATCATGGTTGTGTGTGAGTGACTATCTAGCATGTAAAGAATCCTGTTTGCCTTCTACTGTTGCACTTCATCAAGAATGACAACATATTTTAACAACTCCACTGATGAGAGAACAAAATAAACTCTATGTACTATTTTGAAGCATGGGTGTGTCTTGTCTAGGTTGTGAAATGTTGACTGGGTTCATACGGTAATGGAAAAACAAAGGAATTTTTAATTGACCTCTAGGCCTGGAATCACAACTCTAACATGTTTCATAATGTTTTCAGTCATTTGTAACTGCTAGACAAGAATTATGTAAAAAAAAAAAAGTACTTACTATAAGAAATATTAAAAATATGTATTTGACGAAGTGAAAAATGAAATAAAAAAAATGGAAGTTTGAGCCTTTAGACAAAAAGTTTGCATATGTGATATGTGAGAGCATAGAAATTTGCATGTCAAATGATACGGTAGGTTTCACAGGGCCTTTTTCACTTCCAAAATAATTCTTTAGTTTAAATTGAAATTTTAAAGTTGGTTCTAAAATACTTACCCGGTAGTAACAAGTGATGGGTAAAATCATGGATGTTGAAGTCGCCATGAAATCAAAATTGACTTGTATATGGAGTACTGCAGTATTTATTATAAATGACTTCTCCATGCAGGTCCATTTTTTTTGGTAAAATGTACATGCCCTTGTATTCTTTAATCAAAATAACTTGCCTCCTTGCAATCTCTTCTCTGATGTTTACTGGCACTGTCATTCACACGAGATCACAGCCATAGCAAACCACAACCATCCCATCAATTCCCCATGGACAAAATAAAGTCCCAACCTACAGTTCTTCCTGTTTTAGAAGCAGTTTCCCTCAGATATGATACAATAGGGAAGAAAAGGCTATCACAATTTTGGTTTCATGTCAACTTCATTCATGGTACAGGTCGCCCCCCTCTAATGTATTTCGCTTTGTTGAAATGAAGTTACTGACTGTGTTTTGTTAAATGTTGAAGAGAATCCTCATGCTCATTGGCTGCTGCATTTGTAGATACATTGTTGTTTGGTGATCAGTTACATATGGCATTATTTATTTATATATTATATATAGGGAATATATGCAGATCTAATTTCTAAAGGCTCCAGCACCTGAAGATCTTCATAGCATTGGTTCAATCTTTTTTCCATTACTGCCAGGGTAGTGCTGGTCATAACAGAAAAGTCAATTTTGCACCTATAGACATCCATCACCCAGCCACCGAAATGATGAGATTTTGCAATATTGTGCTGCCACTCTCAACAAATATCAATATGTTATATTGCCCTAGCAGTGTTCTTTACAGATACCTTATCCCGCCAGCCAATCATCTTCCCATTTTCTCAGTCTGATTGAGTTACTGAGATTATTGGGCATAATTATGAATTCATATGCTTGCATCACACTGAAAAAAAAATCACAACTGTAGCTCATTATAAAGTAGATTAACAGCGAGTATGATTAGCTGTAGCCGTGATGTAGGGGGTGTTGACCAGCAGGTGGCCCGGCATTAGTATTCATGAGAGGGAAAGTGCAGCTTCTCTCCGCCACTTTATTTTGAAGCCCCACACCCTCATGACCCACATAAGCTCAAGATGTCCTCATACAGCTGGCCGCAACCCACCAAGCATACGGACCCCCAGCTGGACCCTCACAAAGCCTTGGGCTCTGCAACACAACAGACACTGGCACAGCTATTTAAAGGGTTAGTCCAGCCAAACTCAACATTCTGCCATTATTTACTCGCCCTCATTTTGTTCCAAACTTAAAAAGGAAATTGTATTTGTTGCTTTTGTCCTTGCAATTAGACCCCATGGCCATTGAGACTTTTATGCCTTAAAACCATAAAAGTGGTCAGAATGACATATTCAAGGCTTCTGTGTGTGAGATTCTGTGAGGAACAGACCAAAATTAAAGTCATTATTCAATTGAAATCTTCCCCTCTAATGAGCTGTGAACCACTGCAACCAAATCATTCAGAGTCAGTGAACTGAACCAGATCAGTTAAATTTGTGAATTAATTATTCAGACTGCTCTTAAATGAATCAGTCATTCCATTCAAAAGAAGAGCAACTTAAATTTCTCTCTTAGTCACACAAAATTGCAACCTCCTTGAAGCTTAATTCATTGAATTTGCATTAGGGATGTGCACAACGACTAATTTCATTATCGTTTAAATGGACATTTTGCAACCGACTAGTCTAAGACTGTATAAGTGATCCATTTGAAACAGCCTACTTAATCTATGAATAAGTCACCTCCCATACAGAATGCCGCTGAAAAATAGGTCATATACATGCGCTGTGCTTGCCTTGCATTATGATCACTGTACATTAAATGTAAGTGTTCACTTAAAGCTGCAGTCTAACTTTTTTTGGTTAAAAATGATCCAAAATAAATTTGAGCAAGTACATAACCAGCCAGTGTTCAAAACTATCTCCTTACCTTTGCCCGATTCAGAATGGTAAGCTTGTAATAATGAGTTATAATTTGAGTGGTATGGTGGATTTCTGTGAGAAATTCTAGCATGTTTTTGTATCATTACGTCACATCTGTATACATAAAGGAGTAGTCCGGCTAGTAGTAGTATCGCATGTAAGGAGCTGCAGGTGGCGGATCATTTATAGCCTTTTCTCACAGCAGCTGGAATAAATAAACGTATCATTTTGAAGGCGGATTGTAATCCAGAAAGGTTCAACGTCTCACCCGAAGGACGGTGCTTGTTACAGTATAGTGTCCCCATCACTATACTGGGCCGTTAGGGCCCACACAGACCACAGGGTGAGTGCCCCCTGCTGGCCTCACTAACACCTCTTCCAGCAGCAACCTGGTTTTCCCAGGAGGTCTCCCATCCAGGTACTGACCAGGCTCAATCCTGTTTAGCTTCATTGGGCAACCAGTCTTGGGCTATAGGGTGATTAAGGCTGCTGACAAAGACAGACAGAGTCCGAAGCTATTAACAAATTATTAGTGACCTTAAAGGGTTCACCCAAAAATTAAATAGACAGCAATTTAATTAACACTTTCAAGGCCCAGAAAGATAGTAAAGACATTGTTAAAATGTGACTCCACTGCTGACGTAGTAAATATAGTGCAGCGCTTCCAGAACGCCGGCTTACCATTGGCCGACGCTGTTCACGTGAGCACCACGACGCATGCGTGTGATGCTGACACAGGAGCTGACCAACGTAAACTGCGTAAGAGACTGACACAGACGTGAAGAAATTGTTGAACAAAGTCGTTAAGGTTGAACCACTGGACTATTTTATTTTATCTTTCTGGGCCTTGAAAATATTAATTAAATTGCTGTCTATGGAGAGGTCAGAGAGCTCTCAGATTTCATCAAAAATATCTTGATTTGTGTTCCGAAGATGAACGAAGGTCTTACGGGTTTGGAACGACATGAGGGAGAGTAATTAATGACAGAATTTTCATTTTTGGGTGAACTATCCCTTTAACTAATGCTTTTTCAGTGCATTATTTGAATGCTGCCGCCATGCAGGGTGTTCTTGCGATTTTGCCACCTTTCATGCCATTCAAAAACAAATGTGCAAACAGTGTTGAAGAACAACAATACAATGTTACACTGTTTGCATGTTCGTTTTTGAATGTGCTTCTGAATGCGTTTAAGTATCTGTATACATGAAAGGTGGCAAAATCTCAAGAACACCCTGCATTCAAAATTGCTACTGTAACCCCAGTACCTAAAAAGACTAATATGGATTTAGACAACCTTAACAATTTTTGTCCCATTACTAATCTTGCCTTTCTTGCTAAAATTCTAGTGAATTGCTGCTTCTCAAATATACACTTCTCTCACTTTAAACAATCGTTTTGAGCCCCTTCAATCTGGCTTCCTCAAACTCCACAGCACTGAAAACGCATTAGTTAAGGTCACTCATGACTGGTTAATAGCTTCAGACTCTGGCTGTCTTTCAATTCTGATCCTTCTTGATCTCAGTACAGCTTTTGACACTGTATCATTCCCTTTTACTTGCTTGGCTGGAAACTGTTACTAATACTGCATTAAACTGGTTCAAGTCTTATCTCTCAGACCGTAGGCCGTAGTTTGTTTCCTTGGGTGGATGCAAGTCCAAAGTTGGCTCAGTTCAATCTGGTGTTCCCCAGGGATCAGTTTTGAGCCCCTTTTTAGTATTTACATTTTCCTCTTGCTGTTGGTGTTAATTTTCATTTTTACTCAGATGACACCCAGATTTACATTCAATCAAAACCTGGTGATAATGCGGTTGTCATCTTTTTTTTTTTACTGTATTTCCTTAGATAAAAATATGGATGTCTCTAAAAAGCAGTGACAAGCCTGAGGTTATGCTCATTGGTTCTCCCCACCAACTGCGTAAAGCTGGTTGGCTCTGCTCTGGAGTTTCAAACAAAATTAAAAAATCTGGGGGTTGATATTAGATGCAAATTTAACATTTCATTCCATGTTAAAACCATTTTTTAATCTCAGAAACACTGCAAGACTGTGCCCCATTTGTATGTTTCTCTGTGGCTAAAAAACGGATCAATACGTTAGTATTTTCTGGCATTGATTACTGAAATGCTCCACTTGCTGGGGTCTCTAAATCTACCCTAAATAAATTGCAGTTATGCAGTGTGCGCAAAACTCAGCTGCTATAATCCTGATGAGGACCAGGACAAGTGAGAACATCACTCCTATCTTGGACTCCTTGCACTGGCTTCCAGTCAGGTTTTGTGTCGAAATTCTCATGCTTACCTACAAGGCTTTGCATGTTTTGGCGCCACAATATTTGTCTGATCTTTTAACCCTCTACACTCCAAGGCATGATCTCCGCTCCTCTGATTCTGTTTTTTGAACTGTTCCTCCAACTCGATTACGCTCCATGGGTGACCGGGCCTTCTCTTTTCTTTTTTTTTTGCTCCAAAATTTTGGAATTCCCTTCCCTCTGAGATTAGACATGCTGAATCTTTTTGTGTTTTTAAAGGGATAGTTCACCCAAAAATGAAAATTCTGTCATCATTTACTCACCCTCAAGTTGTTCCAAACCTGTATGAATTTCTTTCTTCTATTGAACACATAAGAAGATAATTTAAAGAATGTCGGTAACCAATCAGTTGATGGACCCCATTGACTTCCATATTATTTAATATATTCCATAATATTTCTTTTTTTTTTTTTTTTTTTTTTTTTTTTCATACTATGAAAGTCAATGGGGCCCATCAACTGTTTGGTTTCATTCATGATGCTTCCCCTTTAAACCGATATAAATCTGCTGTCATTTTTTTTCAGTTTAATGTGTTGCAAGTAACGCAGCATCCGTTTTTTCTGTCATCCTTGGGCTAGCGTTACATTATATGATCACGCTCTTATTCATGCAAATGCTTTTGAATCTAAGCGCGACAAGACAGAAGAGAACACGCTGTCTGTGAATGTCCTGACACACACACACGAAGCACAGAAAGACGTGCGCCAGTATCGTGCACACAGACAGTGCGCCAGAATCGAGTTCTGTTTCGCTCTTGAATGAACAATAACACACAGAACTATGCCAAAATGCCCGAGTATTCTCATAAGAGCAGTCTTAAATGAGTTAAATAACGTCTTAAACGAGCTTAAAGAGTTGTGAGAAAATGAGATGCGTGTGACAGCGCGTCAGATCCGCGTCATGTTCGGCAGCGGCAGATCTTAAAGCGACAGCAGCCTAATAAAACAGTTGCTGTGATGTCCGTCATTAACGTTAATCAAAGAACAAAGGTAACCGAGAACATTGTAGCTTTAATAAGGATTAATCTATATTCCATTTATTATTTATGCAGTGCATACTGTTTTATAACTTTATTCAATTTCTGTATTTTTCCTGCCTGTTAGACAGGTAGGAAGGCCACAGGTAAATATGACATTTATTATAATGGGTTTATGTGAAGATTGTTTTAAAAGTTATTTTTTTAAAGCCTAATAAATGTTGAAATAGATGTAGCTATCAATTATATTGTAATGTTGAATGTCTATAATTACTGTTTAAAAAAATCAATTTCATAGAGACATCAGTAGCAGTTTTAGTATCAGTGATACTGGCCTTCATTCATAAAAAGATGCCATTACAACAAATGTTTAAAATATACTGTCTTTAAGTTGTTTCTACATTAATTTGGAGAGTAACTGTGACATTATTACAGTATAAAAATATTAAAAACTCATGTTTTTAATCCTGTTTAATTACAGAAAAAATGTGTGATTAATTATTTACTCTTTTTTAATCGATTGACAGCACTAAATGTCATTTTCATACCAGTATTCACATTCACATACACATTCTTGTCCCTCATAACCTGTAATATAACAAGCCTATAACCAAGCCTAATAGTTATATGCCAGTGAGAAAAAGAAAAGTTTTGTGCATGCAGAGTCAAAATACTTGACATTTCTCTGAGCCTCCCATGAGTGAACGAGAAAACGAATGCATGCAGGTCCAAAATAAAATTAAATGATTTTTGTAATTAATACAAATTAATGTTTTTTTTATTTTTTTTTAAAGTAACATTAAGATTTAATTTAGATGTAGCCTTTGTAAATAATATAAAGCAAAATGTAAATGTGCAAAAAAAAAAAATTCAAAAATGTTGACTATAGCAGCAGTCAGGGCCGGTGCCAGATGGACGAAAGGTGGTGACGATTCTAGGGGCCCCCAACTTTCAGCAACCCACACTGGGGCCCCAGATACCCAAGCCACGGCCCTGCCAGCAGTATCATTTAACCGATTAGTCTCGCACATCCCTAACACCTAAAAGAGTGGCATGCACATTTTTCAAAATGTATCCATTTGTGTTCCATGAAAGAACCATCCCAGTTTTTTTTATTGTCAAGTTATTAATAAAACAAAATGGACACCTCTGTTTCTCAGCAAATACTGAAAATATTCATTTCTCATATATTGAAAGAAAATGCATTCTGTCAAAGCCTTCATGTTTCACTGGCTTCAGGCCCCGCGGTGGTTTTCAGTGTCGGCTGTAATGTAATTCCAGTCCCAGTGTAAAGCACAGGACAGTCAGAGGGGCCGGGTGGTCTGGAGATGGGGGAGGAGGAGGCTCCTCCAGACTACTCAAGCGAGGGGGGAAATTGACTGAGCCTTTGTGGTTCATAATCCACTTGCATAATTTAAAAGCCTGAGCAAGAATGGCCATAATGCCAAGTATGGATGTATTCAAATGCAGCCATACAGGGCCTCTGGGAAATTCTTGCAAAGTGTACTTTCCAGTGCCTGAATCTGCTTAATTTACTTTCCTCTAAAAATTGGTTGGGGTATAATAAGCTCCAAAAAACAAACAGCGAACAAATGTCAATATTCAACGTGACTTTGACTTATTTCTTTTAATTTTTTTTTAAAGAAGGGTAATACAACAAAGAGAGTTATTCCTCTATATATATATATATATATTTATATTCGTGCTGGGCAATTGATTAATTGCATCCAAAATAAAAGTTTGTGTTTACATAATATATGTGTGTGTACGGTGTATAATTATTATGTATATATAAATACACATTCCATGTATATATTTAAGAAATTTTTGCATGTATATACTGTATATATATTTATATAAGTTTCTTATAATAATAATAATAATAATCTTATAAATATTTTATATATGAATATAACATTTTTCTTATATATACATGCATGTGTATGTGTGTATGTATATATATATATATATATATATATATATATATATATACATACATACACATACATATATATATATATATATATATATACACACACATAATAATTATACACAGTACACACATATATATTATTTTGGATGCGATTAATCGCTTGCCCAGCATTAATATTAGGGCTGGACCAGAATATTTGTTCGGTATTCGATTTTTCAAATTTGGGATTCGAATATTCGTTTTTTTTTTTCTTTTCTTTTTTCTCGCACACCTGGCATCCCCCTCAAAACGGTTCTCATTCGCACTTGAATATGTTTACACTATAAAATCTGCCGAAATACTATTGATAGAATCAAAATGTATTAGCCTTTTTACCTGTTAGGGATGTGACGGTGAGAAAATTTTCCCTCATTGTCACATTACAGTGCTTGAAATCACATTATGAAATAAATGCTTTTCTCCAAAACACGTTGGGAACAATTATTTGCCCCCTTTTATTAAATACTTTTTGCAACCTCCTTTTGCTAAGATAACAGCTCTGAGTCGTCTTCTATAACGCCTGATGAGTTTGGAGAACACCTGACAAGAGATCAGAGACCATTCCTCCATACAGAATCTCTCCAGATCCTTCAGATTCCCAGATCCATGTTGGTGCTTCTTCTCTTCAGTTCAGCCCAGTCATTTTCTATAGGGTTCAGGTCAGGGGACTGAGACGGCCATGGCAGAAGCTTCATTTTGAAGCGTTCAGTGACACATTCGTGTGTTGATTTTGATGTTTGTTTTGGATCGTTGTCCTGATGGAAGATCCAACCACGGCCCATTATACGATTTCTAGCAGAGACCGTCAGGTTTTGATTTTTTATCTGTTGGTATTTGCTAGAATCCATTATACCATGTGTCTGAACAAGATGTCCAGGACCTCTGGCAGAAAATTAGGTCCACAGCATTAAAGATCCAGCGGAGTATTTCATTTTACACATGGGGTACTTTTTATCCCTGTGTGTACCAAACCCATATTAAGTGTTTGCTGCCAAAAAAAGCTTTTTTTTTTTGTTTTATCTGTTTTATCTGATATTTTCCTTTTTATATATTTTTGGGGTTTTGTTACAACTACGAAATGGCTTACTGGATATGCATATCATACTTTGACTTGGCAGACACATTTTTGTTATATCTTATGAGTAGCAGTAACATAAATATTGTAAATAAAATATAAAATTTTAAGAATGTCAGCCCTTTAATAAGTTTTTTTTTTCTCTCTTCATTATGGTCATCCTGTAGTTTTTTTTTTTTTTTTTTTTAAATGTATGCACCACAAAAGTATAAAAAATAATTGAAATTCAGAAATTGAAAATATGCTCAACATACACTACCAGTCAAAAGTTTGGACACACTTTCCCATTCTCTTTGATGGGAGTCCAAAGTGTGTCCAAACTTTTGACTGGTAGTGTAGATGTCAAGAGGTCATTGTCAGTGTGGAATGCATTTTATTTATTTTTTTGCAATAAATAAATTCACACACACACACACACACACACACACACGTCATGGTGATTCTTAGTTTAGATACAAATTTCAAATTTTACAAATTTCACAATTCTCACAAACTGTTCAGATGTTTTAGTTCAGAAAACCTTTAATAGTAGAATTCGATTTAGCATTATGACATATTTCAATAAATATTGTGTTATATACAGATATAGCAGAAATGGTACATTCCGTTTTTCTTCTGTACAAGCCAAAAATATCTGCCATTTAATTCTATTCATGCAAAAAAATTCCATGTTCTAGTATTGGAACATAAAAATAAGAATTTGCTGTTCTTTTCACTGCTTGGAAGTGCACTCGAATTATGACAAGAAGCAAATCAAGAGATGCACTTTGTGCCAATACACAATAGAAGCAAATAAACCCCAAAATTAAGGCCATACCAACTTGTGCAAAAATAAAATTTTAACCCACAGTTTTGCGTACATAAGTTACATATGATCGCCATGCCAATCGTCACTCAGAGGTCAGCAGTTCCTGGGCAGTTGCGATCAAATCCAATGTGGCATTAATCAAAAAAAAAGGACAAATAAATGAATGATAAACACACACGCAAAAGAAACATGCCTCAAAAAATCATCAGGACATTAACTTGATATTTTCATGATTATTTAGCCAAATAACAAATCGTATTTTGCATATAGCACATATTTCACATCACATTGTCCTTGTGTTCCCGAGCCAGTATTATTTGTTATAACTCGTCTTGTATATTGCGTGTGTGAGGGCCCGGGGTGTCACTGCTGTCATTTACACACGGGACAGTCCAGCGACATCGTCAATAGCCTTAAGCAGGGTTCATCAAGAAAGAAATCGGTCATTAACAGCAACATGAAGCTGAACATATTTCTACAAATGTTCTCTAAATGTGTTTTTGACTACATATTTGACTTTCCCATTTCAGAGTCAAGTGTATAAAGCAACTTTATCACTTTCCACACTGTACACCGTGATGTATATCATACATCGTGTGCCTCTATCAGTCTCACAGATGAAGTGAACCTGCTGGAAGAATGACTATTCGAAGCAACAATGATTAATATTGTTTGTAATGTTACAGATCCAGTCGTGAACACTCCTTTCAGCACAATTCGTCATGTGTGAACATTCAAATGATGTGTGAAATGTGTTCTTGCTACATTGTGCTGCATGTGGATAGCGTTTCACATTACAATGAATTCAGCTTCTGCTTAACGTATCATACAGCGAGGTCTAATGTATAGTGTAACCCAGTGTCTTCACTGGTGAGGTATAAACCAGTCCTCAGATCACAAGCCGATTCATTTGAGGGAGAAGATTTGACATTAATCATCAAAGATAGCCCTTCAAATTTACCATGATGCCTGGTCATTTAAACAAATCAAATTAATAAATCGTTCATTAAATAATTCATTAAAATGTGCCATCAATTACCTATGACCTCTCAATACCTACATCAAAACATTATGATACCACTATTTGGACCTAGATGGAAATTCGCATTTCTTGGTAATATTTTTCCGTCACAAAATGTCTAGTCGCAATGTATAAAGATATTTGCTTGTAGGTTTTCTTGAAGAAATGTTTGAAAAACTGAATAAATTACAAATGGTCTTACAAAATTGGTCAATGTCAAACAGGACGAAATGGAGACAACAAAAACTGGTCTGGTTTGAAAACCGAAAAAGGCAAATGACTACAGAGTAACAAAACTGCTCTTTGGTTTCAAACAAACAATGTGTTACACAAAATGTATGTCACGCATGGCAAAATCTTGCATATCCTACATAGAGCATCTATCTCACAGCCTGGACACATGCTCACTTTATATAATGGTGTTTCTCTTCAGTTCAGCAGTCAAACAAAACGTTACAAAAGTGAAAAATGACATCTATATCATCTGCACCACAAAAAAAAAGCCTCGCCATGCATAGACAGCAAATGAGCATGACTGGAAGAGAAAACTGAACATGTACGAAATAGCATCTTCAGAATAAAACGGCCATATTTGACATGATGAACACTGAAAATAATTGCATATACGATTATTGCATAGAGAAGCCAGATGAAGATGTATCCTAAATTTCATAAACTAAACCTTTGTGCACTTTTTTTTTTTTATTCGGTTGCACAATGCAGTGTTTATACACATAGTTTGAAAAATCACTGTAATATACATTTGGTTGGAAATATAGATCTAGTATCATGGCACTGGCTGTACTGCTAAACCAAGCTTATAAAAATAACACTGTTGAAGTATGAGATATGAAAGATCCCTTTGCTTTTCTTTCTGTCCGTTTCTGACATACTCTTAGATGATGAAAACGATGGCAAAACAAAAGAATGCAAAGAGAAAAAAAAAATGCTTAAAGGTATATTTTATTTATTTTACATATATCTATATTAATTTAATAAATTATTTGTATTTCCCCCCTCTCAACCCTTAGCGGGGTTATTTTGGCTTTTAATATATCAAATGGTGAACACATAAATAATTAAAAGAATTTGGTCAACCTAAAAGATGACGTTCGGCACATGAACAGAACAAACATTTTTTTTTTTTTAATGAGCACAGATAGAGGAACACATTGACCACAGCTCGAATAAATATTATTGTTATTTTCACTGGCACTCATCAAGATCCATTAATAATCGACATCAGAATGAAACATCATGAGACCCCAGGACACATACTATACCAAAACAAATCTCGGTCTCTGCAACATTTTCATCGTGTATTCATGGAAGCCCCAAACTGCCTCGAGACCCCCCCAAAAAATTTTTCAATGACTTTCTTATGGAAGTATTATCATTTAAATATATGATATATTACAGCAGTAATGTTTTTCCATATTCTCGCAATGCAGTGCGTCTTCAAGTTGCAAAAAAAGTTTTCCTCTTGGATTCCCAGTCATCAGTTCAGAAGTTCTTAAGTTGAATATTTACTTTTAGTCATTTTCATTTTTTTAGTAAATATATTGCCACATTCATATATCATGCATTTTACTGCATTGCTATTGCACAGGTCCGGATTATTCAGGAGGACAGGAGAGAAAGAGACGAAAAAAAGGAATAAATACCTCTGCCGGGGACTCATCATCACCGAAAGCGAGTGAGAGCACTGCAGTGAGAGAAAGGCGGGCACGGTGGGACGTGAGGAGGGGTGTAGAGACGGGTGTATTCGGATCGCTTTACTGCTTGTGAACATCCTCGCTGCGTATGATCTTGTAAATGATCCAGTAGAAAATGTTAAAAATGAGGAAGACCAGCGGAAAAGCCACACGCGACACTGTGTCGATCCGTTTGGCACGGCTGATGAAGAGCTTGCGCATCTCCTCGACGGTTTTCTCAGGGGGGTTGGCGGAGGAGGGTGCGTTGTTGTTGTTGCCCTTGATGGCCATGCCGTCTTTGCCCTGGAGACACGCCGGGCCCATGCCGTAGGCGGCGAAGCTGAATCTGCCGTCTCCTGCCTCGTCCTCCTGCAACACAGCACAGGTGTTGATCGGTCAAGAAACCCATTATTCACACGCTCCACCTTAAACAATGCGCTTTTATTAGGGATACTCCACCCAAAAATGTAATTTCTCTCACCATCTACTCAAGATGTATGACTTTTTTTTAGAAGAACAGAAATGAGTCCATAGGGCTTTTTAAGCTGCACTTAATGTGGGGTTACATGGCTTTTAACCCTGGGTAGAGGAACGTTTCATACTTGTAATTTTTAAAAGCAGGGTTAGCACTGCAATTGCGGAGTTAATCCCACATTGCGGTGCCAAACTTGTGCAGTATGAAATTACGGTCAAAGCAAAAATTATTCAGACACCAGATATAATTGTTTTACTAGTGGGTGCAGGACACTACAGTTCATTTATGTAAGTGAGGATAGCAAAATAAAGTAAACTGACATATTATACCCAAAAATTCTTCATACAGTGGACTACCCCCAAAATGTGGGACCAAAATTATTCAGACACTTTGACCAGACCATGTTTTGCTTAAGTGTTTTTTCTTTAATTGCTAATGTGACCTTTTACACCACAGACTGAACAAAATGAAGCATTGCTTGGTCATTGGTTGACCTAAATTGGTATTATCTAATTGTGTACTTAAACTTAACAGCTGACAGCTGATTGGTTGATTGTAATCCATTACATACCTTTCTATCAAAGTTATCTGACATTATCATGAATTTGTTCTGATAGAGTTCTTGTCATATTTTATTACCATTTTCTAAACTATAGCGAATAAACTGTGATAATGTGAGAATGTTAAAGGTGTCTGAATAAATTTTGGTTTGACTGTATGTGGTGTTACATCTAGATGCTTAGCAACAGTGTTTCATATTCAAGTGCACGGAAAGGCTGTGCATTGTATATAAACAGCATTTCAGAGTTTCGGGGGGGATGTCAAAGGGTGATGCGTCCATTCAGGAAAAACTTGATCGCACAGTCAGCACTGTATAATGTGAGTATGCTCAATGCTAGAGACTTTGTAAACAGGTCACATTCTGCACTCGTCCAATCAATGACACTGACACTGCAAATATGCAGATAAGAACCGGTAACCCAGGGTTCAAGAATGTACAGTATGAAATTTAAATTAATTGTTAACCCTAAAGTATGAGCAGAGTGAAACGTGAAGCAAGATGGATTCTGTTTACCCAAGGTTTACAATGAGCATGTTTACATGCACACAGTACGCTGACAACTTGAAATGACCTGTTGTCCGGGTTTACATGCAAACTAATAACCTGACAATGCAAGTAAACCGCATTTACAAGACTATTATTAAATCAGGTTATTTCCTAGTCTCGCATTGCCAGACCTTCAGACTGACGGCAGAAGGTCTGGACTCTATCGCAGCTTCCATTGGTCAAGGACTGCCCAAGAGGACGTTTGACTGACATGTAACACAACCAATCACAGTTCGTTTTGTTCCACATCATGTTTAAGGGCGTGAAAATGTAAAGCCGATGTCCTTGCAATAACAGACCGGCGTGCATCTACAAATTATTCATTCATGAACGTTGTTCAAGTTTACTGCAACAATGGAGCCGCGAACTTTACATACTTTTGAAAATCCAGCGTTTAGTTGATCCTGGTAAGCACTCATTGTCACAGTTGTAAACACGACGGCGTTCTTGTTCCATGAGGGGGTTTGGCGTCACGGCATTTGTTTCCAGCCGGACCGTTAAAGAACGCAACACACACGTCTCGCGGACATCCTGTAGATTTCAACCAATCAGGTGACGACTTTGAAACTCCTGAAGTGTTTCCAGAAAAGTGTGCCATATGCATCAGACGTTCAGCCAACGTTCTGTGAGCGTGACGTCTGAGGCTGAGACCCAGTAGTGACGTAATAATAGACAAAAAGTAATAATTTGCTTATTTAACTCCAAGTTTTTCATTTGTTATGTTGGTTGTGATGTTAAATAAAGTCAGTTAAAATCCATCCCTCCGTCCGTCTATCTAGTGTATTAACCTCTGTCGTATGGATTGATTACCATCATGTTTTGTGTGGTTTTTGTGGCATCAAGTTTTGGGTTACTGTCCACTTGCATTATATGGACTCACATAGATGATTATTTTTCTAAAAATCTTTATGTTCATCTGCAGAAAGAACATCATATACATAAATGGTGAGAGAATTTAGTTTTTTTTGGTGGAGTATCCCTTTAAGTCCTCCAGTCCTGTCAGCTGGATTACACGTTTTTATGAGTATTAACTATTGACATGTGTCAGCTAGCCGGCACAGGGTACAGTCAGAGGTCACAATATTTCACGTTTCAGTTAATGGACTCCCCACCTCCACACGCTCTTATCTGAGATTCAGCAGATGGACTCGATCTTACACGTTAATGAAAACAGAACCAAAATAACCACCTCAGTTAATTACATTTCAGCCTGGGTAGATATTTTACCATGATTGTGCCTATTTAAACACAAACCGCAGAAGCAAAATAGGATCATTATGTCCGTAATGCATGTTTTCAATTTGCAGGTGCAAACATCTAGCGCCGGGAACCATCCCGCTCGCTTTTATTGAAAGATCAGCCATTTTCTACACAGGACTCCATTTTTAGACACTTTGTCCTCCTTCTGTCCTTGTCTTTCAGCCATCCCATTTATAACTGTTAATGTGTGCCGGGGTAAATGGAAGATCACACTAGGATGTGTGTGTGTGAGAAGGGTGATGTTATTCCACTGCCCCTTTGTTTTTGTATATGACGCTGTCTTTGATGCCAGGGTGCTACAACCTTTTCTTGTCCTTCAGTTGTACTGGCTCGCCATTTGTAAGTATTACGGATGCTCTGCTTTATTTCTGCTGCCATATGATTAATGTGGTGGCTCCGAGACGTGACGTGGAGCTGTAAAGAGGAGCCGGGCTGCAGCACCGCTGCGTCCTGCGTCACTTTCCCTCCCGCCCCGGCCCCTGCCAGATTCATTACCCTCCCTTTCTAATTAAAACTCCGCCATTACTGCATTATGCGTGCCAGCTGCGTTCCCAGTCAAACTGTTAGAGGGAATAAGCAGTACAATAAGCAGAACGCTAGCCTGCATCCTCGAGGTTTAAAGCGGAGAGCAATATTACCGCTGCACGTCAGAATGCAGCTCACGGCAGAGTTTGCAAATCAGGGGTGTGGCATCTGCTACTATATACAGGACCTCTCGGCTCCTTCATCAATCAAAGCCCCTAGATGTGACTGATGTTTTGATGTCTTTTATTGGGGTGTTGTGATAAACGACAAAAACTGAAACGGCCGTAAAGTAGCAGCCTCATGCCTTTATCGTATATATCTGTATACATTTAAAATGTTTTGCATCAGATGTCCGGGACGGGGACGATTTTATATAAAGCATATATTAAAGGGAAAGTCACCTCTATCATACACGTTGAGACCGGGATGATGTACTACATTTATCTGTGTAGGCTACTACAATGCATTGCATTTACATACGTTTGTTGTTTTATCACCTATGGGTGACTAGGAATGAATATTTTACGAGCTGCATATGAAACAGATTTAGGCATTATGCTGATGTGCCCAATGGTTATGAGTCTTGAATGAATATATGTTTACAAAAATGTGATTTTTCTCCAATAAACATCTGTGCCCTCGTAAATGCTGAGAATTCAAATGAGAAGCCGACAAATAGCATTTGTTTAGTGTATATCATGCAAGCATATTATGCCTTTCGGGTTTTCTCTAATGGCCAAAATTATTTTTAACCCTGTTTTGGGACAGCCACTGACATCAGCTGCATCGGTCCAACCAATCTAAAAACCTCTCTATTCCTGTAGCCCTGTGCAGTGACCTCCAGAGTATAATGAGAACTGCTGGCTCAAGGAGTAAGTATTGATTCTAAATATGCTTACTAATTAAATTAAACAAGCCTTTTTTACTATGTTTTTAGCCTTATGCAATTTCTTCTAACAAAGCATTTGGCAAAAAAAAAAAAAAAATCCTGACGAAAATTGCCCAAGTTGCGGCCACAATAGAGCAGGAATGAGTCCAAAAACCTGAAAAAGTCAATGTTTTGTTGTTAAATGTCTGAAATAAGGTCTGTGGTTAACACAAGCTCAAGATATTTTCATGTTTTATTCTATGACATGAAATATATCAGTAATACTCTCACACACTAAAACTCTCATTTTTACACAATTTTTTTTTTTTTTTTTTTTTTCAAGTTTTTACTAGGGTTATACCTTTTTGACTATTTTTCAAATAAAAGATTTCCTGTATCATAAAAAATTATGAACTTTTGCTTAAAAACAATGAAAAATGCCCTAATCCCTCTAAGTTTAAAAAACGCTCACCCCGGATAAAAAAAAAACTGAAACAACCATATAACAAATGTTACTGCTTATAAGTAGCACTTCCTAAAACTTTCTAGGACTGTTGAGAACTTTCTGGAGTTTTCTGTTCTAGAGTTAACTGTTTTTCTAGAACAATCCAAAAATTGGTATACACATACACATATATATATATATATATATATATATATATATATATATATATATATATATATATATATATATACACATACATATATATATATATATATATACATACATATATACATACATACATACATATATATATAAGCTCAACTTCATACTTTTTGATATTTGTTTCAGTAGCGATATATAATGTCACACAAGGTAAGTGATACTACCTTACAGAAGAACAAGGCTATCTGTACCAGTACTCTAAAAGCAATTTATTGGACGGTACCAGTTTCTTAGAGCAGAAATCAATGGAAGAAAGGAGCGAATAGTGGACATTTCCATAGAAGTCACAAAATTATGAAAAAATAAATTGAATTTTCAAGTTCAATTTATTCCTCCATAATTTTCTCAACAGTCCTAGAAAGTTCTAAACAGTTCAAGAAAGTTTTAGGAAGTGCTACTTGCTTATAAGCAGTAACGTTTGTTGTATGGTTGTTCCATTTTTTTTATCTGGGGTGAGCTTTTTTTTTTTTAAACTTTCATTGTTTTAAGCAAAAGTTCATCGATTTATGATACAGGAAATCTTTTATTTGAAAAATAGTCAAAATTATAACCCTAGTGTTTACGCGTTTTGAAAAAGGCATTTGCTACTAGGCTAAATGAGACTACAGACTTTGTCAGGGACATGAAACTTTACTCCAAGCAGGAAAACTCACCTAATCACTAGTCTGCTTGCGCTCACCCCTCCCTTGCGAAGCACATAGAGAACCTACGGGGGCCGACACAGGAAAAAAATGTTGTCGTTGGGGAGAGCAGAGAGTGACTAGCACTCTGTAGAGAAGTTTGTCCATTTAGGGCTACTGTAGAAACATGACGGCGCAAAATGGTGACTTCACTGTAAGGAGACCCACAGTGTATGTAGATAGAAATGGCTCATTCTAAGGTAATAAAAACATAACGGTTCATTATGTCTTTATACAACACTGAAAACATAGTTACGTATATTATATTGCATTTCTGTCAATAGATCCTCATAAATATTACACACTGCACCTTAAAGGTGTGTGACCATGCGTAGTTCATTTATAGTCTACAATAAGTTTTTTTTTTCATCAAAATTCATTAAAGTTGTTCTCATTTGTAAAGATCATCTTGATGAACAAAATGTGTAAGAATCCTGAATTTTTTGTTGGCCATACAGCTTTTTTTTAATGCAATAATCCAAATGCCATTGTAAAAATCTTATTGGGTTTTTGTTGAGGGAACCAGAGTGATACCAGCTTCCAGATTGGCCTACAAAAGTACGTCATCACTGCAGCTCCCAGCCCGGAATTCTCAGCACGGTTGGCTAACACTACTACAGTGTGTAGTGACATCGCCACTCAGGATTGGTCACTTGTCTGTTGCCTGGCCATATATATCCATACCAGCACGGAATGAAGTGATTAAGCAACGAGAATGGTTGGTCCCGACGGTGGAAAAGCAGCTTATGTAAAGGTGTTCTGAGTGGTTTTTAGCATGTTGCTATAGGGTTTCTTGGGTCTTATGGGTGGTTGCTTACTGACTCAAGTCAAAAGAACTCATCCAAATGTCATATTTTGGTCCCAACATGTGTCTCAGGTCTCTCCTTCAGTTTAACTATGGGATTTTTCATCCAATTTTAGAAAATGTAATCCTCTCCTGAACAGCTCACATGATTTGAGTTGTACTGCTTGTGCTGCAGACATGATTGACAAGACATGCTACACGCTGAAGTTAAATACTTGCCGTTAGAGGTTTGTTACACCAAGAATCCCTATTACTATATGAACACCACGAATAAACCCCGACAGGGTGATCAGGATGCACAGTTGACGGGTCTTGTGTCATGCTATAGGGGTTTATTTTGTAATAATTCAATTTCAATTCACATTTATTTAGCGCTTTTCACAATACATATTTCAAAGCAGCTTTACATAAAATGCATGTGAATACATTACAATTTAGAGTCATACTGTTAATAATGACTGTGCATTATCGCACTTTTACATGACTACTTAAAATAAGTCAATCAATATTTCATGTTTATTCATTTATTACTTTATTAGTAGGAGGCTGGATGTGTGGTCAGTTACACAAAGTTGTCCTGGTCAGCGGATACTATTCAGAAATATTTGACTGCTGAATGATACTGACTGACAAATCAGAATAATAAGCAACAACAAAAGACTGCAGTACTTTGCAGCACAATACAGTCCAGTGCCAAGTCCACTCAACACCTCTGGCTCTATTAAACTCTCTAGAGCTGCACTATAATTCAGGCTGCACCAAACCAAATAAAACAACACGAATCAGCCTCACTCTGCACCTTTGCCACCCCAACTCAAGACGGCCAGCCGGAGTGCGACAGTGACTTATCTCCTCATGCTTATTTGCATAGACAATCCCCACTCAAATGAACAGCAGCTGCAGTGTTCAGAGTTCCCTATGAGCGATTCACCTCGCATCACAATCAACCCTAACGAGGTGATTACTCTCCATCAATAGGCTACTCACTAACATGCACTTGTCATTGTTAGGCAAAGCAAAGACATCTGCAGTCCAGAGGTCACACTGCTTCACCCAGTTATTAATACAGCTTTGTCAGGCCATGCAGTCTGGCAGAGGGGCATTCTGGTAGTCAGCTGTACTCTGTTATACCCACGTTGTGTAGCAATAAACTGGACTGGTTCCAGTAAATAATCTAACTATTAAATTATTTAACTATTAGTCCAAAATGCTATAAAAGTACATTGTATTAAAGAATGAGAGCTAAATTACAGTCTATTTATGCAAATGAACATGAACTTGCATCTTCATTTGAACTCCAAAGTATCTGCATGGCAATAATCATTCATTATATTTACATTTTTAACTTGGCTTTGTCTTTGCTTATTGACTGTCTGATGCATCATGCACACAAAACTGGAACATTGGCTGAATTCTTAGTAACATACTAGCATAATACTATTCCTGTCATAGCTTTATATGCAAGAAATAGTAAGAGTAGAATAGTAGTATTTCTATTACGTCATACACAGTGCATCATGGGAGTGTGTGGGTACTAAAGTGTTCTTTTGGTGAAATTTACTTGTTGCAATTCTCTGGTTCTCTGGTGGAAATGTCACAGTAGAATCACGCTGCATTCACAAGGGGCATCAGCGTCAACTAGGCTTGCTGCGATAGTCGTGTTGCTGGTGATACCAGTGTTCAGTTGCAACACCGGTTACATCACTTGCAATGCACCACCCCCACCGTCGTTTTGATTTTTTTTAATAAAAAATTTTTAAAATTAATTTGGTTCAGTTAGAGAACAGACACTACAATTAAAAACAACGTGCAGCGTGAGCCGAATGAGAGTCGCAGCACAGACCAGCAGCAGGAGTCAGATCTCATTTATCACGAGAGTGTACGAGAGCTGACAAGATGATGCCGGAAGATTTGGTTTCAAAGCAAAATGTAAAAGCGCCTATTTAAGGGAGTTTGTCATTTTACTGTTTTGTTGTTGTGTTTTTCATTAAGAATAATAGGCTAATGAACCCACCATTCAAGCAACCCGCCCCCAAATTGGCGCTAATTCTAAACCGAAAGTAAAATGCGCACAGCCGCACTGTCATCCGTTCACGGCCGCACAGTCATTCACGATGCGAGTCCACTGGCGCGTTTTCAGTTAATTTAATTCAATGTTTTCAATTCATTGAAAACACTCGCTTTGCTCCGCACCATTATGAATGCCCGAGCGGCCGTGCGCATTTTACTTTCGGTTTAGAATTAGCGATTTAAAAAGCCCCTGCCGGTGATACCGGTATTACCGGTGGTGTCACAAGTCGATTAACCAGTGGGAAAATTTCCTCACCGTCGAATCCCTAGCGTCAACGCTTGACGGAGGGCGTGTCTGAAGCTGGTGCTGATGCGACCGTCATAGTGACAACTGCCAATCATATTACTTTTCCAGTGTTGCATGAACGCAATTGGCTAAAGTCTGCGCTAGGGCATTTGCATAGGCGATCTGATTGACTGATACCTGCATTGGCGCTTGAAAAGTTGAAAAGTTTTCAACTTCTGCCGCGAGCGACGCCAGTGATGGCGGTAACGCTTGATGTCACCCATTCAAAGTAAATGAGAAGCGCTAACGCAGACGCCCCGTGTGAATGCAGCGTCATGGGTAATGTAGTTTTTTACCAGGAATTCCACTGTTGAAAATGAGTAATTAAAAAAATGTTGAAATAAATGTGAGCATATACTATAAATTAATAACCTTAACTCACAGTGGGTCTGTCTTTAATGGTTTATTGTAAAGTTATTGTTAAAAATCAGTCCCCCTATAAAGAAAATGAATGGGATTTTTACTTCCGGAACCCGACTGATGCACTCTGTAGACACTTTACTATCCCAGGGAAGAGGATTTGTGAAGGGCAGGGAAGCAACACAGCTGAATGCAGCATGTCCAGATTTCATTCATATTACACCCATTCATGCTATATAGAACATACCTTTTTAACGATTGCAAAGTACATACTCATTCAAAATAAGTACCTATTTATGTTTTGTTTTTTGAGGCACCCAGTAGCTAGTTAGCTTATGTTAGCTAAGTGAGACTAAGGTGTGAGTGACAAGTCAGATTCAGATTGCACACTGTGCACTACCCACCAGGACACTATACTTTATTTTTTAAAATCCGTTTTTTTAATCCAGGACAGCAGTCTCTTGCTCTGGTGTCATTCCAATCACTGCTGCGCACATATCTCAGCGCTGTCCAGCAGGGGGAATCCTCTTTCTACACCCGACGCCTCTCAGAGGCATATGCAGGAGGAGGAGGAGGTCGATAAGCTCCCATGGTAATGCCGGAGAGTTGTTTTATTGTGTAGTGCAGGGAGGTGACAGCTCCGGGCTGCAGTGCAGAGAGCAGGCATTGACTGATAGCCCCAGTGAGGCAGAATGAAGGGCTGAACCCCAGCCGTGGATCACTGTGGCTGGGGAGTTTCATTAACCAGGGGGTGATAATGATAATGCAGCAAACCTACTGCTGTGCTGCACCTCCTGAAATGAAAAACACTCCATATACACACGAATATTTAATTATACAACCATGGTCACGTGCCATTACATGGAGTCTCATGCTTGGAGAGCTATCTGAGAGCGTTCCTGTTAATGGCTATCCAAAGCCGTGACGCCAAAAACAGACGGAAAAATATTTTCCATTTCGTGCTTTTGAGAACAAAAATGATGACTGGCAAACATACTATACCAATGAAATATGTAGATATGCACTGCAGTTCAAATGTTTGGGTTCGGTATTTAAAAAAAAAAAAAAGAAAAGAAATTAATACTTTGATTTAGCAAGGATGCATTAAATTGATCACAAAAGACAGTAAAGACTTTTACATTGTTCTTTTTTAAAATAAATGCTTTTTTTTTACATTTTGAACTTTCTATTCATTAAAAAAAAAATGAAAAAAATGTATCACGGTTTTGTATCACAAAAATATTAAGAGGCAGAACTTTTTTATAACATTGATAATAAAAAAAATGTTTTTTGAGCAGCAAATCAGCATATTAGAATGATTTCTGAAGGATCATGTGACACTGAAGACTAGTAAACGTACACGGGAACGAACACGTCACAATATTCCTCATTTAAATAATTCCCACCCAAGGCGTATGCAGAAAAGGGGGTGAGGACTGGTTTTGTTGCGTTAGTAGTGTGTTGAAACTCGCAGTTATGTTAAGACTGACATTTCCCAAACATGCTCGAAGTTGACCAATCACAACACACTGTTCCAGCAGACCAAACAAAGCCCATTGCACTTTTTGTCCAAATAAAGAGCTATTTTTCAAGTCAAGTCAATGAACAAAGATGATTTTTGCCCCCAGAATGGCGTAGTTATTTACCAGCATTGGCTAACCAGCCAAACCCTTACTGCTTGGGTTGTGAATTTATTGGATGGAAATCTGTAGCATTTATACCAAACAGCTGGATTTGCAGTTTGCACCATTTGCTCTTGGCACATGAATGGTGGAAGAACTGCTATCAGCGAGGGCTGTGTAGTCTGTCTCTGTGGATTTACCTGTATAGGGCTAAAGGGAACCAGAGACTAATCTCACTGCACCCATTACATGCATCCCAGAGGCAAACTGAGGATTACAACGGAGGGATTCAGGATTTATTCTGAGCTTTCTGAGCTACTTGAAAGATTTCTCCATGCCAACTTACATTACTCTATGAATGGAAGGAGCATTAATGTTTCAACTTCAACTCACATTATGTTGGTTTCAGTCTCAGCATGCTAAAGTCAGGAGAGAAGATCAATCCGGCTCCCCCAAATATGATGACTCCCTTCTGAATGACCCCATTATTAAAACGTTTTTATAATGTTACAAAACGTTTCTATTTTAAATAAATGCTGTTCTTTTGAACTTTCAATTTATCAAAGAATCCTGAAATAAATGTATCATGGTTTCCACAAAAATATTAACTGTTTTCAACATTGATAATAAGAAGAAATGTTTCTTGAGCAGCAAATCAGCATATTAGAATGATTTCTGAAGGATCATGTGACTAATGATGCTGAAAATTCAGCTTTGCCATCACAGGAATAAATTACATTATAAAATACAATCAAATAGAAAAATGATGTTACTGTTTTTACTGTATTTTTGATCAAATAAATGGGGTCTTTGTAAACATTAGAGTGTTCAAAAATAGTGGTCGGCCGATATATCGGCTGATATTTGGCATTTTTAAAATATCGGCATCGGCCGATCAGTTTTCTGATTGGCCGATGTGTTAGAAGCGGGACTTTTATTTTTTCTGTCTTCATTAGTTTACGGCCTCTGTTAAACAGTCATATCTAATGCGTTATTATATAGACCTGTTAAAGGAAAGTAAATGGTTTGCGAAAAAGTATAGCGTTTGCTTTTATATAATTAGCAACGGAAAGGCAAACAATAGGCTATAATACTTTCTCATTTACTGTCAACATTCAGCTAATACGCATCTATATCGTTAAAACAAATCTCTGAATATCCAATAAACATTTAATTTAAATCCTTGATTTTAAAATATGCTGTGCTATATTCAGTTGACCACTATGTCATATTAATTGCATTTACACAGTGCTATATGTAAAATTAGTGCTACCTTGTCTGTATTTGAAACAAATATGATTACCAGTGCGCACAAACTTACCAGATTACTGAGTGCCCTGTTAGCCTACAGTGTTTACTTCCTTTTTATTTATATATTTTTAAACAATTACTTTATTTGTGAAAAATACTGTAATATGATTGCAGAATCAAGAAGTTGCCATCTAAAGTATAAGCATGTTTATTTTAAAGATTTTTATGTTTATTTTCATATTTCTAATTTATTAAATATTAATTAAAATAAATATATAAATTAATGTATATTATATATCGGCATCGGCCATCAAAAAAAACAATATCGGTCGACCACTATTCAAAAACATAAAAAAAAAATCTTTCAGACTGTGCAATATTGCATCTGCAGGGCTTGTAGATACAGTGTGCTTTTACTGTAGGGTTTACCTTAAGATGCCTTCTCCTCCTGTGGAAGCGCAGCAGCTCCTTGTGTTGGCGTGCAATGAAGTTGACGGCCGCATACTCCAGCAGGGCAGAGAAGACAAAGAGAAGGCACACTGCCATCCAAATGTCAATGGCTTTCACATACGAGACCTGCAGCAAGACAGAAATCACCAGGATTGGCAATGAGCAACGAAGAACAACTCTGAGTCACCGCCTGCCTCAAAGTTCACTCACTGAGTCACTCGCTTAGCTCAAGTGCTCAGAACTTTCTAGTTGAGAAAGTCGTAAAATATGCCCATTATAAGTAAGAATACCTTTCATCCGAAATCCAGAGAGCTAAAAGGACTGTTCTACCAAGACTGAGATAGGGATCAAAGTTTTAATGAATAAAATATGTACATTTTAAGAATTTAGGCTTAGCAGTACATCAACTGAGTCTTTATGCATGTTTTTTTTTTCAGAGTGTGATTGCTGTTAGACGGTGGCCCGGTCTCTACGTATAGAGGCGATTGAAGTGCGCTCTGGGAGACACGCTGAGAGCTGCTGCTTTGGCCTGGGAAAGAGCTGGGCTGCCGGCCCGACCGCTTGGCTGAGACTCACTTTATTTGACAAGCCAGTGACCAAAGTGGCTGTGGAGTTTAGGGTTCGCACGGTTCACAAAGCATTGTTGAAATGACGGGAACGCGCTGGGGTGAGACAGCGCTGATGAAATACTCCACTCTGATCTTCACCGCTAATCTCAGATGCCTTTATTGGAACGGCTCTCTTTCGTTAATTGAAATCTTTATAATTATTTCCATCAATAACACCTACTATTATCAAAACCGAATAGTCTTTGGAGCTTTAGCCAAGAGACAAAGCTGTGCTTTTAGATAAATGTAGCTGGACACAGTCATCCAAGGACATGGCTTTAGCACTGAGATTAAAAACATGGCGTTTTTCAACACCTGCATGATCAGTATTGCAGTGAGAAGAATCAAAATCATCCACCAAATATCAAAACATAATATCTCCCAAGACATTCATATAAAAAAAAAAAACTTTCATTTCATAAATCCAGCTAGAGGTTTTCATGTCAAGCATGGCAACCTATTTAAACCTGAATGGCGTGTGTGCCAAGTCATGATGCATGTAAATGATGATCAACATCTCAAACTACAGCAATATCCTGTCTCATCGTAACGCTGCATGTAGGATCTGAAAATCTATGAAGTACTACAGCAGGCTGAGTAAGTAAAACAGGTACAGAGAAATGATGGATACAATTTCTGTCCTGTTATAAAGTAATTATTTCAGTTTTCAAAAACCACACTCAGAAAAAGGGACATGAGAATTAGAACTGAAATAAGATATATATAAATAAATAAATAAATGGGCAATTATAGCAGGTCATTGAAAAATCATCACCACAAATTGCTATCAATGCAAAGCAATAATGAATTCTGAATCAGCTGTACAGCTGGCCGTACCAATGCAATAAGCTAAATGAGTATGAAGAACCATCTGAGGACTTGATTACTCTTCATGAATAGCCTGGATGTGTTATTTTGGTATGACTCGGTATGTCTATTTGGTATGACTCGGTATGTCTATTTGGGATGTCTCTGACAAACAGCACTTTGGCAATAAACATTTTGTACTAAACATTAATTACAAGAAATTCACTCCTACAGTTGAAATTTTGCAGTGGCTTTACACTTTGTATAAGTTCATTTTACAATTTATAGACACATCATGGCTGCCTCTCAAAACCAAGTCGACATAGATATCATATTTGGGCGTCAAAGACATGCTCCTGATGTCAAGATTGTCTCAGACTTTCTTATAGGGCAGCATGATTTGGGGAAAAATCTAACTGTGAATTTTTCTGATAAAAATTTAGATTATAATTCCAGGTTTTCTGCACAATTTGGCCAAAATTTTGAGATGATATACTAATAAGGCTATAAAATAATAATAATAATAATAATAATAATAATATTAATAATGATTAATAATGATTAATATTATTAATATTACAAAAAATATAAATTTAGCTAAAACCAATAAAATTACTATTGTAATATTTCACTGTATTTAATAATTATCTGATAAAAATTGATTACAAATAATTCCAGGTTTTCTGCACAATTTGGCAAAAAAATTCAGATATACTAATAAGGCTATAAAACAACAATAACAATAATAATAATAATAATAATAATAATAATAATAATAATAATAATAATAATTATTATTATTATTACAAAAAAAATAAATTTACTAAAAACAAAAAATTTACTATTGTAATATTTGACTATTTAATAATAATAATAATAATAATAATAATAATAATGATGATGATGATAATAAGAATAATTATTTTATTGCTGACAAGCCTAGTCCCGGACTAAAATACACGTTTGAGCGGTTTTGACTGAAAGCAATTTGCACTGATATATTATAAAATATATCAGTGCCATTGTTTTCTCTCAAGATGCACAGCAGAAATGTTTTTCTAAGGCATGTTTATAAAAGCTACTTATCCTAATTGAACTAAAGCCTAATCTAATCTAAGCCCTGTTTGTGGAACCAGGACTAAGTCTTAAAGTTATTTTTTTATGAGGTTTGAGTTTGGTCAGAATGATGTTTATGTAGACAGGCAGTGGACGGTGATTGAGCCCACTACAGCCCATGATATACTGCAATGGTATACATCAAATACATTAAAATATGCTTGTGAACAGGGTACACTCTACGCCATAAGGGCATTTTATTGTGGAGATGATTATGCTGGAGACCCAACTGACCTTGGGAAGAGAAGCTCTAGATCCTGAGCTCTGAGTGGTCATGGTCAGCACAGTTGTGATGCCCAAGCCTACACGGGCAGGAGCAGCATCCATGTTGATCCAGAAAGACACCCAAGACAAAATGACAATCAGGAGACTGGGAATATACATCTGGATCAGATAATAGCCCATCTGTCTCTCCAGGTGGAAACGAGCCTCTATGCAGGTAAACTTCCCTGAAACACAAATAGTATGTGGCTTTCATTGTCTTTGATTCTCTAGTGCTTTGTCTTTGCAGGTTTAAGACAGGCCTTTTAAACAGGGTTGCAAAGCAATACTTGGATATTATTTAGAAACCATATATATTTCGCTTTGCAACCCTGTTAAGTTAAGTCTACCAAACTAAAATACAGATAATGAATCATAGCAAAACAGAGAGCATGACCAGTGTAGTCCAATTACGAATGAATGACGAATGAATGAATGAATGAATGTTCTTTTTTAGTGAATCAAACATATGCAGGTTAGGACTTCAATCAGTGTATATACTGACTGCTTTTACACTGCATTTTGTCAATAGTACCTTAGTAGTAATAGTAAATAAATCAAATGAAATATGTTATAACATTTTGGTTTGTTTATATGTTAATATATCTAAACATTGAACAATAGCATTGCATTTTTTTTTTCAAATATCATTAAGTATCCACAACTGCTAAAAGGAATCGGAACTGGAACCAGAATAGTCAAATCCCATTCCTAGTTTATAGCCCCATGACACTATAGTGTTCCCACACTATAACTAGACAGCTGAGCTGAAAATGTCAGGGTCAAGGTTCATTTAACTTCCACCATTTACTCAGCTGAACTGGAATTGTCAAGCTTTTGCAGTTGTTACAGAGTCGATGCAGCATAAACCTCTAGATTATTCCCTTACTCCTGGGAATATTATGTATTGACTACATTGTTGCATTTATAAATATAGATAAAGACATAAAGGGAGGTGCTAGTACTAAAAGCAAACAGAGATATTGACTCAAACAGAGAGAGCAAACATTTTCTTTGAACTGTAATCTTTGTTGATCGTAAACAGCCAAGCGAAAAACAGTAGGGATGCAACTGTCCAGCACTAAAATTAAAACTACACGAGAGCCTATTTTTCCCAAGGGTCTTGGAGGACGCATTCGGATGAGGAAGACAAAGTGAGAGGAGGCTGGACTGCCGAACTTAGGCCTGCTCTGCAAATCAAAATAGATTGCCACTAATAAATCTGAGAAAAACGACACTTTAATTTCCGGTTAATGCTTGACTGGGGAGCAGCAGAGCGCATGTACTGACTGTCCAGTGCTCGTGCTGGAGGAACACGACTATGCAGAGAGAGAGAGAGAGAGAGAGAGAGAGAGAGAGAGAGAGAGAGAGAGAGAGAGAGAGAGAGAGAGAGAGAGAGAGAGAGAGAGAGAGAGAGAGAGAGAGAGAGAGAGAGAGAGAGAGAGAGAGAGAGAGAGAGAGAGAGAGAGAGAGAGAGAATTGAGCAAATATTGAACCTTATTAAAGTATTTAAATCTGACTGATATTAGTTTGCATATTTTAACGAGGTAATCCAGAGCTAACACAGACAAGAGAAAAGTGATATTATCTAGATGAATTATACTTAATACAAAATCAATATGAGCACAAATTTCTGTGTAAACTTTTTTAAACAATTTTATAGACCCCATTTGAATATTTTCATATAAATACATAAATACAAAACATAAACACAAAAAAGTAAAAAAGCATATTTTACATTTCTTTAATCCATATTTCCAAAAAAAGAAAATAATGAAGAAACAAAAGCACATATATACTGTATATAGCTATATACACAGCTCTGGAAAAAATTGAGAACATTGAGAAATCAATGTTAAGTGGTCTCTTAATTTTTTCCAGACATGAAATGATTTTTTGTTGAATTGATATCTCAGGCTGTAACTGTGTCTATAATTGCTTGTTATACACAATGTAAATAAAGTAATTGTCTTGATCTTAAATAAATTACATTTAAAGCAATCAATTGTGTTTGAATAGCTTTATAACATTTTACACATTCAGCTTGTGTATCATGAATGAGTCACAATGCTATGAGTATTTGGCCAATGTTTTATAATAGAACGAGATAATAATGGGAATGTGCTCTAGGTGAGATCGGCATGAGGAGTTTGGAAGCTTTGGAAAACTGTGTGGAAAAAAAGTTAAATCATTTATTCTGAAATGTAATGTTAATCTAATAATGTTTAATAAAATTGTCTAATAAAATTTGTAAAGAAATCAAATTATCCTTGATCTTTTGACAAACAGTATAAGTCAGTGTAAAAATATCCTATAAATTTCAGAACTCAAAAAAAAAAAATCCTCATTAATCCAATTTATTGAAACCAAGCTTCCCAAAAAGACTCGTTTCGGATTGTCACGTTATTATGTCATAGTGCAACGAAAGACCGCCTCTGCAGAAAAAGATCTACCTCATTGACTATTTAACCCCGCCCACCAATCTACGCACGTCATGTAGAGATACGAGAGAGAAGTAAACAGGATTACTCCAGCAACAAAACCATAGAGACGCCTCTGATCATTACAAGACGTTTTGCAGTGCCAAATTGTGAAAAAAAAAACAGTCTTTGCATTGTCATCCTTGTGATCCTAACATTAAGAAAGCGTGGACGAACTTGATTTTTAACGAAGTTCCAGAATGCGTCAGTAAGACGCTTGTTTTACTGGGGATTCGTTTTTAAACAAAACACCATTCGGCGCAGGCTTTTCAGAGAGATTGAAAATAAAAGATGATGCAGTGGCGACTACACTCACCTAAAGGATTATTAGGAACACCATACTAATACTGTGTTTGACCCCCTTTCGCCTTCAGAACTGCCTTAATTCTACGTGGCATTGATTCAACAAGGTGCTGAAAGCATTCTTTAGAAATGTTGGCCCATATTGATAGGATAGCATCTTGCAGTTGATGGAGATTTGTGGGATGCACATCCAGGGCACGAAGCTCCCGTTCCACCACATCCCAAAGATGCTCTATTGGGTTGAGATCTGGTGACTGTGGGGGCCATTTTAGTACAGTGAACTCATTGTCATGTTCAAGAAACCAATTTGAAATGATTTGAGCTTTGTGACATGGTGCATTATCCTGCTGGAAGTAGCCATCAGAGGATGGGTACATGGTGGTCATAAAGGGGTGGACATGGTCAGAAACAATGCTCAGGTAGGCCGTGGCATTTAAACGATGCCCAATTGGCACTAAGGGGCCTAAAGTGTGCCAAGAAAACATCCCGCACACCATTACACCACCACCACCAGCCTGCACAGTGGTAACAAGGCATGATGGATCCATGTTCTCATTCTGTTTACGCCAAATTCTGACTCTACCATCTGAATGTCTCAACAGAAATCGAGACTCATCAGACCAGGCAACATTTTTCCAGTCTTCAACTGTCCAATTTTGGTGAGCTCGTGCAAATTGTAGCCTCTTTTTCCTATTTGTAGTGGAGATGAGTGGTACCCGGTGGGGTCTTCTGCTGTTGTAGCCCATCCGCCTCAAGGTTGTGCGTGTTGTGGCTTCACAAATGCTTTGCTGCATACCTCGGTTGTAACGAGTGGTTATTTCAGTCAAAGTTGCTCTTCTATCAGCTTGAATCAGTCGGCCCATTCTCCTCTGACCTCTAGCATCAACAAGGCATTTTCGCCCACAGGACTGCCGCATACTGGATGTTTTTCCCTTTTCACACCATTCTTTGTAAACTCTAGAAATGGTTGTGCGTGAAAATCCCAGTAACTGAGCAGATTGTGAAATACTCAGACCGGCCCGTCTGGCACCAACAACCATGCCACGCTCAAAATTGCTTAAATCACCTTTCTTTCCCATTCTGACATTCAGTTTGGAGTTCAGGAGATTGTCTTGACCAGGACCACACCCCTAAATGCATTGAAGCAACTGCCATGTGATTGGTTGATTAGATAATTGCATTAATGAGAAATTTAACAGGTGTTCCTAATAATCCTTTAGGTGAGTGTATATTGAATCCGACAGTAATGTCGCAACACACAAGTGTGAGTAAGAGTGTTTTTACCATGTGTCACTATTGCTTTGTCTGTTACAGAGTATTTATACTGTAGTGCCGCAGTCAAACTGAATTGTTGTGAATTTGCTGTTCTTTCCTTTGCTTCGGTATTTTTGGGGTTAATGCGTTGGATTATCGGATACGGAAGAAAGTACGAAGAGAACGCTGCTTTTGTTATTGTTTTGATCGAAGATATTCACTGTAATCCTGAATAAAAGCTTCAGGGAGCGACATCTGTTTTGTCATCAGTAAGACATTACAACACGTTTCGTTTTATTTAAAACACGACACTGCAAAGGACAATGTATACGTTTTTCACTTCATAGAATATGATGAACGATAAATATAGCCTATAAGAACGACAGTGTGACAAACATTGGTACATTCCTTCAGAATTAATTTACATGAAACATCATAAGTCATCCTTTGTCAAATATAACTGGTAACCCCAAGTATTTAAACTTTATTTGCCACAACCAAGACTTATAAAGCATATGTAATGTGCATAAATGTTTCACAGTGTTAGCAAATGTGTAACAGGACATCAGAAGTTTTCAAAACAATTCCACATGTGTAATGTCGGGAACAGTGACAATTATTTTAATATTCAAAACTGTTACCCAATCATAGCAGTGGGTGTTTACTTCCAATTCTTGAATGCAGCACGACTATCAAAGTGTTTGAAAGAGAAGGTCAAAAACAGGATAGAAAATAACATTACTTCTAAATTAGGATGTTTTTTTTTTAATGTAAAAATCTTGATAACATTATAAGTGGACCGCAGAGAACATTATAAAATTAAACTAACAATTATATTAACCTTTTTTTAACCTTTTTAAAGTTATCTTATTCCTCAAGCCTATTATGATATCAGATGAATGTGACCTTTAAAAAAACCCTAATGCTTAAGATAAAAAAAAAATAAAAATAATCCAAGACGACAAAAACACAAACTATCATTAGCTCAATGATAACTCAAGAAAAAGAGAAAATCTGCTCTGACTGTCCCTGCTGTTTTGGTTTGCTTCTATTTTCGATCTGAACTAGTCTGGCCTTCAGCACTTTTCCAGTTTATCTGGAGTGTAACAAATCCTGACTGTCAACGCTGACTGAACAGATGGTGTTTAACCCAATCGAAAGTTCATGTAGAAGATTCAAAGCAGAACTGTGGTCCACAGCCTTCCATTGAACTCATTTTGGTACCAAGTGCTTTATATCAACAGATCCAATAAAAGTTTGCGTTTGTGTCCGGCCATATTTAATGCAGTGTCAGCTCTGAACAAACAGTACAGCTTCACATGTATATGAATATCACACAATGAATGACACTTACCTGTATTGTAGTGCTTGGTGCAGTAGCGCAGATCCTTCTCTTCCTTCAGTATAAACTGAGGTAACGTCAGTCCGTCTGCTACCTGCACGGCTCCCTTCTCGTCCCACTCAAATATAAGATCATTCATCGTGTAGCCAACTAGCGGAGGAAAGATGAAACAATAGTGTTGTCCATGAAAGTGAAAAGAAGAGCTTCATTTGGTTTGAAATTGGATTCGGCACCTATTTTAGCGAATCGCCCACCTCATACACCTCTGAAAGAAAGTATCTAAACATGCATTTCTTGAAAAATCAATAATATATACAGTCAAAGCAAAAATTATTCAGACACCAGATATAATTGTTTTACTAGTGGGTGCGGGACACTACAGTTCATTTATGTAAGTGAGGATAGCAAAATAAAGTAAACTGACATATTATACCCAAAAATTCTTCATACAGTGGACTACCCCCAAAATGTGGGACCAAAATTATTCAGACACTTTGACCTGACCATGTTTTGCTTAAGTGTTTTTTCTTTAATTGCTAATGTGACCTTTTACACCACAGACTGAACAAAATGAAGCATTGCTTGGTCATTGGTTGACCTAAATTGGTATTATTTAATTGTGTACTTAAATTTAACAGCTGACAGCTGATTGGTTGATTGTAATCCATTACATACCTTTCTATCAAAGTTATCTGACATTATCATGAATTTGTTCTGATAGAGTTCTTGTCATATTTTATTACCATTTTCTAAACTATAGCGAATAAACTGTGATAATGTGAGAAAATGTTAAAGGTGTTTGAATAAATTTTGGTTTGACTGTATATAACATCAAAATGTGAAACAAAAAGCACCCACCATAATCAAAGCTAAAGCAATTGTCTGCATTGATTTTAATGGGAGAGATTTGTTCAAATGTTACATAACCACCAAACCTGCCCCATCCGTCACCCACTCCAAATAATTTGCTCATAATTTTCAAAATGCTTCAGTCAAAGTTTCCCCGGCAGAAATGCGCTATAATTTGGCATATTCGAGAATCAATAGTAAATAACAGAAATCTGTAATGGCAGGAAGGGCCGGAGTTGCCTTGTGTTCGAAGCGTCTCTCCTGCTGACTGCTGAATCTACTTGAAGGCGGCCTTAAATCACTACGCTCTTCATCTGCTGGTGCCAGCCAGTACAACATCCATCTCTGCACCACTGAATAAATCCTCTCCATCTGGCTGAAAGGATCAGGGCATACTTACAGCTCTCCAGCTGCATTATACAGGTCTGCACATCCATAGGGAAATTCTTCAGGTCCATGGGGCAGGCCAGAATCAGTGTTATTCTGAGAACAACAACACCCGCGATCAGCAAAAAAAACTCCACAACAGATCAAATTAGACAGCTCTTATTTTCTTCCTATTCCACTGGTCAAATGAATACTTGAGGTCAGGAATTGGATACGTGTTATAAAATTAAAATTTCGATTCCTCTTATCGATTCCTTTGTGTTCATTTTAATATGACTTTAAAGCATTCACTCGCGAGTCAACTCGCAAGCTGTTTTCTGTGCTGCACACATATGTAACAGTATATTGGATCCGTGCAGCTCTTAAAGTGACAGCAGCCTAATATCCCTGCTGCCGTCTCTATAATAACACTAATTAAACAAAAAAGACAAACTGTTCTAATGTAAAGGAACAGTTCACCCACATCAGTATTATTTTAATATTATTATATACTTTTATTGCATTTAGCTTTGAATTTCTTATTTTCAGTTTTCATTTAACTTTTTTAGTAGTTTTAGTAAATAAAAGTTAGTTTTTTGTAAATATTTTTATTTATTTATATTTATTTCAGTTTTAGTAATTTTAATATTTAAACTTATTTCAGTTAGTTGTCAAGGCAGCATTTCTAATTTTCATTTAAAAGGAAAGTTTACCCACAAATTAAAATTCTGTCATCATTTGCTCACCCTCAAGTTGTTGATGGGCTCTATTGACTTCCATAGTATTTTTTTTTTTTTTCATATATGTCATATATTGTGAAGTTTCACAAGGACATGCTAGCAAAATATCTTCTTTTGTGTTCAGCAGAAGAAAGAAATTCATACAGGTTTGGACAACTTTGTGAGGGTGAGTAAATGATGACAGAATTTTCATTTTTAGGAGCACTATCCCTTTAAGTTTTTCATCTAACATTTATATTTTATTAGATTTCAGCTTTATTTTAAATGATGCAAACAAATTATTATGGTTTATTTTTAATTAACAATAACACAGCACCCAATAATTACAATTCTGCATCATTTGCTAACTGTCATCAGTGGTTTTTCACCAATAATTTCAACCACCACTGCAGCTCTCAAATCAAAAATGTCGCAGGTCATTTTGGTTTTACGAGACACCTGGTTATGAGACACAAGAGAAGCAATAATGTTTGATGTTATTGATGTCCAACCTGAAGCATGGGAGCCAAATTTGATTTGAGAGCTGCAGCAGAGGTGAAGATTATCAGTGAATAACTTAAATGTCATTTTGTTCCTCACTCAGAAGTTATACAAACCATTTCTATAGTGCCTTTTTTTAAGCTTGTGGTCACCATGAATTGTTATTGTATGGATAAAACAGCATACAGAATTGGAACAACATAAGGATGAGTAAAAAAGACAGATTTTTCAATTTTAGGTGGCTATCGCTTTAAGAAATTCAACCAAACTCTTTTAAATCTATGATTATTAACTCATTATTGCCTCATATGATCCTAAAGCTAGATAAAGAAGCAGCCCAGTGCAGAGCTCTGATTCAAGGCTGTAATTACGTCACTATCACAGGATAGTGGTTATTTACCTGAAATGTTCAATTTAACTGTGTGCTGTGGCTGGTGCAATTTACAGGGAGTTCACAGCTAAGACCAAACTGATCTGAAAGGTTCATTTGATAGTGTCAAGTTAAGAGACGAGGCTTCCCAATCCACACAGCTATTCACCACAACCCCAGTCCTCTTTAATGCTACGATAAGACATAAAGTGAATTTGGAAATTGGAAATGTGCCAAGAAGGATACTCGTATCTCTTTTTGCTTTAAGCCATTTCATTTTTTAAATAATAAAGTAATTTTAAAATATGCCACATACGATTAAGCAAACATGCTGTGCACACTCTAAACAGTGTATAATTTCATCGATACACACTACCGTTCAAAAGTTTGGGGTCTGTGAGATTTTTTCATGTCTCTTATGCTCACCAAAGCTGCATTTATTTGATCAAAAATACAGTAAAAACGGTAATATTGTGAAATATTATAACAATTTAAATGAACTGTTTTCTATTTGAATATATTTTATAATAATCTAATTTATTTCTGTGATGGCAAAGCTGAATTTTCAGCATCATTACTCCAGTCTTTAATGTCACATGATCATTCAGAAATCATTCTAATATGCTGATCTAATATTGCTGCTCAAGAAACATTTATTATTATCAATGTTGAAAACAGTTGTGCTGATTAATATTTTTGTGGATTATTTGATGAATAGAAAGTTAACAGCATTATTATTTCGAATATAAATCTTTTGTAACATACATATAAATATAAAATGTTACAAAATGTAATACATTCTTATGTTGTAAATAACATAAGAATTTTATATAATTTTATTAACTACAATATTTGTTGGCCAAAAGATATTTATTTTTAATTTTTTTTGAATAATTTTGCTGAAAATTCTATAAAATGGCTGTTTAATGGCAGGTTCCATTGTGACAACTTACCCCATATAGTGTGACAACATGGACCACTACTAAGCCATGTTATCACAAAAGGTCAACGCGTGTTTAATGAACTGTCTTTTTTTAAAGGGCACACAGAAATCAATCCACCCTGAGAAACACAGACTGCAATAAACTCTGGTGTGGCAACTAGCCCCGATCTGAAGTGTACGAACACACCATATAATGTATTATTGACAGCATAAGATTATATATTGCACTCTCACCTTATACTGTACAAAACATTCCCATTTTTGGAGATCCTCAAAAGCTTGTTGTCAGTGGTAACCTCATGGAAATTAGCTCCCTTTTCATTGGCAAAGAACAGATCAGGTTTCCAAATGGAGTCCAACATGGAGGGATCAAGGTCAAGGGAGTCATCGGGATATTCGCTGTAGGCCAGCCGAGGGTCATTCCACTGCTGTCTCAGGAAAATATTCACTCTGTAATCCTGTGGTGCACAAAGACAGACATGTCAACCGATCAGAGGTGAGGATGAGACACCAGCACATTTTATAAGCTAACATCAAGTTCAGGAACCTGTGAAGTTTCACAAGGACATGCTAGCACATTTTTTGCGGTCTAAACTTAGTCCAGGTAAATTTGGCATCATCTCACTATATATTTTGCTTGAGATAATTGTTATTCGTGCAGGCAGACTGGTGAGATGCCCGGTGCGTAAAAGCAGACACCGTAAAGCAGTGGCATTTCACCCCAACACACTGCCATAATTGTCAATTCTTCTCCAAAACATGCATGCAGTTATATCATTTCAGGGAGACCATTAAACTGTCTGGGCAGTAATGTACCTTGGGATGACTTGGGATGATCCGCACGACACAAAATATAGTGGATGACCTTTGCAATGGCAATCAGCTACAACATGCAGGACATTTCAGGCCAATTATCCTAATGTAAGGTGACCGGTTCATCCCAAGGATTTCGAAATATTTTGATGGAGGAGAATCATCTGTCTCAGGTTATTAGATTTGCCTCTCGGAGAGCACGGGAAAAAGAACAAGTCCCATCGATTTTACTTTGTCAATATTTCTCCTTTATGATAAACAGCCCACGGTCACTGTAGAAGCAAAATGAACCCTGCAAAAACAACAGAGCGATACATAGCGGCTTCATTACCAGTAGCATTATCTCCCAATTACTCAGGTGTTATGTAAACACATCTGTTCTCTTCGGCAAACGCCCATTACACACATTTAACATCACACGCATATATATGGCAAAATTAGTAAGACCTTTTGCTCGTCTACTGTGATTTTCTGACATCCATTACTACAACCAAACAGGACGCCTGAAGTCAAACGCTCCCCTTCAAACGTACAGCTAGTTTCCGACAGAATGATTTTGCAAACAAGCGAGGAGTGGGCGCACATTCATCAGCGCACACACAACTTTTTTTTCCTGATTTGATTTCTCTAGGCTAAGGAGAGTGATTTATGGCAACAGCCCACTCATAATGCGATTCAAGCCCAAGGCCAGATCCTATCCTGACGGTGACATATTAGAAAAAGTTTGCACGACTCTCGCGTGCCCAACTCTGCTAACAAATGACGGACGTTGAAATTTACTCTTGCTTCCTCAAGAAAATGAAAGAGCCGCTGAGCTAATTAAATAGCCACTCGCCTCTCCCATGGGCCCCTTGCCTTACAAAAAGGGTAAACAATTAGGACAGCGAAAGGCCGGGGGGAACGACTGTCTCAGTAGTGGCCGGAGTCGGTCAGATCATTACTGGATGAAACATTGTTCTCGGCTGCCCTATAAGCACTAAAGATTTATCGATATCGCTCGCGTTACCTGCTCCTGCCCCTCCACCTCGCCGCCGCTTGCTCAGTGTGAACACGAGCATGAGCAACTCGGATCGATTCCGCTGGTTATGGAAAAAAGACTGGAAAGCACTGCATTTGTTCTGCTTGAGGGGGTTCTGCAAGCTTCTGAAGTTTTGGACCTGCTCAGCTCGTGCCAAACAGGAAATCTTGGCATTAAAAGATATTTTTTATTTTTGTGCTCATAGAGGATCGAAAAAGTATGACCTTCATCTGGTCAACCGTTGAAAACGTCTTGCAATTGCATTTGCATCCATCTATCAATACATTGAAAACACATTATAAACTATATTGCCCTAGAGGTACTTATTGGCACATGATCAGTAAATCTATAAATGTGGAAGTCCAGCTCTGGGTGTGCATATTAAATTCACTGTCTTACGATTACCATAAAAAGAGTGACCACTTAAGGCCCATTGACCCCAAGAATGATAACTATAACTAACTATTTTAGCAGTCACACTAGGGATTGAACAACTTCAGATTTTTTAAGTCGACAATTATGTGATGAAAGTCAAATCGACGTCGACTAGTCGCTGATGACGTCATTAATGAACAAATATGACACAGTGCTGCCCACAAGGCTATTGCTCCTACATAACAGATCATTTGTATTAGTTCTTTCGTCTTTCTCACAGATTTCTGCTCGTTCTAAATCAGATACAGATAAAGTAGCACAGTAAAGATTACATTTATATGAATGCATTAGTGAGAGAGCGATTGCGTGTGAATTGATTCTACCTGGCAGCGTCTCTCTACTAATAGTAAAGCTGTGGGTTTTACTAAGAAATATATGCTAGAACTTTTCAGTTTCTAAGCTATTTTATTGATAAATCACAGAACAGTGTTTACTAGGGATGATAATTTACACAAATTCCCATGATCGATCAACGTTTAAGTTCACAATCAATCAATTTAGCGATAAATCGTTAGCCTTAAAGGGATAGTTCACCCAAAAATGAAAATTCTGTCATTAATTACTCTCCCTCATGTCGTTCCAAACCCGTAAGACCTTCGTTCATCTTCTGAACACAAATTAAGATATTTCTGATGAAATCTGAGAGATCTTTGACCCCTCCATAGACAGCAATTTAATTACCACTTTCAAGGCCCAGAAAGGTAGGAAAGACATCGTTAAAATAGTCCATGTGACTCCAGTGGTTCAACCTTAATTTTATGAAGCGACGAGAATACGTTGTAAATAGTGCTTTCGAGATCTACGGCAGCCGATGCTGTTCACGTGAGCACCACGACGCATGTGTGTGATGATGACGCTGGAGCTGCAGTTTTTACAACGTAAACTGCGTAGGAAACTAGGAGCTAGAACGAAATTGTTGAATAAAGTCATTATTTTTTTTTGTTTTTGCGCACAAAAAGTATTCTCGTCGCATCATAAAATTAAGGTTGAACCACTGGAGTCACATGGACTATTTTAACAATGTCTTTACTACCTTTCTGGGTCTTGAAAGTGTTAATTAAATTGTTGTCTATGGAGGGGTCAGAGAGCTCTCGGATTTCATCAAAAATATCTTAATTTGTGTTCAGAAGATGAACGAAGGTCTTACGGGTTTGGAACGACATGAGGGCGAGTAATTAATGACAATTTTCATTTTTGGGTGAACTAACCCTTTAATACTGCAATATGCGTCTACAGCAGTGGCTTATAGCCAACAGCATGACAGGGTGTGCAAATGCTGCTCAAAACGCCATGTTCCTCACCAAATGAATGAGAAGGGTTTTCAGTCTAAATAAAGGGCTAGTAGCATTGTAAAATGAGTCAATGTGATTGATCATTTATTAAATTACTAATTTATTAAATCAAATATAACGACTAATTGAATGTGTCACCAACGCCGCCTCAGATGCGTGCTGGTCAGAACATGGCAACCAAACCCAAAGAATTCACACTCAAACACATACAAGCACACACATGTATGTTATAAACTTCAACAATGGAAGTTCACATGCAGGTGATTTTTGGAAGTCTGGGACATCCAAAGGTAGGGGTCATACACAGTGATAATGTATCAAAACAAATAAGCATGATCAGAAACATCCATGATCTTGTTTTTCCTTCAGATAACAAGTCAAGAGAGTCAACAACGCAAAACAAGAAAGAAATTTTATTTCACTATTTAAAATAGCCCATCGGGCAGGGCGTGATACGTTTTGGTTGCCCGGCTGGAAGATACCATAGCCCCGGGACGTCGGGCTAGCGATTTTGTGAGCCCTGTCACGTTTAAACACAATACATTTAAACAACGTTTTATTCCATTCATCACTTCATTATTTATATAGCCTAGTACTTTAGGTTTATATATTACGTTGCTCACGCAAGTGGCAAAACATGTAAACATATGTTAAAAATCACAAACATTTTAAATTAAAACTTATAATAGACAAAAAAAAAAATCTCGTCTTTTCTTTCGTTTTTAAATATTTTTACAAGAAATCCTGCAGGTCATAAAGAACTTTGTTTTTCCACCTCCAAGAAAGGACGAGTGCTATCCATTATGTCTCCTTGTTTACCTAAATGCCAGGTATAGGTGTCGTTTTCCTTGCTTTACCCGAGGCAAAAAAGCCATGTGTTGGCTTTGAAACAGAGCCTAGACTTTAAATTATACGTATCTGTGATGAAATTACTAGAATTTCACATCAATACATGTTTATTTTAATGCGAACAGTGCGCTGTCACTTTAATTCAGCGTGTGCAGCACAGCAAAAAATAGATTTGGTGCAGAAACGATCGCCGCACTTCTGCAGACGCACTGCCGGACCGCATCTGTGTGCAGTGTGAAAGCTCTAACCGGTTAACATGGATACGGAAAAAATACGCACCATACGCACTGCAAACTGAGTATGTTTAAAAACGGCCTTAAAATTATGAAAAGTGAAGTAAAGGCATTAAGGACAGGCGGGAACCCTGCAACTGACGGAAATCCGTCGTAGACATGCTGCAATTAATGGAAATCCGTCGTAGACATGCTGCAATTAATGGAAATCCGTCATAGCAACGGAGAACTTTAATCCCTGTACACAAAATAAACCCAATATTACAACTTACATTTGCACAAAACAAAAGGCTGCGAATGCACACGCAAACTTATAGTAATGAAGGTGTAACTCTAGCCTTTTAAAATGGTCCCAAACATGACTCCGGCACGCTCGCTTCATTTTTCTTTGTTGAGCAGCACGCACACACATGACCTTGCTTAATCGACGATCGATAACTTTTATTGATTCAATTATTATCGAGAATTAATCAGTCATTGATTAATCGTTAGCATCCCTAGTGTTTACAGTACATTTCTGCGCTACTGAATGTTTGTGTGCGTGCGATCTTCACGTGATGTGTGGGCTACTGTGTGTGTGCGCGTTACAATGCAGCACGCATTAGTTTAGAATGGCGATTACCTGTATAATAAGCTGTGTAAAACGTGCATTCACGCAATCAATTTTGAGCATCCAGATGGTATAATCAAACATATCGTGTGGAGCGCTTTCTGAGCATGCATTTATTTGTCATTTTAACTGAAACAGAGTGTAAAACTGGACTTTCTTATCCTGCTGCGTCCTCTATAAGCCATGAATGATCAGTGACTAGTCGATGTCAAGCTTAAAGTGTCATGGCAGAGCATTAAAGTCGTTCAACCCCTAGTTCACACCAATGGCAGTAACGTTCTGTTTATAAGAAGTGTGCGCTGCTATTACATCTATCACTTTAAATGCTCAAGCTCTTTCAAGTCGGATGGATGCTGATTGGCTGTCAGTGTTTGTATCGGAAACAACAATTCTGAAATTGATCCCAACAATCGTTTTTGTTATAGTTGAGGTGTGGATTTAATATTCAGTAACACTTTATTTCAATGGTCCACTTTAGACATTCTACCAACCATGTCAGCTACCAGTCATTGAAGTATTGGTAGACTGTCTGCTTAATATCTGCTAACACTTTATTTGATGCTCCACCAACAGATATTCTACTGACTATAAGTAACAGTCTACAAACAGTCTACTAATATTCTAATGACTTGTAGTTGCAAAGTTACCATGGTAATAAAAGTCTAACCCACTATTATTATAGAATTAGAATGACTATTATTAAACTTTATAGTTATCGTGATCATCCTTGGTGTGAATGGGGTCCAAAAGTCTGAGACCACATCCAAAATCTGGATTTTAATTAAAACCTTGAAATAAACTGAAAAAAACAAACAAACAAAAAAAACAAATTAGCATATTTAAATTTGTTAATTTTTCAGTTCAACTTCTCACTCATTTGTTATGCTAATCATATGTATTAACAAAAACGGTTTTAAATTAGAAAAATGCAATATAAAAGAATATTTCTCAGTTTTGGAGCCTGTCTGGAGTCATCCTTGGTCTGAATGGACCTTTACAATGGGGTCCAAAAGTCTGAGACCACATCCAAAATCTGGATTTTAATTAAAACCTTGAAATAAACTGAAATAAACTGAAAAAAAAACAAACAAACAAAAAAAACAAATTAGCATATTTAAATGTATGTTAATTTTTCAGTTCAACTTCTCACTCATTTGTTATGCTAATCATATGTATTAACAAAAATGGTTTTAAATTAGAAAAATGCAATATAAAAGAATATTTCTCAGTTTTGGAGCCTGTTCATCTGTTTCGTTTTTTTTTTCCTTCACCAAAACGTTATAGGGTTACATATCATGTGCATCACTTTTATCAATATACTCACCATTGTTGTTTCAGCAATAGATCCAAAACTGTTAATAAAAATGTTGCATGTTACGTTCACAGGTGGACCTGTGGGAAAAGAAAAGAGAAAAACAACAACAAATAAGTTAAATGATACTGATAAGAAAACAGGTTATCCTCCAAATTTTAGTCTTACCAAAATTTAAACCTATTCTTTACTAAGAATCAACTACAAATACTAACCAAAACTTACCTGCTAAATAAGCACATTATAATTGACAATAAGCATGTAGATCTTATTTTTTAAGATACATGCATTGCCTTAGCTTACAAAGATGCCTTAAACAAAGATGCTGTTAAAATATGGAGTAAAATGGTTTATTAGACTAATCATCTCAAAGAGAAAGGATGTTGAGGTGAGTCTTCTGTGAAGACAAAGGCCAACAGTATTATTATTAGGACAAAACAAACCCTCAAAGGGAAGCCATTGTTTCTCCCATTTCTGTTTTAGAAATATTGAAAGGAAATCTCTTATGCTGGTGCATTAATGAAAACCTGCAGTCAAAGAGACAGATGTGTATGACTGAACAGAAATCATACTTCTGCTGTTAAAAAAAAACAAGCGATCCATCACATATGGCTCTGTAAACACAGCGAGGGGGATATTTGGAGTGACACGGCGCTCATGGCCTCGTAAAGACCCTGTCAGGCGGCTCCAGACTTCTGATTCGGTTAGATACAGAGCTGCTGAACAGAATGGAGAAACCCTGAACCCCATTTCTCTGCCTGCTGACGAGCCACACACAGCATATAAGGTGCTGAATGAGTAGATTACTGGAAAGAAACATATTGCAATCTGCAAAGTCTTGCACAATTTATTAGGCCTTCTATAAGACTGTGAAGTGCAATCCCAAGAAAACTATTACCTGGAAATAAATTTACCTCATATGTAATGATTTGACAATTTTTTTTTTTTACACACAATTGATAGTGTTGCGCCATCAGAAATTTTTTAATTTAGGAATAGATCTTAGATAGTCGGGGTAGTGCCATATTTAATTTTAGACAGGAATGAAAATGAAGCTGTGAGGGATAGAAATACAGTACGTTCATTGTACTGTTTAAACGGCTAGTTCACCCAAAAATGAAAATTAAAAATTTAAATTTTTGGGTGAACTAACCCTTTAACAACAATACTGATTGTTCCGGTGACAGAATGTCTTTATGAATAGAGTAGACAAAAACTCCATAAAATAATTTTAAATGTCTGGAGTTTTGAAAATGACGTGATCTAGTACTTTTATACAATACGTGCCATTGTAAAGAAAAGCAGCCTCGTTTTCATCTGTGTTGAATTCAATATGCAATAGTCAAAAACCTGACTAAGGTCTATATTAGGGCAGGAACAACGCGTCCAAGTAATCAATTACGTCAATTATGCACTGTTTATGTTCATCCCTAATCCCGTGTCACGCTTCACAAAACAAAACTCTAGAGCAGATGCTAATGGCTAGTATGGCAGCGCCACTTAATACAGTTGCATTCATATTGTTTTGTTTTTTACAAGCGTGACAACCCCATTCTATAACCCAACTGACATCTGCACATTTTCAGGACTCAACCGCATTGGGCAACTAGTTGTCTGTCACGTCATATAATGTGAGAGCCACAGTAAACTGTATAGCCATTAGCATCTGCTCTAGAGTTTTGTTTTGTGTGAAGCATGACAGGGGATTAGGGATGTACATAAACAGTTCATAATCGACGTAATCGATTACGTCGACACGTTGTTCCAGCCCTAGTCTATATCTTACAAAGGCAGTTCCCTTCTAAGGGAGCATCCTAACCATAATCAAACTAATTTGTAACATTCCAGATGCCATATAATTAGCATTCTGCATGAAAGACTAAACTCGTAATTGATTTCAATAGAGTTTGACGTTAGCATGTTGTTAAGCTAACACCACAATTCTCTAACAAGCATAAAAATAAGTAGTTCAGCAGAATTAATGATTGTGCACAAAGTAATATTTCATTTTAATCGAAATATAGCATTATGTATAGGCGTGGGCGATATGACCAAAATCTTATAGCATGATGTGAGTAATTTTTTTTCACAATATAGTTATTTTTTAAGATCAAATTTTTTAATACCAATGAAATTTCATAATTCTTATCATTTTCAATATAATTTAAAAAAACTAATACTAGCTTAAAAAAACAAGCTTACTGAAGATAAATAAACTGATAAAGAAAGAGCAAAGAAAACAAACTACAATAGAACAAAGACACAAATGAAATAGACCTACCTGAAAAACTGTAAGCGCTAGAAATACTACATAAAATGTATAAAGTTATCAAATGTATAAAAAAAGCAGTCTTTACTGTGTAAATTACATATAAAGTTACAAAAGCGTCAAGAGCAGTGATAGATTTTCTCTCTTTTTGTTGTTTGATTAGCATTAATAATGACAGCAGGTAAATTTGGACGCTGTCACTTTAAGACTGGCTGCACGATCCACTATGTGTTGCTTACTCTGTTTACTTGCAAATACATGTCACTTTGACACATAGGTATGCGTATTTAACCGTTCAAGCCCAATAGGCGGCAAAAAGCCTTCAGTTCAGTTTCCACACACTCTATGAGCAGCGGCTTCATGTTGAGCGTCTCTCAGACAGCGCTGAAAAACAGTCTCAGAGAGCGCGCGCATATACTGAAATGAGTTCTCTTTCACTGCTAATTGCGCTTCAACTGTTTAAAATCACCTGTTTTTCAACCGCAGTGCTTAAAAATGCATGCAATGATAGTCCAAAATCTCTACTGGTTGACAAATTTCTACCGGTTAATCGTGTCTACCAGTATATCGCCCACCCCTAATTATGTACAAACCAACATTGCTTTGTCCACCATCTTGGATTTCACTCGTTGTAGTACATTTTCGTTCTCTGTGAAGGCCACGTGCAATGTTGCCTCAGAATTTGGCTTAAACGAGGTTTCTTAGCATAATTCGGTTGCCTAGCTTTTGAACCAGACTTTGCCTTCATAGGCAGCTCACTAGTTTTGGAACTGGCTCAAATTGTATCATATTGTCAGGCAGTTCCTGTTTGAGCCTCTATACAGTGTCAAGCCCCATAGTTGCTCTTGGCTTATTCTTTCCACTGGGTATTATACTGGCTGTAATCATTTGTCTGTTCTTGGCTTTCCCTGCCGTATGTGACGCAGCGCAGAGGAAATCTAATGTCCTCACCCCCACTGCAGTTCATTTGTGAGCCCAGCCTCCAATAAGGAGAGGAGAGAGAGAAAGACAGAGCTCATTAACTGTCAGGAAAGGGTGAGTCATCGCCAAGAATGATTTGCTTTGCCATGTTTTTGCCAAACAATCTGCACCCTGCTCTCCTAAGAGTAGCTCACTGCAGAGGGAAGCAACCACTAGCGAAGGGACGTTCAGGTTATTTATACATTTTTCACTCAGCTGTCTTTCCCAGCAAATCAGACGTTAATTTCTGAGCCATGCCTCCACTCTCATCTCGTAGAGGTGACAGTAGTTTAGAAGCCTCACACGTTTCACTGCGCTTCTCTTTATTACACAGACAAACAGGACACGCGAGTCGCAAAGATCAGCCTCGTCTTTCCTAGAGCTCATCAGAGACAGAGAAGGAGAAAATGAGGGAAGAGTGTTTTTCCGTACTGTATTGATGTTATTGCACACAAGTATTTACAAAGAAAAATCAAGACATTCTGAGAGTCATTATTGTGATTAATTTAATGCATAAACAGAACAATCATTAATCAAATGTCCCTTGGGTAAGTATAACCTCCTTAGAAAGCCCATAAATTACGTACTTGCCACTGAACAGAAGAAAAAAAAAGAAAGAAAAGTGAGCAGAGACCAATTACTTCTTCATAAACCAACAACCACAACTCATCTTTACAGTTACCAGTTTATAGTCATTCATTAACAAGGTCCATGTCTAAACTGATCAATACCAGAGTCCATCTCTTTACCTAGCAGCAACTGGAGAATGATACCGCCTCAAAAGCCATTAGTCTGTTTTACGCCGGTCAGCTGATGGGAAAATGGTGCACAAGATGTTGTACCCAGAGGACACTCTCAATGCGGGAGCAAAACAGATTTATTACAAACAACGGGCACTTAAGATGCCTCCCAGGTAAGTGGACCACCACAAATGAAAGTGTCTGATATAAATAAAGAAAGCTTAATGATATTGCACATGTTAAAAATTGAGCTGCTCTCAGCAGAAATACAATGGCACAGAGGCATTAAATATTTATATGGCTTCGGCTGTACCTATAAGGTCTTGGCAAGGCAGTTTTCAACTGGAGTGAGATCCACTGGTAACAAAGGGACAGCAAAGTGCCCTACCAGCTTTTCCATGTTAGCACACCTCACTGAATCAACACTGGGGCAAATGTCAAGGGCTTCCACTTACTCCTCGTGCAAGGACATACGGGCTGATGCTGAGTAAATCTATTGGCATGGGGCAATTTTTAATTTGCGCTGCTCTAGTTACAGTGACAGGGTAAAAAAAAAGGTGTTAAGCTCCAGTGAAGGAGATGAGCTTCTTTATGAAGAGTGAAACGGGAAACAACAAATAAATCATGTAGCTACATAATCCAAAATCCATTTCTATTGAGATTTTTTTTGTTTGATGTGATGACGGTGAAAGTATCAGGGGAGTACAACAAAATTAAAATAATACAAAAAAAAAAAAGTATAGAATACTATAAAAAGAGAATATAGTAAATATAACAACAAAAATGACAGAATATAATATAGAAAACTACAAATAGAATAGTTTTTGAATACCAAAAATAGAATACTGTATTACAATATTACAATAGACCACTACTAATATAATACTACAAAAAGAACATAGTATATACATAGAATACTACAAAAAGAATATGGTACAGAATAGTACACAAACAGAAAACTATACTAGACTACTTCTTAAAAAAAAAAACAACAATATACCATGGTCTGTCTGAATACTCAACTCTGGTTGGAAGGTGTGCAATAAAACCGTAAAACGCAGAGGTAGTTCAAAGTCAGTTTAATCAGTGTTGTATATTGATGCGCTGTTTTCATTGAAGCACACACACACGTCACTCAGAGTTTGCGCTGCGCACACAGGAACATTCAGGAGCACAGGCACTTGTTATTAACGCTGCCCCGCAACTTTTTTGAAATAATTAAACTCACAGCGTTGTTGTTAATAGATAGAGACGCTGAACAGACGCAGGTAATTCATACACACATCTAGTCTCAGCCTCAGACATCACGCCACACGGACGGTTGGCTGAACATCTGATGCATATGGCACACTTATCCAGTGTTGCCAACTATTTTCCAAGGAAAGTAGCTAAAGCCCGCCCAAAAAGTCGCTAAATGTCGCTAGATGACGTCATGCGTCAATTAGCATATCCGTGACGTCACCACGTCGTACTTGCGTTCTGCCTTCCTAATGTGTTTTCTCTCCTAATCCGTGCTCACATACTGTACTTTAAAATAATATAATATAGCCGACTGTCCAATAAAGACGTTCTCATTTCCTATATCTTTTTGTCATACAATAGAATGAGTATGATATAGTGAATAACTACATTTTTATATGTGTAAAATAATCTGAATTGAGAGGTCAGATGGACTAAAGCTCTGTGATAGTGAGTAATATAAGTGATAAGCACAACAGAAGAATGGAAATCCTAACGGGTCAAACTAAATTCTTTAAACATAAAACAAAGGAAGCAGATAAGTGATAAATCCGTCGCTCATTCACGTCTGTCAGCTGCTGTGTGCGTTCAACGGCATGCGCTGCTGCTCCTCTCAGCCATTCACTGAACAGGGTAGACGCAGAGAGAGGTGTGATGGCAGGGGGGAAGCAAGACCTCGCGCTCGCAGGACAGTACTGGCGACATTTGTAAAGTTACTGAGGTTTGTCCAAAAAGTCACTAGATTTGTCGCTAGTCGTTTTTTTTTTTAAAAGTTGCTAAATATAGCGACAAAGTCTCTAAGTTGGCAACACTGCACTTATCTGGAAACACTTCAGGAGTTTCGAAGTCGTCATCTGATTGGTTGAATTGTACAGGATGTCCGCGAGCCATGTGTGTTGCGTTCTTTAACGGTCCGCCTGAAAATAAATGCAGTGACACCAAACTCCCTCCTGGAAGAAGAACGCCGTCGTGTTTACAACTGTGACAATGAGTGCTTACCAGGATCAACTAAACGCTGGATTTTCAAAAGTATGTGAAGTTCGCGGCTCCATTGTTGCAGTAAACTTGAACAACGTTCATGAATGAATAATTTGTAGATGCACGCCGGTCTGTTATTGCAAGGACATAGACTGTGATTGGTTGTGTTACATATCAGTCAAACGTCCTCTTGGGCGGTCCTCGACCAATGAAAGCTGAGACCTTCTGCCGTCAGCCTGAAGGTCTGGTTACGTGAGACTAACACATCTTTCACACACTTTACATATGGTATAAAATATTACAAAAAACAAAATACTATTTTAGAACGTTACAAAAACAGAGCATTATATAGAATAATAAATAGAATAATACATGAACAGAATATAGTATAGAATAGTGCACAAAAAAACAAAATACTACACTAAAATACTCCTAAAACAGTACAAAATACTTTTTAGAGTTCTAAAAAAATAGTATATAGAGTAGTAAAAAAAAAAACTTTACTAGAATATTCCTAAAACATAATAGCATAAAATAGGACAAAAAATTAAAAAAAAACTTTTTTCGAATTTGAGAGAACACTATACCCTGGGTGGCATTGTCCACGTACAGGACATTATATTATAGTGAATTTCTCTGACACCATACATGTCACAGTTTTAAGTCTGGTCGTCCTGTAAAGAGCACATTCAGTTTCACCAGAACAACTTCTCCTTGGTCGTTAAAAATGACTGAACGGTCAAATTTAGCACTCTTATGGAAATATGATCATATTTTGTAATATTTAAATCTGACTAATTTTCCAATTGTTTGTTATAAATCAACATCTCAGGAAAATGTTATTGGGTTTCTAATCAAAATATGACTTTCTGTTACAAAACAGGGCATTAGTTTCATACTGTAGAGGACACCAGGACTTTATCAGGCATCAGACATTTTAGGAGACACAAGTGAATAGGGAAAGAAATTACATATCAATATTCCTATAAAATATTAGATATGAAAATGTTGCCAACTATTACTCCCATATTACACTTCTTTTTTCATTACATGTTGTTCCAAGAACACATTAATATGCAAATTAGAGACAGTGTATAGATACATTGCATTGAATGGGAAAACCCATCATGTATGGCCATTTTACCCACATATTGCATTAAGTAAAATTCTACATCAGTTCATTCCGTTATATTTTTCATAACATAGTTGAGAATCATCTTTAAACAAAGTTTGTTTCTTATGCTCTAAACAATGTAATGACATACTAAATTCAAAAAAATTTTTTTAGGAGGATACTAGATTACTACAAAAACAAATAAAACATTCTAAGCATAAAAAATGCAATATAGCACAACAGGCCCTGAAATGTGTTGACAAATGACTACGACAAAATGTTCGACAATTAACAACCTGGTCAATGGACATAAAAAGCAGCTATATGGATCCCTGACTGAAACATCATTTTACATTCTATGTGTTTTCTACTTGAAACAACCCACTCCAACAAAACCAAATCCAGATTGAGCAGAAGTCACAGCCATCCATCACTCCAGGTTCGGTTCAGCTAGAGGCGACCCTAACCATTAAGGGGATTGTATTAAAATTCATAAGAGTCGGACAGCAGCGGCTCAGACGGGGAGAGATGCCTGTGCAGTGACAGCTAGTTTCAGAGAGAGTGTCTGAGTTAGCATTGTCACATGCCTATAAGTAATGACACACTGCTAAATTACCAGGATCTCTTCCTGCCCCTGAGGCTAGCATCACTGATAGGGGAAACATGACAGCCTTGGAGGAGGGAGGCTGGAGAGAGAGACATAAATCAATAGGAGGGCTGTGGCACCGAGTCCAGAATGGGGAATGAGTCGACTACAGTTTGATTACACTGGGTTACCTGGGTAGCTTCGGCTGCAGAAGTCATGAGATAAAACGGTCAATATTACAGCAAAATTGATTCACACTGAGGTTAACTGATGGTTTTAATGATATGAGAGACTGTGTCAATTGTTTCCTTACACTCTGTGGCTATGCGTATTAAATAATAAGATTAGAGATAAGAAGAAAATTTGATTAATATGATGAATCTCGATTAAACTGACCGACATCCCAGCTGGACTAGCACTGGCACTTCTTTACTGTCCAATTTACTGTCTAGTACTGTCTAGATTTCACTGGCCATTATATTGAAAGTTATTGAGTTATTTACATATTTCAGTAACATATACAGTCCTACCAGTGTTGGGGAGTAACCAGGTAAAAGTATTACTGACTTAAGCACTTTTTTTTAATCGTGTGAAAGTAATTCAGTTGCTTTTTCATTAACAAGCACTTTTTTAAACTGTGTAGATGACAAAATGCTACATATCTCTGTTGACCAAAACAAAGGTAATAATCAAACATATTTTACTAGAATGTATTTTGCTTTCAAATAGAGTTAAAACATTTTAGCAAATCTGTCTGTTTGGATGATTTATTTTAATGAACCTGATAAAAACAATTTACAAATTTATTTGAATCATCATTCAGTTCTCAGGTATTTTATGTCCTCTGTAGCAAAATAAATATTATCTGGTTTAAATACTGAATACATATTTAACTGTTTTCGGTTCAGTTATATGTTGTTTATATAATTATATGCAATAAGTTTGAAGATGTTAGCCTGACAAGCCAGACCCACATCAAGATGTTGGTCATTATGTTAAGCCCGCCCACCGACTCTATACACGATGTGATTGGCCTGACTAGAGTTTGGTTTTTCAAGCTCGCAAGCCAACGGAGAGTTGCTAGACGACCCTGGCTGCAAATTACATTTGCTGCCGCTAGGGTGCGTCTAGATTTCTAGGCTATGAAGATGTCAGATCCTTTGCCAATATTGCTCCTTTTAACTTAATCACACAAACATACACCAATTGGGCATAACATTATGACAGGTGAAGTGAATAACACTGATTATCTCTTTATCACGGCACCTGTTAGTGGGTGGGATATATTAGGCAGCAAGTGAACATTTTGTCCTCAAAGTTGATGTGTTAGAAGCAGAAAAAATGGGCAAGCGTAAGGATTTGAGCGAGTTTGACAAGGGCCAAATTGTGATGGCTAGACGACTGGGTCAAAGCATCTCCAAAACTGCAGCTCTTGTGGGGTGTTCCCGGTCTGCAGTGGTCAGTATCTATCAAAAGTGGTCCAAGGAAGGAACAGTGGTGAACCGGCGACAGGGTCATGGGCGGCCAAGGCTCACTGATGCATGTGGGGAGCGAGGGCTGGCCCGCGTGGTCCGATCAAACAGATGAGCTACTGTAGCTCAAATTGCTCAAGAAGTTAATGCTGGTTCTGACATAAAGGTGCCAGAATACACAGTGCATCGCAGTTTGTTGTGTATGGGGCTGCATAGCCCCAGACCAGTCAGGGTGCCCATGCTGACCCCTCTCCACCGCCGAAAGCGCCAACAGTGGGCACGTGAGCATCAGAACTGGACCACGGAGCAGGTTGACTTGGCCTCCAAATTCCCCAGATCTCAATCCAATCGAGCATCTGTGGGATGTGCTGAACAAACAAGTCCGGTCCATGGAGGACCCACCTCGCAACTTACAGGACTTAGAGGATCTGCTGCTAACATCTTGGTGCCAGATACCACAGCACACCTTCAGGGATCTAGTGGAGTCCATGCCTCGAGGGGTCAGGGCTGTTTTGGCAGCAAAAGGGGGACCAACACAATATTAGGACATAATGTTATGCCTGATTGGTGTATATATTATATTATATTGTATTATATTATATTATATTATACACACACATACATATATATATATATATATATATATATATATATATATATATATATATATATATATATATAGGATTATTATATATAGCTTTTTTGTTAGTAGCTCGTGGTGTAGCCAAGTCCTTTTTAAAAAAAATAGCTTGAATAGAGTTAGAGTTTAACTATTACAAATTTTAATTAGCTTGTAGGAAAACTTAAGTTTAAAATAGCTTCTCCAACACAGAGTCCTACATACTGTGGTTATTATTTAAAAAATTAGTAATGGAAATATTGTAAGGAAACTAAATGTCAGAAAGTCGTAAAGCTTGCTGTATTCCTCAATTGCAAGTCGCTTTGGATAAATGTATATGTATATTTCCTTGTGACTTCATAGTGAACTTGTTCTTCACTACATTGAGCTGTATATTGGATGCGTAAATGACACATCTACAACCTGCTGCTTCAAGTAAACACCTTAACATGGTCATGACTAATTTTGTTTAAGTTACCACGGTTTGAAAAACTCAAAAAGAACACGACTAATAACTAACTATAACTGTAAATAACTCATAACGAACATTATGGTTCTTAACACACTGCTAATATAAAGCACACGATACACATTAAACATACCGCAGACATATTTTAGAGCACACCAGTAATCTCATCTGGGATAAATGATGATTAAACGTTGTGTGACAAATGCAGAATAATACTCTAATGTGATTTGTGGATACTCCTTCTATGCTCATTCGTTTGAGAACACTGGAGCTGTGACAAATATCCAGAAGGTTTTACATTAGTCTACATGAAGGGAGTGAGCTGTGTATATAATGCCCTTAATAAAGCTAAATAACAGGGCTCTAATAAGAATCTACCGGCAGCGTTCGGCCCACAGGACTAGAGCTGCATCTCTGCAGCCTCAATATTACATGCACCACGGGGACAACTGTACATCAGAATCAAATATATTATTTGAATGCAATATCTGAAACCATGGCTTATCTAAAGCAACAGAATTTGATTAGACGAATAACTGAGTGTGAAGTGTAAACATTTTTTTTTTTGTTCAGTCAGGTGTAGAAATTCAGTTCTCCCAATTTAATTTTAATTCAAGCCAGGATCAGAGGAAAAATCAGTGGTGCACAGATAAAAACTGGTACTAAATAGTGGCAGTCACAAAGCTCCAATGCTAAACCAACAACTGGAGGCTACACACAGAATTAAATAAATAGTCATTTCCACAGCAAGAGCAAAAGGAAGCTAATTAATAAATAAACGTATGCTATTTTCAAAGGCACTGCCTGAAGCCCAATTACTCTGATCCTCCCACCGGTAAAGAAAGGTCAAGAAATGATATCCAATTATATCAGAAAAGATAAACTAATATCTCTATGCCCATGTGAATGTGTAATTTGGTGTTATCAGTTAGCATGCCATTTATAATAAAGATCAGACGCATGTCTGATGTCAGTTACATTGCGGGCAAACGCTTTAGTTATGTTACTCTCAACCATTAACAAAACACACAGATATCTTTTACTCATTATATCATTTAGCTGATTCTCAGATGAGATATCGCCCGGATTGCATGAATCAATAAGCTTGTAAAATCCTGGATAAATAAAAAGGAAGTACCTTTCTTGTGAGTACCATCCGATTTGGAGCCTTGTGGGTCTAATGAAAAAAAGATCAGGATTAATAACATGATATTCTAACAGCAAGAGTTTTAGATTTTTTTTTTCTTTTCTTTGCGGAACCAACAACAGAAAAAAAAAAACATAAGCAGCATGGCTCACTTATTCTACTTTACACTCGCCAACACTTTATGCGTTGAAGTGTGTGGCAGGGAATATTGGGTGCTAAGGGCATACTAAGGGCAAGAGCAGGTAAGGAGGGATGCACTTATTCGTCCAAAACTTCAGAGCGGGCAGGACAAGAGGCAAAGCACTGAAATGAAAGAAAGGATGGGGGTTGCAATGCATATCTCGTCACGGGAGGCAGAGGTTAGCAAAATGCACTAATAGATGCAATACACTAGGAGGGAAAATGCAAAGACTACATGTCAAACTGGCTTCACTTTGAGTTTTACACAAACTTTTTTTTTTTGCAAGATTTTGTCTTGACCGGTAGATCAAATTGATTTGCCTGGCATTGGGTTGCAGGACTGTGCAATACAAAAGGAATGGGAACTTACATTGGGTACCACAAAACAGCTCCCCTTTTTTCGTTTTACAAAGAGAACCAATTTGGGGCATTTTCCCTAAATGTTTAACATATACATACGTCAGGTCACAGTGCACTATATTCCAGTCAGTCTCCTCTTGTGATATTCATCAAAACCATACAGAAACTACTACAACAGTGTTTCTCTTGTACAGTTCTGTATGGTAATCGCAAGGATGAAGATGCTCCTTATAAAACACTACCATGCACATGTGAGACCCCAGATATCGTGTCCAGTAATGCGCCACAGCGAATGCAGTTCAATCTATTCCGTTGGGGCAACAGCACTGTCGGTGGCCGTCATTTGTGTGTTTCCCTAAACAGAAATCACTCATTCAGTGGATCCTAATTAACATACACAAACATGAAAGGTAGACGGCTGATTTAAGGACTTGAAAGTCCTTCCTTTCTTCTTCAGCACAACTGCATGTTCACCAATGATGCAGACGCAGACATAATCCAGGACTTCCCAAGAGGCTTATCCTTTGTGAAAGAGCTATGTTAACCATTTAATTCTTAGTGCCCATGACCCAGCATTGATTATCCCATCTAAAAGCTCTTAGATAAATGACATTAACGACAAATATTTTAGAGAAGCCCACTTCTTTATCAGTTAGAGAAAAGGTGATCCCTGCGCATTTCCATCACCAATCGTATCGTACAGAGCTAATATTGAGAGAGGTCAGAGAAGAAAATAGCATATTAAATGGTTGAAGAAATTTTTTTTTCTATTCATACTTTTAATTGAAAACAGTTCTGAAAAAAAGAATGATTATAATATTTTAAGTGTACTCATAATTAGAGATTAACAATTTGTTATATAGACCATTTAGGAGCAGACGTCACAGTTACAGTCCGTCACTGAAGCTGGTGGCAGAAAAACAGGTGGCAACAAGTGAAAGAATACGAGCCAAATCCTTATTTATATACTTATTCTGTATTTTTATGTCAGAATCGGATTGCACAAAAAAAAAAAAGATGGTCTTCATTTTTACAGAATACCATGGTTGAATATGCCATTTGAAGCTAAACACAGATGTTTATGATTGCAAGCCATTAAACGGACAGACTGGACTGATGAAACCTGCGACGATTACCCTACTATTAAAGCATGAATTTGATGTAAACAATAGATCTACATAATATTGACATAAGTCATATTGACATTCATATTAGCCCTACAGTTAAATCATGAAATAATATTTTAACCTATAACATTTTACATAGATAACATTTAAACCTATAACACTTATTTCACAGTTCTTTTATTTCAGGATCTCCCAATTTGGACTTTATAACTCACAATTGTGAGTTTATATCATGATTATGAGAGAAAAAAGTCAGAATTGCAGAATATAAACTCGTAATTCTGAGGAAAAAAAACAGAATAACGTGTTTATATCTCCCAATTTGGACTTTATAACTCACAGTTGTGAGTTTATATCATGATTATGAGAAAAAAAAAAGTCAGAATTGCAGAATATAAACTCGTAATTCTGAGGGAAAAAAAACAGAATAACGAGTTCTGAAGAAAATTGTGAGAAGAAAAATGTCAAAATAAACTCAAAATGAACTTTTTTACTCTTTTATTCTGTGGCTTCCATAGACTCCCTAGTGGAAAAAAAACGTATAACAAAATGTATTTAAAATGCTTTTTTTTTTTTTCCATACTAAATATACAAATTCATTATCATATTTACTGACATCGCTTGAGACTTACTGATATGAATATTATATTTAACTTTTTCTTGGAGTACTTCTTTATTGCACAGTGCATGTTTCTTAATATTAAGCCTAAAATGTGTTTTAATATCACTACAGTATGATCACTGTATAATATCAGTCTGTATAATGCAAGATATTTAAAGATATTTAAAGTGTCCCTGAAGTATACTTGCAATAGTTCCACTTTAGCACAATTAAATATACTCAAGTATATCTTTAGTTGGACCTCAGCACTATTTCCAGATAACTAAAGTGCCTCAAGTACAAAATTAGTTGTTCCAATTTAGCAGACATTAAGTATATCACTTTAGTATACCAAAAGTACAATTGAAGGGTATTTATCTTAAGTACATAAATATGTACATGTATTTGTAGTATACTTAGCATAAAATAAATGTATTTCAAATGCATTTTGGTATATTTATTTTTCACTAGGGCTGCCACTGCAGAACTGTCATTTTCTGCCACCAGGTAAGCTCCACCCACGAAACACATCATCGCTGTCACCCAAATGGTCTCAATCTAACCCTCTTGCACTATAAATAAAACAGATATTATTGGAGTGAGTATGTTCTACAAGCAAATACTATTTCAGTCTTTCTACTTCAAAATTTCACATTAATGTCAATGTTACTCGTCGTTTTCTTTGTAATTATTTGCGAAAAGTACAAGCAATTTCTGAGTGAAAATTGTTTCAAAGTAAACCCTACACCAATTTTTTTTTTTTTCCCCCAGTGTGCAGACAGTGATAAATCGCTCTGGAGTTGCACCCTCAAGTTCAGATGCGAGTAACAGAAGTTTTAAAATTACATTTCCATGGATGATTGTCTCTGCAGCCCTGTGAGGACTGGAACAATTTGTAGGCGATGAGCTAAAACGTGTATGAAAAATTAAAATCACATCTAACCTTGCTCTGTCTCGGTGTCATTTGATTGTTCTGTTGTGATGTTTCTTGAGGCCTGCAGCCCCCTCACATCGACACATTGCCTTCTCTCTCTACCCGTGAGATAAAAACGCAATTATCTAGCGCGATCCTGAGATGCTTCGTTACCCCACTGGTGGAAAAACAGTTCACAGCATCTCTGAAAGCTTGCTTGATGTTACAAAACCGTTTATAGCCGCCTCTTAAAGCAGATACAAACATTCTGCTGCTCTCTGCAGATAACTTATCCAGTAGCTTCAAACATCACATAAGAAACAGTCTTGATCAGGATTTCAGTCATTTGTCATCATTTAAACCGAGTGAAAAGCATCAGTAGGTTCACCATTGCCGTTTGTATGTGAACGCTGCACCCCGACTCATTAGAGAATTCCCATTAATCCTATTAAAGTCCCATTAAGCATGTGCTGATAGCACCAAATTAACATCAAGCTCCACCAGCTAATAACACTTCGGTTCTGCAAGTTACATGAATGAGGAGGAAATGCAAAGAGGTAACAGAGACATACAGGACATCCAAAAAGGAAATAAAAAAGCAATCAGTAAATATACCGCAGCAGACTGTATATTTACAAAATGTACACTTGTCTCATCGAACCCATTCAGAAGCAAAGTGACACAATAATCAGAAAGTATTACACTGATCATGACTATAATGCATGGTGGCAGCTCGTTTGAAACGGGGCGGGAGGGAGACTGCTGGTCTATGGGTAACCGCGGCGGCATGGCGCAAGCAGCCGATGATTGTGCTATTTGGGCAAAATCTGTAGCACCTCGTGGCTGTCAGCCTCGTAGCTCCTCGCTGTGACTGATGAGAAGGGACAAGGTTAACGTGGGTACGGGAGGCGCAGCTGCATTCCAAACCATTCATCACTAGCGGCCGCAGATTACAGCTCGAGCTAGCGGCCTGTCTGCGGACGAACAGTCCCCGCTCCTCTCAGGTTCACACGTCCCCAATTTGTTTAACGCAGCACTTTGATCTGTCAGCGAGCGCTAAGATTCCAGCGACGATGATTTTAAAAACTAAGGCTTAATGCTAACGTGTGTAATATCTGTGGTACCAAATGGAATTAAAAAAAAAAAATGGCTTTCTTCCCCGTCCACAATTGGTCAGCTAGATGGATAATACCGCTGCAAGGTTAAGTCAATGCTGAGCTGGTCAGGATGCTCTTTTTGATACACATTTTGGGGAAACGCATATGAAAATGGCAACACTTACCAATAAGGTAAACTAGTTAACATCAGCTAATAGGTATCATGAACTAAATTTAAAAAATAAATAAATAAATAAATAAAATAAAATAAAATAAAATAAAATAAAATAAAATAAAATAAAATAAAATAAAATAAAATAAAATAAAATAAATAATAATAACAACATTCAAAATTTTGGGTTCAGTAAGATTTTTTTCAAAAAAGTGAAGCATTAAATTGATCAAGAGTGACATACATTTATAATGTTACAAAAGTTTTCTATTTAAAATAAATGCTGTTCTTTTCAATGTTCTATTAAATCAAAGAATCCTGAAAAAAATTATCATGGTTTCCACAAAAAATATGAAGCTGTTTTCAACAATGATAATAAGAAATTTCTGAAGGATCATGTGACACTGAAGACTGGAGTAATGATGCTGAAAATTCAGCCATCCCGGGAATACATTACATTTTAAAATGTATTAACATAGAAGACAGATATTTGAAATTGTAATAAAATACAATAATATTGTAAAAATACTGATAATGCAGCCTTGGTGAGCAAGAGACTTCGGTAACATTATCTATGAAGACCATGCTTATAATGAATTATAGCTCCATTTATACTTATTACTATTTTATAAATATATTTAAAAAGTCTTAAGTCCTATACTGCATTATAAGAACAGTTATAGTTACATTTATATTATAATATTTATATTATATATATATATATATATACACATATTATACATTTTATAATTACTTATAAGTCATGCATTTGCTTTTTCAGTATGCATGCTCATAATCCATTATACACTGATTTATGAGTATTAATTAGTCAGTCTTATGGTTCCATTAATGTATTTATAAAGATGCAGCCTGCATTGCTATAATGTTATTATATAATAGTTACAATGACTTTAGTAATTCAGATTTATGTCAGATAAGTGAACATATTATTATTAATAATCATACTGTGTTCTTATAAATACTTATTGTGAGTAATAATACAGTTACTAACCTCTATAAATGCATCAGTGATGGATTTAAGTAAAGTGAAAACATAGGATGCAATTTTCCTAAAGCAAATGTTAAGAAATCATGAAGATGTGCTCATTATACATTTTGTTTATTTGTAACTAACGAACAATAATTATTGTAATAAAATAATGGGGCAAAAACAGAAATCCTTAATACAAACAGTTGAAAAAAATTTGTCTTTTTTAATGTTACATACTAACAAAACACTGCAACAATATTTTTAAAGTGTAATTTTAAATAAGCAATACAATGCATATGGATATTGAGGAGATATAGATTGTAACAAATCAAAATGCCCATTTATGACCTCTGATTCAAACATTAGCCATTAAAGACATACAGTGGGGAGAACAAGTATTTGATACACTGCCGATTTTGCAGGTTTGCCCACTTACAAAGCATGTAGAAGTCTGTAATTTTTATCCTAGGTACACTTCAACTGTGAGAGACGGAATCTAAAACAAAAATCCAGAAAATCACATTGTATGATTTTTAAATAATTAATTTGCATTTTATTGCATGACATAAGTATTTGATCACCTACCAACCAGTAAGAATTCCGGCTCTCACAGACCTGTTAGTTTTTCTTTAAGAAGCCCTCCTGTTCTCCACTCATTACCTGTATTAACTGCACCTGTTTGAACTCGTTACCTGTATAAAAGACACCTGTCCACACACTCAATCAAACAGACTCCAACCTCTCCACAATGGCCAAGACCAGAAAGCTGTGTAAGGACATCAGGGATAAAATTGTAGACCTGCACAAGGCTGGGATGGGCTACAGGACAATAGGCAAGCAGCTTGATGAGAAGGCAACAACTGTTGGCGCAATTATTCGAAAATGGAAGAAGTTCAAGATGACGGTCAATCTTCCTCGGTCTGGGGCACCATGCAAGATCTCACCTCGTGGGGCATCAATGATCATGAGGAAGGTGAGGGAACAGCCCAGAACTACACGGCAGGACCTGGTCAATGACCTGAAGAGAGCTGGGAACACAGTCTCAAAGAAAACCATTAGTAACACACTACGCCGTCATGGATTAAAATCCTGCAGCGCACGCAAGGTCCCCCTGCTCAAGCCAGCGCATGTCCAGGCCCGTCTGAAGTTTGCCAATGTCCATCTGGATGATCCAGAGGAGGAATGGGAGAAGGTTATGTGGTCTGATGAGACAAAAATAGAGCTTTTTGGTCTAAACTCCACTCGCCGTGTTTGGAGGAAGAAGAAGGATGAGTACAACCCCAAGAACACCATCCCAACCGTGAAGCATGGAGGTGGAAACATCATTCTTTGGGGATGCTTTTCTGCAAAGGGGACAGGACGACTGCACCGTATTGAGGGGAGGATGAATGGGGCCATGTATCGCAAGATCATGGCCAACAACCTCCTTTTCTCAGTAAGAACATTGAAGATGGGTCGTGGCTGGGTCTTCCAGCATGACAACGTCCTGAAACACACAGCCAGGGCAACTAAGGAGTGGCTCCGTAAGAAGCATCTTAAGGTCCTGGAGTGGCCTAGCCAGTCTCCAGACCTAAACCCAATAGAAAATCTTTGGAGGGAGCTGAAAGTTCGTATTGCCCAGCGACAGCCCCGAAACCTGAAGGATCTGGAGAAGGTCTGTATGGAGGAGTGAGCCAAAATCCCTGCTGCAGTGTGTGCAAACCTGGTCAAGAACTACAGGAAACGTATGATCTCTGTAATTGCAAACAAAGGTTTCTGAACCAAATATTAAGTTCTGCTTTTCTGATGTATCAAATACTTATGTCATGCAATAAAATGCAAATTAATTACTTAAATCATACAATGTGATTTTCTGGATTTTTGTTTTAGATTCCGTCACTCACAGTTGAAGTGTACCTATGATAAAAATTACAGACTTCTACATGCTTTGTAAGTGGGCAAACCTGCAAAATCGGCAGTGTATCAAATACTTGTTCTCCCCACTGTAACTGATAACTAATTGGAACAGCAAACAAGTGTCTCTGGAACTATTTTATATTTGATCTTTTATAAATCAGTGTATAATGGATTATGAGCATGCACATTGAAAAAGCAAATGCATGACATAAGTAATTATTAAAAAAATAATAATATAAATGTAATCTTATAATGCAGTATAGGTCTTACTGAGTCTTTATAAATATATTTATAGAATAGTAATACTTACTTATAATGAATTACAGCCCCATTTATACTTATTTATAAGCATGGGCTTCATAGAAAATGTTACCGAGACTTTTATAATTAAAAAAAAAAAAAAAAAAAAAACTGTAAATGCACTCATTCGTTGTAAATTCATATTCAGTCGTAATATGTTAATTTTACGCTATATATATTTAATTTTATGTTAAAAAATGTTAATGTAAAAATTAACACAAACCTGAATGAATAGACACCCAAATGCATTAACTAATATTAATGAACCTTATTGGAAAGTGTTACCAAAAGTTTTTCAACGTGGAAAAAAAAAAAGATGACACACTTCAGCCTTAATAAAAAAAAATCTTACTCATTGACTGAAAAAGGTCAATGTGAAAGATTCCGATCTGAAAATGTATCTATCCTGGTCCTAGCTGCATGGGGTGCCCCAAATGTGCCAGGCTATGAGCTTTCCATTTCAATTGGTCCCAGCTAAATCAGTTGGAAGGATTTCCCACTGAGAGTCCCAGTCATGATCAGTGTAATTTCTTCTCATGCCAGCACATTCGTTGCTTCAGGCAATTCTTATCTTTTTCACTCCCTCTTTCACTGTTGCTGTACGACCAAATTTGCAGGAGAGGCAGTAATCAGAGGAGGTGAACTCCTCCTCACCATGGGCTGGAAAAAAATGTCTTCTCACATCAGATGCTGTTTACGTAGGAGCCTAGGACCCTTGAAATGTTCTCTCGGCTTTTTCCTTAAAAAATGTATCAAGATATGCTGTCAGGCTGCCTGCTACATGAATTTTAGGGATGCGTTCTACAGTGGAGCACAGAAAACTGTCCAAGGACGCGCAAGCTTCCGGCTCAGAGTGCAGTTACACGCTTGACCTGACAGCCGTGACGAACCTTTGTATTTCATAATGTCTGGTCTGGTCATGTGACCATAGGACCCATGTGCACTCATAAAATGAAGTGAATGAATTACATAATGAGATCACGAATGAGGGCCAGTGTTTATTCAGACAGCGGTATCAACTGGCATTGTAACACATATAATGTTAATATAAGAATTAACAAGTTTAATTTCGGACAATTAGGGTTTAAATTACACACTGAAAACAAAGGCAAAGCGGAGTTTATGATTTGCTTCTTCAGGGTAAATTTAAGTGAGAAAACAATCAACCAACTCCGCAATATGACGCCGTTCAGGTTGCAGCAAAACTCAGCAAACAGCAAAATTTAAGATGTCAGAATTCATTCACCATATCACAGCACTGACTGTCAACAAAAATACATAAATAAATAAAAAAAATAAAAGAAAGAAATTCGTTGCCACGAGCAAGGTTAAGATGCAAGGCCTCTCAAAATCAGACAGTGTCCCTCTGCCATTTAAGCGTTCAAGCAGGTTTAACAGTCCGGACAAAATCCCAGCATACATTACTGTAATGTTCCTATAATTTAGTAATGGTTTTACCTACCTATATTTTTAAAGGAAGAGTGAGATTGTACATATACAAAAATGCACACATTTTTCAGATTTTTTAAATATCATTTAGCAAATTGCACGTGTCTGCATTACATGAAACATATCTTGGTCAAAAGAGAACACTTTATAATAACTTTCATTAATAATTAAACTTTACATAAAGCTTAACAGATCAGCCGTTCACATTTCAATGTACAAAATACAATAATGATTTGTTAAGCATTATATAATTTAATAATTTGCTAAATTTATTATAAAGTGTTACTGGTCAACACACATGCAAGATATCAAACAACTGATACATTCGGCTATATAAACAATATGCATTAAACCAGGTCAATATTCGAATTGAATACAAAATATATATACACATACACAAAGACAATACATAAGCAGTCAACATATACACTTTATTTAATGAACTGCTGCACATTATATACACTATAGTGCAGTAGTCACTATAAATGCAGAAGAAAAAAATTGTAAGAAAGAAATCTTTAGAATTATCTTTTAATCTTGCAATGGTGTCAAATATTTCCAAAATATTATTTATTTTTTCTATTGATTTCTTTTAGTTGTATTATTTGTATTTTGTGATTAATATATGTATAAAAAGAAAAAGTATTGCTTTTAAAGCAGCGAAACACCTTCGGGGGAAAAAAAGTATTTCCAAGAATAGCTAAGAAACTAAGTAATTTGCAGTGATTGACATTAATATATTGCTGAATATAAGGAAACCTCTGACATGTATCTTGCAGTGTCTTTCTAACATTGCCAGCACACGTCACAATATAATATATAGGATACAGAGTTCCACCACAGACATTCAATCAGGATAATGATTCAAGAGCATGGAACAGGAACAGCAATGTAGCCAGCCATTTCTTAATATAACTACTGGTCAAGTTATCCTTGGTAATTCAGAAAGTATCTATCCTAAATAATATAACAGTATGTGTCATGCACTGAGGTATATAGCAGGCTGCTATTCTATTATTATTAAACAATCTTTGGAGTGAATAATTCAATTTTGAGTCTCAGGTTTGGATGGAATATCCTTTGAAATCAGAATCCGAAATCAGAATCTAGAGGAAAACTGCATGCTGGTGGAAACATGTTGGATTATTATAACAATACATCCCTTGTTTCCATTTACTGACAAATGGTCAATAGTCTATATGTATTTATTGTATATATTCTTGCATTAAACTTCCAACTCTTTAAACGTGTTTAAGCATTTATTTTTTAAATACCGCTTGGCTACATTCCTGTGATATCCAGCAGTGTCTTGGTGGATGCACCTACCTTTGAAATTAGGTCTGATTCTTGCATCATAACCGGACACTTTTCCCATAAGCTTGTCCAGGAATTCTGACGGGGGCATGGGAGAAGCAGCTTTCCGAGCCGCTGCTTGTTGGGACGCTGCCAAGCTGTGGAATAGGAGAAAGACATGTGCGTTAAAGAACAAAGGAGGACAGGCACTGCATGATGATGATATATATATATTATACATACACCGATCAGGCATAACATCATGACAGGTGAAGTGAACAACACAGATGATTATCTCTTCATCACGGCACCTGTTAGTGGGTGGGATATATTAGTCAGCAAGTGAACATTTTGTCCTCAAAGTTGATGTGTTAGAAGCAGAAAAAAATGGGCAAGCGTAAGGATTTGAGCGAGTTTGACAAGGGCCAAATTGTGATGGCCTGACGACTGGGTCAGAGCATCTCCAAAACTGCAGCTCTTGTGGGGTGTTCCCGGTCTGCAGTGGTCGGTATCTATCAAAAGTGGTCCAAGGAATGAAAAATGGTGAACCGGCAACACTAGGCTCATTGATGCACATGGTGAGCGAAGGCTGGCCCGTGTGGTCCAATCAAACAGACGAGCTACTGTAGCTCAAATTGCTCAAGAAGTTAATGCTGGTTCTGATAGAAAGGTGTCAGAATACACTGTGCATCACAGTTTGTTGCGTATGGGGCTGCATAGCCGGTAAGGGTGCCCATGCTGACCCTGTCTACCGCCGAAAGCGCCAACAGTGGGCACGTGAGCATCAGAACTGGACCACAGAGCAATGGAAGAAGGTGGCCTGGTCTGATGAATCACGTTTTCTTTTACATCACGTGGATGGCCGGGTGCGTGTGCGTCGCTTACCTGGGGAACACATGGCACCAGGATGCACTATGCTTTTTTTATTTGAATTTGTTCATTTAAAAATTTGCTACACCATGCACTATCCTTTTATGACTTAAAGGATCTGCTGCTAACATCTTGGTGCCAGATACCACAGCAAACCTTCAGAGGTCTAGTGGAGTCCATGCCTCGACGGGTTAGGGCTGTTTTGGCAGCAAAAGGGGGACCAACACAATATTAGGTCATAAAGTTATGCCTAAACGGTGTGTGTGTGTATATATATATATATATATATATATAGGGTTCGACATTAACGCTTGTCCGGGTTACTGATAAGTAGCGTTATTTCCAAGCGTTATTTAAAGAGAATTTTACTTGCCCGACCGGACAAGTATCCGGTTTAAAACGTCAATAACAAAAAATAACTAGGGAATCACCAAAATGCAAGAACGATTCTGCATTCATTTAGTGTAAGTGGTGATCGACAGTGGATAATAATATATAATGTAACGTATAATGAACTGACGGTAACAATTTTGCGCTGTTGACGCTCGCGCAGCCTCTCGAGGAGAAATCGAAAACAAATGAGCGCCTCTCACACAAAGAAACTCAGTTAACATACACGGTTAAAATTACAAATTGTGGGGTTTTACATTTATAACATATTATACAGTTAAGCAACATCACACAACCAAGAGTGCTGTTTTCCTGAATACCATCACGACTGAAAATGACACTGATTTCATATGACAGTTCCATAAACAATTAATTAACACTAAGTCACTTACATTTTTAGATGCAATATTGACTGTTTTTCTTCTGTTTCAGCAGCGAAAATAGTTCCAAACAAAGATAAAAAGATAGAACCATAACGCATTCTCACAGCAACAGTGTGTTACGGAATGATTCGGCGTTTTAAATGAATCGGTTGAATCAAAGATTCAATGGCCTATTCATAAACGACTGCCTCATTCTTGAATGAATCAGCCATTTGAACGAATCGTTTGAATGAATGACTCAATGACTCACTCATTAAGACGGTCACCTGTCGCCACCTACTGGTGCTTTAGTTTCATGTTTAAACATTCTTTCCAACATTTCTTATTTGTATATTTAAAAATATTTAAAACAATCTCATAACATTTTTTCAGTGTAAATTATTTAATTTGATTGGTAACAGCCATATAGTGTCTTATTCTAATTTAATTTACAGATCAAATTTAAGAATGTAAAATGAAAGCTGAAGCATAGCCTATATTTAATAAGATTATGGGAAAAATGCCCTTCATAAAAGGTAAAAATATCACAAATATGCAGATTTAAATATGTCAAAGCTGATTGAACACTGGTGAGAATATTGCTTCAGAATAAATTATATTTACAACACACACACACAAAAAAACAAAAAAAAAACAACTTTGTACATTTCAAGCTGAAATGTACAAAGTTACATCATATGCTGTCATTTTCAATAGTGATATTAAACAATTGATAAGCTTTGGGTTTAAATCTCCAGAGCCAAAGCTCATTCACTCTAGACCAAAAGGGAATGCATAAAAATGCTAAATGAACATGGAAATGAATGCCACACATTAGTATCCGTGTCTTCATTAGCATTGGGAGCCATTACAGCTTAATAAGTGATAACAGGGTGCATGTCTATCCCTTTGACACCTCAGTGTATCCTGCGAACTGAATTCACACTAAAAGCCGGGTCACTAACTGGCCTGCGAGTCACATGATAACTTATCTCATGGGATTTTTAGCCTAAGATCACTTTTAGTGCTGATTAGTCACATTTTAACTGTTTCCATAGGGCTCTTTAGCTGCCCTACATTTAATTGCCAAGTCTCTGTGCTACATGATGGACTTTAATATGTATTGACTTATTCAAGTCCTCCCACATACCTGATTAAAACTGAAAACTCACAGGAACAATGGACTTTTTTCATCTACAGCATCAGTGTGTCTGACAAAAATGGAGGATAATAATCATAAAATAGCCTGTGGTATATTGATTTCACCTAAGTCCTTGAGACATGGCCCTTTCTTGCCAATTTCATGGGTCTTTCTTTGGGGGGAATTGCTCTATTTTCTTAACTAGCCACTGAATCCTGTCTAACTGTTTCACCAGCATATCATTATTCTTTCATGTCCATTGACTTTCTGCGTCATCACTTATCCGTTGTTTTCGAAATAACCAATAGTCAGGCTTTTTTCATTCTGCACATCATTATTCTTCCTCCTCATTAACATTTACTGGTGTTGGGTAACTATTAAATTGGAGAAGTGTATGGCATTTAAATGTGGATACATCATAGAGAAAAATATTCTGGAAAATGCTGTGCAACATATCTCTTTTAAAGCTAAAAATATGTGTGATCTGTCTTAAGAACACATTAACAAAAGACACTGTTAATCAATTTTAATGAAACGCTTTCGTTTTAACACATGCTGAATGGTTCAAAATGAACAGCATAAGGAAAAAAAGTGGCAATAAAGATCCAAATGCTCAACTCTATAGATACAGGTGCAGAAAATAATTAAATTAACAAATTCAAATAAAAAATAAATGAATAATAAAGACTTTTACATTGTTACAAATGATTTATATTTTTAAATAAGTGCTGTTCTTTTGAACTTTGCATTCATTGGAGAAAAAAAAAATTATATTGGTTTCCAGAAAAATAGTAATGTTTTGGTAACACTTTACAATAAGGTTTCATTAGTTAACATTAGTTAATGTATTAACTAACATGAACTAACCATGAGCAGTACATTTGTTACTGTATTTGTTAATCTTTGTTAATGCTAGTTAATAAAAATACAGCTGTTCATGGTTTGTTCATGTTATTTCACAGTGCATTAACTAATGTTAACAAGATTTTAATAAAGTATTAGTAAATGTTGAAATTAACATTAACAAAGATAAATAAATGCTTTATAAGTGCAGTTCAATATTAGTTCATGTTAGCTAATGTAGTTAACTAATGAACCTTATTGTAAAGTGTTACCAATGTTTTCAACATTGATAATAAATGTTTCTTGAGCAGCAAATCGTCATATTAGAATGATTTCTGAAGGATCATGTGAGACTGAGTAATGTAATGATGCTGAAAATTCAGCTTTACCATCACAGAAAAAATTACATTTTAAAATATATTAAAATATAAAAGGGCATAGAATTTAGTAGGGACATTAGGGACAAGTCCATACCAATATTCAGCGATGTCGAATTGTCCCTAGGAATAATTGATTAAAACAAAAACGTAATTTTAAGTGATGGGGTTGAGTTGTTAAGCTTGACAGTATCCTCCCTGACTGTAATACGCCTCAAAAATGAATAAAAAGTATGCAACTACTTACCATCTTCTGCACCACTGTTAAAAAGACCTGAATTATGTCATTTCTGGTAAATGAGGTAACATATGGGTGGAGTCTAAATTATTATGGGCGGAGAATGGTTGGCATGACAGGGTTGAGTTCAGACTGAGAGACATAATTTCATAGTTTTGTTTTTTTTATAAAATATCTTTTTTCACAATTAAGTAACACAAATAAATAGAATATTGCCAAAAATTATAGAGACTGTGCACATTGTTAAATATTTTCTAAGTACAAATTGAAGTGCATGAAATTGAAGTGTAAGATAAAAAAAAAAAAAGACATTTTATGATAAAATGTATTTAAATGCAATAATTATTTGTCTTCATTATAATGGACATACCAAAGTATTGCAAAAATCTTTTAACATTTCATTTTGGTGAACCGTCACTTTAAAACGTCTGGGGGACTGAAATATTACAGAATCCCAGGAATTATCCATATATATGGTATATTATATATACAGTATATTTATATATAGTGTGTGTGGTGTGTCTGAATTTATCATCACATTATAAGAAATACATTCATTTGAGTTTAATGTAAAACATTTTGCAATGCAAGCATAATGAGATTAGTCATGGCATGCCAGATTATTGAGTCTATTCCAGAGCTATTCTCTGTGACTATAGGGTCTTTACATGAACACTCCATTGGAAAAAATCTTGGTGACAGTGTGAAATCTGAGGATACACTCTTTATTAGTTTTGGTTCCCTGCATATCCATCTCATTGTAACCAGTAGCTGACAAAGGATGGAGTAAGCTGGATACGTAATGTGGGTCTTCAAGGTAGGGTAGGCACATTTTTCAATCACTTTTTGTTACACTGGTTGAAGCTCTATTCACATCCTGATAGCAATCAATAATAGAAGTGCTCTAAACATTAAACAAAATGTACATATATCTTCTGTGGAAGTCTCGGGACTAAAAAATGTTCGTCCAATCATTGCATATGATGCCTAACCTGCCTGTCAACCTATGTATTTCCATACCTCCGCGCACCCTGCTCGCGCAGAAATCAAGCGTTATCAGCGCGTTTCATGAGGCTGTAGACAGTCACCGAGCGCCGCAAACAAACAGCAGCCGCCTTTTACAGCTCCTCCTGAACCAAAACAACGAGCTTATGCTGCGTTCACGCCATGTCGTAACCGTACTTATGAAAAGGCAACACGTGACGCACTTATCTGAGCCCTCAGACTCGGATTTATGCATTTCTACGTCAACACTATCAACGCTGAAATGAATCTGCAGCAGTCAGTTTACGTTAATGTTATGTGCTTTAAGACATGAGGTAGTTTAACGTCATCTCTCGTCTCGTGACGCTTTGCAGAATCAGCTGTGTTTGTTTTGGAGATGCTCTGAAGGGAGGGTGGGACCTTATGCTTTCAAAGCTAGCTTGCTATTGCTTCTCCGAAATTGCCAACCATACATTTAAATTGCATCTTTAGTAATTAATGGTTTCACTGATCAAGGCAGCACTGAAAAAATTAACCTTGATCGATGCTGGTCATGGCAGTGGAGAGGGCCTGATCCTTCTGCTGATGCAGCAGGAACCAAACCAGAGCATCCTGCCAGAAAATATATGCTAACAACCCAGAGACCTGCATACTTTAATGTGAGGATCCAATCATTAGCCCTAAGTGTAGCTCATTATGTTCTTAGGACCACTGATGAACACAATCCTTATTGATCTTGTAACACTCAAGAAATCAAAGGCCTCTTTGGCACCAAGATGGCATTTCTTCAAGCCGCTCTCAATTTGTCAGTGCAGTTACTGAAGGACAGAAGAGAACATACCAGAATAAAACCAAAAGTACTTGATCTTCAAATCTTCGTTTTAGCACAGACCTCAATAAATAATAACCTCTCAGATAAATGAAAGGTGGTGGAGATCCAATATCAAAATGATTATTGCTGGTGATGGGTCAGTGCTATTTGTGGTACAATTCTGTATTTGATTATTAATGATGCATCAGGAGTTGGGAACGAACCTTCCTAAATAATAATGGTTGCAATGAAGATGAAATAATGGTTGCTTTTTTCTTCAGATATTGAACTAGCCTTCCTTCTTCTCATTTCCCTTCACTTTGAATGAGGAAAATTAGTTTTATAAAAAATTGAGAGCATATGTATCCGCTGCTGTCACTACCTGTGCATATATAATTACCAGACAGAACGAAACTAATCTCTGATTCTAATCTCTATTAGTAGATATTAACCCTTGAGGCAAGTGCAATTTAAGAGAAAAAGGACTATGCAATAATATCCAAATCAATGCAAAGCGGGTGTTCATGCAAACCAGCAGAGATTACATTGTATAAAAAATAAAAATTGGGCCAACAGAATAGAGGGACATTGATATTGACAGAGAACTACAAAATAAGTCCTTGCTTTGTTTCATTTTATTTTTTTCTGACTCTGCTTGAACAAATCCTACAAACAAAGCATTTATTTTTATTATGTTAATGGGATAATTTGATGACATACAGTACATATTTGACGAGTAACAGCACAAAAAAAAATAATGCAAAGCTATTTTACCCAAAACAAAAAGGAGAGATTCGATTTTTTTGTCAATTTTAGAATATTGTTTTATATTTTTTAGAGTAATTCTTATTTAGTATTATTAGAATGTTTGTTTCCTCAAATGTTTGATAGTTACGTCACACTGTCCAATATCTTGTCAAATTTTGAGTATTTAATTTTGTTGGCCTAAATTAAGGTTTATTCAGTCATATTAAATAATGTTTTTGTCACAGTGTAGATGCACCACGCTGGCATTAACTGGATTGGCCATACACAACATTACCTGCATATTTTAGTGTGATGACAACATCATGACTGCTTTACACATGCACTTTAATAGCTATGCCTCAGCTTCTCCAGTGACATGCACACAGCAGCCTCTCGCGTGACAATCCTTGCATGGAAAATGTGCAGGCTAATATGGAAATCAATTAGAGAGATGCAATTCATAGAACAAATTATGTTTGTGCACAATTTGTATTCGTCAGTGGCATTAGCATTGACAGAGTGATCAATGTTTAGTAATAAGTCTGCATGTGAAACGAGGTTGGGGTGTAGGCTGAAACTGGGAAAGAGATATCAATTAACAGGCTCTGCAAAAGTTCAGCAGCAAGAGCTGAGACTGCAATATCCTGATTCTAGTTCATTAACTAAACAGTGGCCATAGAATGCAAAATAATTACTGCAAACCACCAGCCAGATAAGGTGAATATGATATTGTTATAGAGGGTTCTTAAGTTTGAGATAATCAGCATTATGATAGAATAATGTGGAGCATTAACAGAGCTTAAAATAGATTGCATCTGTCAAATCAAATATTCCTTTTTTTAATTAAACAGTAACGTGAATAAATGTGCATAAACATGGTGGCATAATGCTGGTGTAAGATTTTTATAGGCCTATACTTTCTTGTCATATAACTGCACTGTATAATGGGAGACACAGTCTTTCATGCATTGTTCCTTGGATGGATGGATAGATAGATGGGTGGATGGATAGATAAATAAATAAATAGGGAGTAAAGTCTTTCATACATTGTTCCTTGGATGGATGGATAGATAGATGGGTGGGTGGATGGATGGATGGATGGATGGATAGACAGATAGATATTTAAATAAATAATTAGGGAGTAAAGTCTTTCATGCATTGTTCCTTGGATGGATTGATAAAAAGATGTATGGATGGATAAATATGGGGAGTAAAATTTAATTACATTTTCAATTACAACACATTTGCCATAATATATCCCTAGTTTTGGAATAATGGGATTCTTATAGGGATTATTTCCCCACTAATTAGGGCCTGAACACCCCAAAGAAAAAGGTTAGGGGTCTAAAATTGTTAGTGTTTTGTTATGTCTTTAAATTAGTTGACTGTATTGCTAACTGCGATTTATGGGCGCCAAAAATAATTGAGCTGCTCAAGACTTACTGTCAGAAGATTACTCACTGAAATTATATAGGCTATATGTATATATATATAAAAATTACTCTCCCGATAAATCACACACTCCCACAATGATTTATTATAGGTAGCTTGTTGCCTTCGTGTGCCTGTTGATAACTTTCTATTCGTCGAATGACCACTAGCGTTCGCTGTTTAGTCTGGTTTAAAGTGAATCCTTGTCATTTCTGACTTGGATGGCTGCATGACACGGAATTATGACTTAGTTTATTTTTATTTTTTAATTAGCAGACATGAGATTACAACAGATGAACTAGCAGACCAACGACTCAATCATTTCTTGATACGACGATTTTGTGTGTGTTTTTTTTTTAAATATGGTACAAAATTCTCAGCAAAAGTAAAGAAACCATCTATATCGATAGAAAACAAGAAAATAGCATGTTTGAATAAAAAAAAAAAAAAGCACTCTTACATCAAAACAGCGTGATACGTACCTGAAAAATACAATAGTTTCCCACAAATAAATCCCGAGTGCGAACATTGTGTCAGGTTGGAGATGAGTAGATGTAGTTACAGCTCAGAGCACCATACAATTCCTTCTTCTCTCACTTCTGAGGTGCACAATTCGTCCTTTGCTTGTTTCAGATTCCCAGAAAGGCCAAACAAATCTCACGAGCTGGTCATTTTCCCGACAGCGTCTGTGTAGGTGAAGCGGAGCTCCTGTTTCATACGGGTTGCGGAATTTCAGGTGGAAGCAGCGCTGAGGAAAAACTCGATGAGATAAATTCAGATGTTCATTCCGGACGATCCATAGCAGCATTAGATGCGTAGTCGCCAAGGATATCTAAAGACGCTCCATCGCAAACATTTAAAACAAACGAAACTATACACTAAATCTCCTCACAGTGCCGGAATGCCACCAAAGTCATTGGAAAAAGATACATACGCGTCTGCTCGTTTCCTCCACGCTTCTTGTTACATGCATCCCAATGAAGAAATGTGTCGCTTTCGAGCCACACGTTAGTTTTAGCTACCTCTGGCTGAGGTAGTCTCGTTTAGTACGTACTTGTTTCCCTGGGGTGAATTGTTAGTGCTGCATGAAGCTACTTCCATTGTCTGGTCCAGTTAAGAGACGGTGCTCATTTTTTTGTTTCAACGTTTTCTTGAATCCTCGAAAGAAAAGCCCAAACGTTGATATTTCAGCACACAGGGTCTGTTCCATCGCTCAAAAGCCCCCCAGCCCCACAGTATTTCTTGCTGCAGTCATTTACTAAACTCAAAAAGCACCTCACACACTCTCAACACACGCCCACATGCTGCTGTCATTGGTCTGAATGGCACTCCAGACAGATGCCTCCTCCACGGATTGGAGATGGGCATTTGCCATATGTTGGACTTCGAGGGCTACGCTGTTTTGGGCAAATTTATATTTTTATGTATGGAACCGTTTTCAGAAACATATTAGGATGGCAGAGCTGCTGCCTAACTCTGTTTAAGCCACCGGGGTATTTCTGACCAACCAGCTTGGATGTGTTTAATTAGATTGTTGAGGAGATGAAACATAAACTGTACCAAAAAGGAAAGAGTTTTTTTTTAACACAATACTTTATCTTAAAAGGTAAAGCTATATTACCTATAATTTGTTAACATTAGTTGACATTACGTTAACACGAACCAACAATACTTATACAGCATTTATTAATCTTGGTTAATATTAATCTCAACATTTACTAATACATTTTTAATATCAAATGTTGTATCAGTTAACATTAGTTAATGCATGTGTGAACTAACATTAACATTTGTATTAAATAACAACAAAGGTTAATAATTGCAATTGTGCATAAAGGGTAAAGGGTTCTTAAAGGGTTCGTTCACCAAAAATTACAATTCTGTCATTAATTACTCCCCCTCATGTCGTTCCAAACCTATAAGACCTTCGTTCATCTTCAGAACACAAATTAAGATATTTTTGATGAAATCCGAGAGCTTTCTGACCCCCCCCCCCCCCCCCCCCATAGACAGCAACGTTATTACCACTTTCAAGGCCCAAGGTAGGAAAGACATCGTTAAAATGGTCCATGTGACTACAGTGGTTCAACCTTAAAGGATTAGTTCACTTTAAAATGAAAATTACCCCATGATTTACTCACCCTCAAGCCATCCTAGGTGTATATGACTTTTTCTTTCTGATGAACACAATCAGAGTTACAGTATAGTACTAAATATCCTGACGCTTCCACGCTAGTTTCCGCCAGACCGCCTTCCGTATTCAACTTACGGAGAAAGTGTAATGCCTTTCGCAGTTCAAAACGCTTACGCTATGTCCGACGTCATACGTCACATCAGTTATGCTTTTTTTGCAAGTTGAATAGGGAAGACGGTCTGGTGGAAGCTGTATATTTTACTTTATAAAGTTTTAAATATATGGATATTTTTCTTACACAAACGCTTCGCTTCAGAAGGCCTTTATTAACCCCCCATGGAGATGTATGGAGTACGTTTATGATGGATGGATGCACTTTTTTGAGCTTCAAACTCGTGGGCCCCATTCACTGACATTATAAAGCTTGGAAACTTCAGGACATTTATTAATATAACTCCGATTGCGTTCATCAGAAAGAAGAAAGTCATATACACCTAGGATGGCTTGAGGGTGAGAAAATCATGGGGTAATTTTAATTTTAAAGTGAACTAATCCTTTAATGTTATGAAGTGACAAGAATACTTTTTGTGCAAAAAAATTAAACTTTATTCAACAATTTCTTCTCTTCCATGTCAGTCTCCTACGCTGTTCACATAACAGTGCATTTTTATTTATTTGTTATTAATAAATAAATTATAAAAGTATAATCAACAACTTCATTTATTAAAGGCAGGGAAGGCAATTTGTTCCAGAAACATTTTTTGTTATGCTGGTTGAAAGTCTCTTCACATCCTGATAACAATCACTAAGTAAAGTGGTCTAAATGTATTTATATGTATATATATTGTCTGTGGAAGGCGTAGGACCATAAAATGTTCGTCCAGTCATTAGATTCGGTCTAAATGCAGTGGTATGACGACCTACCTGTCAACATATGTATTTCCAAACCTCAGTACACCTGCTTGCACAGACATCACACGTCATCAGCGCGTTTCATGCTATGCAGAGTTAGACAGATGTCACTCACTGAGCACCGCAAACAAAATAGCAGCCACCTTTTACAGTTCCTCCTGAACCAAAACAATAAGTTTATGCTGTGTTCACGCCATAACTACTGAAGAGATGGAAACCCGTGACGTTATACTTGGAGCGGTCTGTGACTCGGATAGCAACACTATAAACGGCGAAATGAATCTGCAGCAGTCAGGTGGTACAGGTCAGAGCTCTTTAAGTTGTTTACGTTCATTATTATTGTAATGTTATGTGCTTTGAGACATGAGGTAGCCTAGTTTAACTCTCGTGACGGTTTTGTTTGCTCCCTGCTGTGCGTGTTCATGTGTTTTGAAGGAGGCGTGGCTTTGGAGACGCTCTGAAGGGAGAGTGGGATCTCATGCTTACAAAGCTCGCTATTGCTATCCGCGAAAATTGCCTCCCCTACCTTTAACCATTATTGCTCATAAAAAAGATGCAGTTCATTCACCTTGTGTATGTGTATGTTGTCACAATGAAATCATCCATTAAATAGAAATGTGGTCGCCTATAAATATACAAAAAAATATAGTTGACCAGCTTGCATTTTAAACACAACTTGCACTGAATGCACTTTAACCTTTTTGTTTAAATATACCTTTATCATATGGACAACGGGGCTGAAGGATCCACGGGGTAAAAGGCTCCTTTGATTTGATTTTCCTCTAAACCACTAGATGGCACAAAAACTTGCCTCAGCACTTTCCAAAACATCTGCTTTTCAAGATGCACGTGGAAATCTGTCTGATCTTTGACGCGATTGCGGACAGCAGCGCTAAGTTGATTCTGCATTAATTTGATCTAATATTTAATGTTTTTAAAAATGTTGTAGATTTAAATAGCAAATAAGAATCGCTAACATTATTGAATATATTTTGAGACAAATGACTTCTTAATGATTTTCAGTTTTGTTCAAGATAATTAAAGCAACAGTTTTTCAATAACGGAAGAATATGTAAAAGTATGGTATTTGGGGTAAAAGGCACCATATTTAACATGATAATAAATAGTTAGCTTTTCCATTTGTTGACATGATATGGTTAGATTCAGATTGCAAATATCATATATTAAGTTGAGTGTCCACCTTAGAGATAATGACCATATTTATAATGAAACCATCATATTTAAAAAATATTTAAAAATATGATATAATAAAATATAATTTATTGTTACTACTGTAAATCTATATTAAATTATTATGGGATCTCCTTCAATGCTTTCGGAGTCTTTACTTTTTAAAATGATTTAGTTTCTATATTTTAACATTTTAATGACAGCATATTTATTGAACAAAAAAGATTTTTTTTATTTATCAAACTTTGCTAAAGTGATTGTATTGAACAAGTATTAACTTAGACATCATTAAAAACATATTATTTTAGCTAAAGTATTTGTATCAATACTGTGTGCCTTTTGCCCCATGCTGGTGAGCCTTTTACCCTGTGTGTGGGGTAAAAGGCCCCCCTCACCACCCCATTCACCCCAACCACTTTTATGATTTATTTTCACACAAAATCTGTTGCTCCATAAATGTTCTGCAATCATACACTATGGGAGTAATGAAAAGCACATTTTTCTTAAGGTGTGCATTGTACCCTACAATTGTTTGAATGTATGCTACTTGTGGTTTTATTGTTCACTTGTTAAATTAACAGCTAAAGCCAAAAATCAGTATGATGTTATCATAAGTTTAGTTTAGAAGACAGATTTCACAAAAATCTGTCTAATTTCAAAGGGTTTCGAACTTGACAGTTGTAACTAAATCACAAACCCTTTGCTAGAAAAAATACATGGTGTAATTTGACATGACTTATGAGTCAAAACCGTATAGTTACTGATATACAGTGGTGGTCAGAATTATTGGCACCCCTGGTAAATATGATCAAATATGGCTGTAAAAATAAATCTGCGTTGTTTATCCTTTTGATCTTTTATTAAAAAAAATCACAAAAATCTAAACTTTCATTGAAGTAAAAGAATTGAATGTGGGGGGTAAATCACATTATGAAATAAATGCTTTTCTCCAAAACACGTTGGCCACAATTATTGACACCCTTTTATTAAATACTTTTTGCAACCCCCTTTTGCTAAGATAACAGCTCTGAGTCTTCTCCTATAATGCCTGATGAGTTTGGAGAACACCTGACAAGAGATCAGAGACCATTCCTCCATACAGAATCTCTCCAGATCCTTCAGATTCCCAGATCCATGTTGGTGCTTCTTCTCTTCAGTTCAGCCCAGTCATTTTCTATAGGGTTCAGGTCAGGGGACTGAAACGGCCATGGCAGAAGCTTCATTTTAAAGCGTTCAGTGACACATTTGTGTGTTGATTTTGGTGTTTGTTTTGGATCTTTGTCCTGATGGAAGATCCAACCACGGCCCATTATAAGATTTCTAGCAGAGGCCGTCAGGTTTTGATTTTTTATCTGTTGGTATTTGCTAGAATCCATTATACCATGTATCTGAACAAGATGTCCAGGACCTCCAGCAAAAAAATAGGCCCACAACATTAAAGATCCAGCGGTATATTTAACCGTGGGCATGGGGTACTTTTTATCCCTGTTTGCACCAAACACATCTGGTGGATTTGCTGCCAAAAAGCTCTTTTTATAGTTTCATCTGATCATAGAACCAGGTCCCTTTTGAATTTCCAGTCGGGTCTGACAACTGAATATGCTGGAGTTTGTTTCTGGATGAGCAAGAAGGATTTTTCTTGAATCCCTCCCAAACAACATGAGGTGATGTAGGGGTTGTTTGATTTTTTTTTTTTTTTAGGCTTTTTGACCCCAAGACTCAACTAATCTCTGCGATTCTCCATCTGTGATCTTTGGAGAGTCTTTGGCCACTCAAACGCTCCTCCTCGCCGTGCATTAAGACAATATAGACACACGTCCTCTTTCAGGCAGATTCGTAACATCTTTAGTTGATTGGAACTTCTTAATTATTACCCTGATGGTGGAAATGGGAATTTTCAATGCTTTAGCTATTTTCCTACAGTGATATTTTACTTATAAAAAATTCTAGGGGTGCCAATAATTGTGGCCAACGTGTTTTGGAGAAAAGCATTTATTTCATAATGTGATTTACCCCCCACTTTCAATTCTTTTACTTCAATGAAAGGTTAGATTTTTGTGAATTTTTTGAATAAAAGATCAAAAGGATAAACAATGCAGATTTATTTTTACAGCCATCTTTGATCATATTTACCAGGGGTGCCAATAATTCTGACCACCACTGTATATCCCATGTGACAACTAGCCCCAGCCTCCCCTTCGTCATTCTTGTGAAGTTCACTGCAGTTGGGTTTCATAGGTCTGTCCTGCTCAATGTCACTTCACTGCAAGCATAATAACAAGCAATCAGTGCAAAGCTGCAAGTGTAAAATAAAAAAATAAAAAACATGACGTAATCATAACAAACATATGTTCCGAAAACACTGTCACAGTGCAATACAGTCAGCATCCATGCGGTTCAAATATTTCTACCAATGAATAAGATACCTGAGAACGGAATAGCCTCTTGTTTTTATAAAAAAAATATTTGGGTTTTGTTTTTTTTTAAATATTAAATTTTTATTAAATAAGTCATTGCTATATCTCAAATGTATTACATTATTGTATTTATCTTGAAGTTTTATTTAAGTGTTCACTGGATCAGTTTGAATCTGTGATCAATTATTTTTACTATCAAGTATTATTTTACAAACCTGTGACTCATAGACGCTCTGTATATCTCTGTCAAACTCTATAACACCTTGACAGCTCTAATATTTCATGATGAATAAAGAGTCTAGAAATTCAGTTAAATTTTGTTATCCGTGACAACACAAACAGAACAGAAAGAAATGATTAAAGATATCAACAACTCAGTAGCTTAGACTGGGGGTAGATTCGCCCGTTCTGCATTGTTCCCACTGCCGTTGTTGTAAGTGGGCCAAAACATTGACAGAATTGAATAATGTCACTTCTGACTGCTTTGAATATAGTATATTAAAACCTTTGAACAGGAAGTTAAGATTAAAAAGTTATATGCCATTAAAAAACTGCTAACACAAGCATTACATGCTGAACAAGCTGACGGAATGACAGGAATAATCGAAGAAAACACCACTATAAAACATTTATTTCCATTCACATGTCTGTGTTGTACAGCAACGGAGAGCCAGATCATTTTATATATGATAAAATAACAGATTCTTGCACTTTTTTTCCACTCTTTTAACTTTATCTATCCATAAAAAACAAATCATAAAACACTTTAATCGTATATCAGTAAAGAAGAAATGCTAATGTACTGTCTAAAATATTTCTAAGGGACTGAATTAACTTATCTGATTTTTATCTAATGAGAAAATGCTCCTAATTTAATCCGGTTGGTTTCATATGATCAGTGTGACGAATGTCGATTTTCAATGGTGCTCTGCAACAAAACACCGTCACTTATTGTTCAGGCACATAAACATCTCACATCTGGTGAATGAGCTGACTGAATCATCTAGATCAGTATTTCCCAATCCACGGGCCACATTTATTTTCAATGTCTCTCTTATGTAATGTAACTGGGTAGGCATACGGTATGAAATTATTTTTATGTGTATTACAAATGAACTTTCAGTATGCACTGCTGTATCAGTTGTGATCATTAACCTGTATTACCTTTAAAAGGTACAATATAACATAATGGTTTTATTGTTAGAAAAATAAATTACTTACCCCAAACTTTTTAGTAGTATACCATGGTCTGTCTGAATACTCGATTCTGGAAGATTCTGCAATAAAACTGTTTATAAAAGTTAGTTCCAGTCCTTGATTCTGATTGGTCAATAGCTGTGTTTTATTCACGATAAAACACTGCTATGACCGCTTTACCCAACTGTGTATCACTACACAACACCCTTAGCAACCACTCTTAGCAACGTAAACATATGTTTGTTCTCATTGATATTGTTCATTGAAGCTTACTGTATTATGTAGAAGATTATTGTGAGAGAGAGAGATCGAGTGACCGAGTGTATTAACTGCATTCAGATTTAGCATTTTTCCTTCAGATCAGTCCTATGTTCATAATAAAAAAATCAGTTTGAATGTCCACTGTGATATCTTGTCCTTTTAACAGTTCAGGGGTTTTCCTGTGTCCTCCTGACACTGACAGAGCTAGTCAAAGCATGTCAGTTGTGGTTGTTCCGTTTTCACAAGTTTCAGTCCTTTCAATATAAAAGTCTTTGCACAGAGTGGCTCACTCATAAAGACAGTCTTTGCCTCCATCTAATGTACAAACCCGATTCCAAAAAAGTTGGGACACTGTACAAATTGTGAATAAAAAAGGAATGCAATAATTTACAAATCTCATAAACTTATATTTTATTCACAATAGAATATAGATAACATATCAAATGTTGAAAGTGAGACATTTTGAAATGTCATGCCAAATATTGGCTCATTTTGGATTTCATGAGAGCTACACATTCCAAAAAAGTTAAATGTACATATAAGGAACAGCTGGAGGACCAATTTGTAACTTATTAGGTCAATTGGCAACATGATTGGGTATAAAAAGAGCCTCTCAGAGTGGCAGTGTCTCTCAGAAGTCAAGATGGGCAGAGGATCACCAATTCCCCCAATGCTGCGGCGAAAAATAGTGGAGCAATATCAGAAAGGAGTTTCTCAGAGAAAAATTGCAAAGAGTTTGAAGTTATCATCATCTACAGTGCATAATATCATCCAAAGATTCAGAGAATCTGGAACAATCTCTGCACGTAAGGGTCAAGGCTGGAAAACCATACTGGATGCCCGTGATCTTCGGGCCCTTAGACGGCACTGCATCACATACAGGAATGCTACTGTAATGGAAATCACAACATGGGCTCAGGAATACTTCCAGAAAACATTGTCGGTGAACACAATCCACCGTGCCATTCGCCGTTGCCCGCTAAAACTCTATAGGTCAAAAAAGAAGCCATATCTAAACATGATCCAGAAGCGCAGGCGTTTTCTCTGGGCCAAGGCTCATTTAAAATGGACTGTGGCAAAGTGGAAAACTGTTCTGTGGTCAGACGAATCAAAATTTGAAGTTCTTTTTGGAAAACTGGGACGCCATGTCATCTGGACTAAAGAGGACAAGGACAACCCAAGTTGTTATCAGCGCTCAGTTCAGAAGCCTGCATCTCTGATGGTATGGGGTTGCATGAGTGCGTGTGGCATGGGCAGCTTACACATCTGGAAAGGCACCATCGATGCTGAAAGGTATATCCAAGTTCTAGAACAACATATGCTCCCATCCAGACGTCGTCTCTTTCAGGGAAGACCTTGCATTTTCCAACATGACAATGCCAGACCACATACTGCATCAATTACAACATCATGGCTGCGTAGAAGAAGGATCCGGGTACTGAAATGGCCAGCCTGCAGTCCAGATCTTTCACCCATAGAAAACATTTGGCACATCATAAAGAGGAAGATGCGACAAAGAAGACCTAAGACAGTTGAGCAACTAGAAGCCTGTATTAGACAAGAATGGGACAACATTCCTATTCCTAAACTTGAGCAACTTGTCTCCTCAGTCCCCAGACGTTTGCAGACTGTTATAAAAAGAAGAGGGGATGCCACACAGTGGTAAACATGGCCTTGTCCCAACTTTTTTGAGATGTGTTGATGGCATGAAATTTAAAATCAACTTATTTTTCCCTTAAAATTATACATTTTCTCAGTTTAAACATTTGATATGTCATCTATGTTGTATTCTGAATAAAATATTGAAATTTGAAACTTCCACATCATTGCATTCTGTTTTTATTCACAATTTGTACAGTGTCCCAACTTTTTTGGAATCGGGTTTGTAGTAATAATGTAACTTCTGTTGCTGTTCACAGACTGTTTCCAGTGGAAGGAAGGCTTTATTGATTTTACTTCATGAAAGTTGCATTGATACATATTTTTTGGCTTTAATATTTGTATTGTGTGGTAGCAGTTTTATAAAAGCAATAAGGTACTCGAGGCTAGTGCTGTATCGCGAATAAGTCATGGCTGAGGGCGTTGTTAGGCACAACACGAAGTGTAGATACAGCCACGATACAGCACAGCCTCTCGTTCCTTATTGCTTACTTAATGCACAGATAGTTCCAAGCCAGTTTAATAACCGTTCTACAGACCTTGTGTGCCAGAGAAACAAGCGTGCAGCCATCTTTAGAATTTTGTGCATCTCATTTGGAAGGCTGCGTCCTCTGGAGGTCGCATTTGAAGGCTGCATAGGTACGACATCGAGGCGGTCCCTATTAAGAAAAGTAAAAAATAAATTACAATATTTTACACCTCACGAGGAATAACAGTCAATTTTATTACGGTTACTTTTCTTAAATAAGACATCCTTGATGACATATGCAGCCTTCAAATGCGACCGCCGGAGGACACAGCCTTCCAAATGAGACGCAGATATTTCTATAGCAGTATTCATAGTTTTCATGTGACGTCATACCCTTATAGGAACGCCAACCTGGAGGGCAAAACAAGGCTTTCTTCCATTGACCACCAGTCATTTTTACCAGGTTTGTGTAAGTACTAATGTGGTAAGACAGTGATATTAAAGGGCATATTGCAGGTTAAATTTTTTTCAAAATAAATATATAACCTTGTATAAAAATACCATATGAAAAGTTAATGCAGGATTTAAAATGTTTTAAAAAGACATAAGGGCAAAAATTTAGTAGACAAAGTGACCGTTTCGTTGATTCTTTGTAAAAAACGCTTTTTTTTCAACATCGCGCCATATTACGTCACGAGAGGGAGTCGTTTGCCGGGCTCTGCATTGGCAGAAGCCCGGAGTCGTTTGCCGGGCTTCTGCACAGTGCAGAATAGGTTGGTATTCAGTAGGAGTCAGTGTGTTTTCAGTAGTTTTTTTATTTCAATTTATCATTGTCATGGTAAATTATTGTCTCCAGCCTGTCAGGACATCGAGTCCACAGGTTTCCTAACAAAAACAAAGTTAGGAAACCTGCCTGGGTGGCGTTTTGTGCCGGTAAAGAGACGGGACTTCACTTCTGCATCTGCTTCGAAAAACGCGGTGGTGTGTAGCGTTCACTTTAGCGTTCACTTTAGACATGTCTAGCGTGACCTTTCCGACCTGATTGCGCAATCCGTGGCACGTCGCAGAGCAGCGCAAGATGAGCAATTTAGGTTAAAAAGTATATAAATGTTTATTTTTTCTTGAAAATGACCGATGGTTTCGCTAGATAAGCCCCTATTCCCCAGCTGGGATCGTGCAGAGCCTCTGAAGCCCTTCGAAGCCCTTTGAAACTGCATTGATTTGGACCTTCAACACGTTGGTTGCCATTGAAGTCCATTATGTGAAGAAACATCCTGGAATGTTTTCCTCAAAAACTTAATTTCTTTTTGACTGAAGAAAGAAAGACACAAACATCTTGGATGAGATGGGGGTGAGTAAATTATCAGGAAATTTTCATTTTAAAGTGAACTAATCCTTTAAAAGACCAAATTCAATATACACCTTATTGATGATGCATACTTTGTACAGGCAAGCAGATGAACACAGAATAGAAATACAACACAAGGTTTCTCATTAAGCGTTTTTTCCGTCGAAACCCATTATACAAACGCGTTGTTTTCATATTCTGGGCTCATCTGCCCGCCTGTATATAGCCTAGTATGCATTATTAAAAAGGTGTAAACTGAATTTGATCTTTTAATATCACTGTTTTAGTATATTAAGGCACTTTAAGGATGGGTTGCACCGATTAAGCATTTTAGCCTGACGTCAGTTCACACTCCGCCTATGCTGCATGATCAGCCCTTTAATTCTAACGGTCTTTCTACGTATTTAATCTGTGTTTAAAATTAAGTGGTGCAACACAACTCGATTTAAAATAAAACCCAGATCAACAAATCCTTGATTAGCGTTAAACTGCTTAATTATTGGTGCAACCCACCCTAAGTGTTAAGCGTTTTAGAACGTTCCGCTGTTTTTAGTGATTGAAATACTGCAGCAGGTGCTGTGTATGGATCACAAGTGCCAAAAACTTGCATCTTGTTCACATATTTTTGTTTTTAAGATGGAAAACTGACAGGCTGTGCTGCAGTTCTATGGATGTTTTGCCCTCCAGGCCTCCATGACAGTCACGTGACTGAAAACTATGAATTGAAGAGCAGCTAATTAGCTGGTGAAGTGGATTTACTTTGCAGAGTTAACGAAAGTTATCATGAGCACTGTAATGTTTGAAGCGGATGTCATAAATGTCAGTAAACCAGAAAGATTTTAAAACGAGCGGTTCATAAATCTGTAAGATCTTACCTTCATGCTATATAAACTGGAAGACAGAACACAGCGCAGCGCTGAAAAAGGGGCGGGGCTACATAAGGTCTATATTAATGCGCTGTTTTCATTGAAGCACACACCTGCACGGCACTCTGAGATTGCGCTTTGCACACACAGAAATTTGTTATCAACTATATCCTGTGACTTTTATTATTAAAATAGCTTCACTACTGAATTGCTACATTATACAAACCCGATTCCAAAAAAGTTGGGACACTGTACAAATTGTGAATAAAAAAGGAATGCAATAATTTACAAATCTCATAAACTTATATTTTATTCACAATAGAATATAGATAACATATCAAATGTTGAAAGTGAGACATTTTGAAATGTCATGCCAAATATTGGCTCATTTTGGATTTCATGAGAGCTACACATTCCAAAAATGTTGGGACAGGTAGCAATAAGAGGCCGGAAAAGTTAAATGTACATATAAGGAACAGCTGGAGGACCAATTTGCAACTTATTAGGTCAATTGGCAACATGATTGGGTATAAAAAGAGCCTCTCAGAGTAGCAGAGTCTCTCAGAAGTCAAGATGGGCAGAGGATCACCAATTCCCCCAATGCTGTGGTGAAAAATAGTGGAGCAATATCAGAAAGGAGTTTCTCAGAGAAAAATTGCAAAGAGTTTGAAGTTATCATCATCTAGAGTGCATAATATCATCCAAAGATTCAGAGAATCTGGAACAATCTCTGTGCGTAAGGGTCAAGGCCGGAAAACCATACTGGATGCCCGTGATCTTCGGGGCCCTTAGACGGCACTGCATCACATACTGGAATGCTACTGTAATGGAAATCACAACATGGGCTCAGGAATACTTCCAGAAAACATTGTCGGTGAACACAATCCACCGTGCCATTCGCCGTTGCCGGCTAAAACTCTATAGGTCAAAAAAGAAGCCATATCTAAACATGATCCAGAAGCGCAGGCGTTTTCTCTGGGCCAAGGCTCATTTAAAATGGACTGTGGCAAAGTGGAAAACTGTTCTGTGGTCAGACGAATCAAAATTTGAAGTTCTTTTTGGAAAACTGGGACGCCATGTCATCTGGACTAAAGAGGACAAGGACAACCCAAGTTGTTATCAGCGCTCAGTTCAGAAGCCTGCATCTCTGATGGTATGGGGTTGCATGAGTGCGTGTGGCATGGGCAGCTTACACATCTGGAAAGGCACCATCAATGCTGAAAGGTATATCCAAGTTCTAGAACAACATATGCTCCTATCCAGACGTCGTCTCTTTCAGGGAAGACCTTGCATGACAATGCCAGACCACATACTGCATCCATTACAACATCATGGCTGCGTAGAAGAAGGAGACGGGTACTGAAATGGCCAGCCTGCAGTCCAGATCTTTCACCCATAGAAAACATTTGGCGCATCATGAAGAGGAAGATACGACAAAGAAGACCTAAGACAGTTGAGCAACTAGAAGCCTGTATTAGACAAGAATGGGACAACATTCCTATTCCTAAACTTGAGCAACTTGCCTCCTCAGTCCCCAGACGTTTGCAGGCTGTTATAAAAAGAAGATGGGATGCCACACAGTGGTAAACATGGCCTTGTCCCAACTTTTTTGAGATGTGTTGATGCCATGAAATTTAAAATCAACTTATTTTTCCCTTAAAATGATACATTTTTTCAGTTTAAACATTTGATATGTCATCTATGTTGTATTCTGAATAAAATATTGAAATTTGAAACTTCCACATCATTGCATTCTGTTTTTATTCACAATTTGTACAGTGTCCCAACTTTTCTGGAATCGGGTTTGTATTTTTCAGCAATGAGGGGGTAACATCGCTGGTTTTGAAGTAATAAAACTCGCTTCGATGGCAGAGAGACACTGAACAGATGCAGGTAATTCACACACACATCTCATCTCTCTCTCTCTCTCTCTCTCGATAAATAATTCATTCATTCATTCAAATAAATATAATCTTACGCACTACTTTATCTCTGTGTCTAATTTAAAGCGGATAGAATGATCTAACGAGCCGTAACTGATGAAAATAACCCTTCATTTTTACCCTTTAATTATAGCTCTGCAAACATCAATAACAGCTTGAAGTTGTCAGTGCTGGCGAATGACAATGGGATAAGCGGGATAATCCACGGCTAGCTGTGCATTAAAACGATTCGAACCTCTGCTTTGGGTCGGGCGGTTCTTTGTCTCCATGTCGTGCATTAAAATGGTTTAATGTATAGCTAGCTGTGGATTATCCCTTACATATTATTTAGCAAATATGCCTAGTTCTGTCATGAAACTCTAGAAGGCGCAGGCTGATGAGTCCTACTACTTGGTGCAAGCTGATTGGTTCATGTCGCATCTGTAGCCAATGAGCTTGTTGCTCAACATTTAAATGGCTGGTTACCAATTACTATAGCAGTTTGCAGCGCACTTTCAGAGAAACCCTCCACCTTCCCCAGCTCCACCTGTAAAGATCTGCTATGAGTAATTGATATATGCTATTTGTGCAGCAGCAGTATGTCTTACATACTCACAGAAGCGTATCAGTGTATGTATTGGTAGTAGCAAGTTCCTGTACTTGCTCTGCAGCAACAACAGCAATAATCAACAGCAGCAGCAACAGCAGTAATCTACAACAACAGCAATAATCAACAGCAGTAATCTACAACAACAGCAATAATCAACAGCAGCAGCAATTCAGCAGCGTAGCAGATCTATTCTGCCAAGACCAAATACATTAACATTGTCATATCCATTACCATGCTAACAATCTTCCGAGAGTTGTCATGATAGAAATGCGTTAAATTGACCAAAAGTGACAGTAAAGATATTTATAATGTTACAAAAGAAAAATAAATAAATAATAATAATAATAATAACCAGCACGACTGTTTTCAACATGGATGATAATAAGAATTGTTTCTTGAGCAGCAAATCAACATATTAGAATGATTTCTGTGACACTTAATGCTGAAAATTCAGCTTTGCCATCACAGGAATAAATTACATTTTAAAATATATTAAAACAAAACAGTTATTTTAAATTGTAATAATATTTCACAATATTACTGTTTTTACAGCATTTTAGATTAGATAAATGCAGCCTTGGGGAGCATAAGATACTTCTTTTGATATTATATTTAAAGGGTTACACATAAACTCCAATATTGGTGATCTAGTCAGGATGCTGTGTTGTGAATAATGTTCGGGCATTTCCATAAGCCCCCAGTCCAACCCATACCTAAATGAAAAGTGGGCTTTTGTAGCGGCTGGCGTATCACTATGACTTAATCAAAATGACTTATGATGGTCCATAGCCTACACGGCCCAATTTAGTTTTATGAAGCAGACACTGGGAATATTCTTAGTGTAATCAAGGATGTGTTTCCTCTGGAAAGGCCATGAACTGGAAAAGATGAAAATGTGTTGTATGCTTCATCATAAACGAGGAGCTTTTTTTCAGTAGGAAACACAAAGGCAGCACCAACTCATAAGTTCAATGTAGCGTGCTCATATTATCGCTCTCTTGATGAAACAGCTTGCTGGTAATCATCTCTGTACATGTGGTTCAGCAGCAATAGAAATGCACAATAAAACATCTTCTGCATGCATTTACAGCCGATAAATTAAACTGGTAAATAATGTGAGGATGGTGATCTGACCTTTGGAGGTGCATTATTCTTTACAGCTGGCATCACACTGACCTACCTATTTATATCTGTTTAAAATGATCTGGAAAAAGCTACTCATTGGGGAAACGGAGATGTAATTTTGCTCAAGCGTGACTGAGGTTCCCTTGCTTTGTCTCTATCCAAAAACACAGACCCATTTTAGCAACTGGGAAACACACTCCATCTCTGTATACAGCAGGATGGCACAAAACGTTGATCATTCATGCTGAATGGGCACACCTGTGCCCGAGATCGTGCATCCAGGAGCAAGGACACACTGGAGAGCCAATGCTAGCAGGTCACACATGCCAATTCTGGGAGCTGTCAGCGATTTTTCTGCCCTCGCTGCAGCGTCGTTGCCTATTTCCCTTTAGAAGGAACACCCTGCAACTGAGACAATTTGCTTGTTATGAATCCTCCATCCTGGCTTCAGTTGTAGGAGAATTATGTGTCTAGCATTTGTTATGGGGATGATAAATCCACCTGTCTCTGGAGTGAAAGAGCACATCCTCTGGTTCTCATCCAGGCTCAAAATGATCAGAGGGAGCGTGCGTCACTGATGCCGTGTGACAAATCGTCAGAAGCCGATGCGAGATTATTTGTCTGTTCTGACAAATTCGTTTATGTGTTAACCGAGTGGCTTATGAATGACTCCACCAACTTGCCAGAGTAAATTACCGCATCTTGTATCGGACGCGAGAGCGTGAGTCTTGTAATCCGATGCAGCGGTGCCATCATGTCTTCAGAAGTATCTCATGCATATAAAGGGAGGAGAGCTGGCTCATTAATTTTAACAGGTGCTTTTTCAAAGCATCCACATGTACTGTTGTTGCATGCTTAAGATGGCTATGAAACCACTCCCTGACCGCAACCAGCCTTAACCTTGACTGATGGCACAACCGCCTCCGGCAATCACATTAAAAGCCACATTTGTTCATATTCGCACAGGGAACCACATTTTGCAATCTCCTTAATTTAGCCAGACTGATAAATCGCAAGGACTGGTGCTTTACTGCCACAACGTGTTATGTCCCCTGCATTGACTGCCCTTGAAATGAGCACTGTCCTATTTCAAAAATAATACAAGAGATGCGTGTTTTGAGGTTGCAAAGACCTCTGAATACAACCGCTTGGGGTGATCACTGGGAATCTAAAAATCTGAGGCAGGGGCTCACTATAGGGGGCCCATCTGATCAGAGGTGGACAAAGTACCGAACTCCATTACTTGAGTAAAAGTAAAAGGACTACTGGTCAAATATTACTCTGTTACAAGTGAAAGTTGTAAAAACAGATTTTTACTTAAGTAAAAGTACAGAAGTACTTGCTTTTAAAAGTACTTAAGTATCAAAAGTAAATTTCCTTTTTTATGTCAACACATTATTTTATTGTTGTATGAATGCACGCTGTGCCATCATGGTGGTTTAAGCCAGTCAGTGATGCTTCATCCGACATGCTAGCATACGACTACCTTGATATCATTTCAATACTTGTTTAAAAGTTACAAAGCTCTTTACAAAGTCACTTTAAGGCTGAATGCACGGATCCAATACACTGATGCACAAATACACAATTACAAAATTTTAGCCAAACAAAGCAAACATTTAAACAAAACTAATGTTTAATCTTTTCAGAAAACTGAAACATACTTTCTAAGTATTGCCATGGGTGCGCGCACTGCGCCGAGGAACCGTCTTCCATTTTGCCATCAACTGATCGAAAAAGTGACACTGAAATGCAGAAACTGTAACTGTAAACACTTCGTGTTCAAAAAAAGTGTTCAAAAAATGCTGGAAAATCATTGAACTTCACGACACGTGACCCTACAAGAGTGCTTACTGATAGGCTGTCTGAAAAAACGACTTTCGACTTTGAGGACCTTGATAGAAATGTAATGGAGTAAAAAGTACAATATTTGTCTTTCGAATGTAGTGAAGTTAAAGTCATAAGTTTCCAGGAAAAATAGTACTCAAGTAAAGTACAGTACTCAAGTAAATGTACTTCGTTACTGTCCACCTCTGCATCTGATGCCATATTCTAGTTGTGTTTGCCTATCTAGGAATCGAGTTACATTAACTGTTTTCCTAATGCAAAGACTTTATAATAATTTCTTGTCAGTTACATCATTGTCAAAAGTTTACTGATTGGTACAATTAAATCTCCAGCGTCAGGTTAGTCCACCATATTTAAACTTTTCAAGGGATCCCCTTCTTAAAATATTATATATATATATATATATATAGGTGTGATCAAAAGTTTACATACACCTTGCAGAATCTGCAAAATGTTAATTATTTTAACAAAATAAGAGGGATCTGTCACAGTGGTTGCAGAAAGGCAGACGAAGATAATAAATCCAGAATAACAGGTTAAATAGTATTTCCAGCAAACAGACGATCAGGCAGCAACACACACTAAGACAGTGAACGGACAAGGAGTGACTGAAAAGGAAGAACTTATATAGGAACACAAACAAGGTAACAAGCAACACAGCTGAACAGAATGAACTCATAATGAAGTGATAATGATAACCAAGAAGTGGCGAGAATTACAAAAAAAAAGGAAGGCATGTGACGTGAAAACAAACTGAATGTCCATGATAACTGAAACTGAACAGAAACGACTGTGACAGGATCATTCAAAATTTATGTTATTTTTTATTTAGTACTGTCCTGAATAAGATATTTTACATAAAATATGTTTACATATAGTCCACAAGACATAATAAAAGTTGAATTTATAAAAATAACCCCGTTCAAAAGTTTACATACACGACTCTTAATACTGTGTGTCGTTACCTGGATGATCCACGGCTGTTTTTTTGTTTTGTGATGGTTGCTCATGAGTCCCTTGTTTGTCCTGAGCAGTTAAACTGCCCAACGTTCTTCAGAAAAATCCTTCAGGTCCTGCAAATTCTTCAGTTTTCCAGCATCTTTTGCATATTTGAACCCTTTCTAGCAGTGACTGTATGATTTTGAGATCCATCTTTTCACACAGAGGACAATTGAGGGACTCAAGCACAACTATTAAAAAAGGTTCAAACATTCACTGATGCTCCAGAAGGAAACACGATGCATTAGCCAGGGGGTGAAAACTTTTTGAATTTGAAAATCAGGGTAAATTGTGCTTATTTTGTCTTCTGGGAAACATGTAAGTATCTTATGTAGCTTCTAAAGGACAGTACTAAATGAAAAAAAGAAAAGAAAAGATCTTTAAACAAAATAAGAAAAATTTACACATCTTCATCCTGTTCAAAAGTTTTCACCCCCGGCTCTTAATGCATTTTGTTTCCTGGTGTAATGATGCTGAAAATTCAGCTTTACATCACAGGAATAAATGACATTTTAAAAAATATTACAATAGAAAACAGTTTGCTGTTTAATATTACTGTTTTTACTGTATTTTTGATCAAATAAATGCAGCCTTTATGAGCATTAGAGATCTTACAGACCCTAAACTTTTGAACAGTAGTGTTTTATTATTTCAGGTGCACACATTAACTTAAAGTAACCTAAAATTATGTTTGTAAAATCTTCTTCTTTCTCAAATTTTTCATGGACCCATCTCACAGCCCCAAAGTTTAAAATCCCCTGCTCTGAATGGTAGATCAGCAAAGCACAGAAAAGAGGATATTCTGTCTTAGGGTTTATTAGAGCCCAAAGGTTTGTAATACCACTGTCTGTTTGTACTGATAATATCCGTGCCTCCACTACCCAACGTATAATGTCAATGATCAATTTCATTCTAGAGAAGAGAAATGAGAATGTCTCTGTATTTAATTGCACTCTTAAGGTGTTAAGATGAGTGTGTTGAGTTGAGCTCTCTACTGCTTCAGCAGAATCAATGATCAGGGAGAGTTCTTGCAGTGTGTCAAAGTGGAGAGATTATGACAGGTAAGCGAGAGAGAGCGAGCGAGAGAGAGAGAGAGAGCGAGAGAGAGAAAAAAAAAACATTGAAAGATACCTAAACCACATGGTGGTACTTGTAAATACAATGAAAGTTTTATGGTTCTCCTTCCCACCACAGTAGGAGTTTATTTCCAGTGGGCAAGTGTAATATCACCTCATCCACTGCTAGACGATGACCTCTAATTTGAACTACAGCAAAGGGAATGCAGATGAATAATGCATAAGTCTTGTCTGCTTGTACTGCTGGTCTGAGACGAATGCAATTACATGTCCCTCAGGAACTAAACTAAAGTTACTGTATATAGGGAGGATTCATGTGTGAAGAGTGAAGGGCCCTTAGTGAAAAAGAGACTTACTATAACTGTTCAGCTGAGATCAAATAATTGTTTTATTGCATAAATCCAAAGTGACTTATACATTTCAATTCATGCTTTCCCTAGGCATCAACGCATGACCTTGGTATTGCTAGCGCCACAGTCTCTGCGCTGGGGTACAAGAATATTACATCATGACAACACAGGAAAACACTGACTGGCTGATGGTACCGAAGAACGACCACAGTACAAAACCCTTCACTAGTCACTATCCTGAGCTATGACATCAAAGGCAACAGACAGGCGGAAAAAATTCAAGTCCATTTCACACTTGTGATTTATATGAATAATTCATCAGAATATAGAGCTACTTTTAAATGGCTGTCAATGGAGAAAGATGCTTTTTGGACTCAGATGTTGTAGTTACAGTACCAGCAGGGGCTAACGGGGCCATGCTAAAGCCCAACGTACTTCAGTTTTGATGCAAACGCTTAGCGTATGCATACAGTTAAACGCGTAGCTTTTCAAAGTATACTCCTTTTAATAGCTTGTGTGACAAGTGCACACTAGAAAGTTTCATCCTTGGTGAGTGTCTGCGCTATTTAATCACTTAAACTAGAGTTGTGTGTGTCTCTTAACCCCTTCACAAAATTCCTCGGCTGCATCCGAAAGCTGAAAAATGCATCAAGGTACGTCTGAATTTAATGTTAGCTTCACTTCCTGTCTCCTGAGATACCTTCGTCTGATCGAGTTTTGAAGGCAGCATAGATGTATCCTTTGCTGTTTTTGATATCCCACAATCCTGTTGTAGCTGAGCTACAAAATCAAGATGGTGTCTGAAAGTTGCGGTTGATGGTCAGTTTGTGTGTAAATGTACATTTTTCATTTCTAGAGATAAATTACTTTTGTAGTCATTAAATGTTTGCTTAGTTATCACCAAAGCTCGCTCTGTTTTGTTGTAGATCATTAAACTGTTACACTGCCTTAGAAGTCTCTCCGAAATCAGTTTTGTTAGGTTTCATTGCCTGATAGGGCAGCAAGGCAACAAATCAGCTGCCTAAGCTTTCGGACGCAACCCTAGTCACCGTGAGCATTTATTGTTGTGTCTCCAGTAGTTCATTGTTACTGTTGTTAAGTCTTTTCTAATTATTCTGGGGACCGTACTGTCAAAAAGCAATGTCCATCAGATGAGAAGTTAAACCGAGGTCCTGACTCTGTGTGGCCATTAAAACTCCCATGTCCTTCGAAATAGAGTAGGGGTGTAACCCTGGCATCCTGGTCAAATTTGGCTTCATCACTCTGTCTCCTCTTCATCAGGGAGAGCTGTGTGTGGTGGGAATTCTAGCACAATATGGCTGCCGTCACATCATCCAGGTGGATGCTTCACATTGGTGGTGGTTAAGGAGATTCCTCCCTTCCATATGAAAAACGCTTTGAGTGCAGAGAAAATTGTTATATAACAAATTATTATTTTTATTATTATTTTTCGACTAGGAAACATGGGCCGGGGAAGTGTTGCCACCTTGTGGAACAACTAATTAGTACAAAATAACTTCAATAAAAATCAGTCTGCGAACATGCACATACTATGTTGATGACAAAATTTACATCACGCACACTGTACTCATACCCTAACGTATGACCCCAAACCCGTACCCCAAACCTTGACCCCTTGGGTTAAATTTCCAGTTGAAACTGTTTGGAGCAGGACATTAACACTCATAATAGATAATAGCTTACTCGCTAGTGTACTCGCTTTAAGTTTATTTATGGAAGAGTTTTATGATGCTAATATTTAAACAATTCATTTTGATTTAACACCACTGTATCAGGTTTCTGGTTCAAATGTGATTGCTGTTTTGATTTCATGGTCTCATAATAGCTCTCTCTACGCTGAGAGATTCAGTGATTCAGGACACCGAGCATGTGAGCGATCTCTTGATCAATGAACCTGGCCGTCTGCTGAGATCAAGCATTGTGCATCTTCTGCATTAACATCATTGATCAGCAAACGCCCCTGTGCTGACCAATGCCAAAGAGGCCGTTGAAACCAGTCTCCCTAGATGCTTCAAAGAAAGACAGTTTGCATAATCCAGCTGTCAGTCTGAAAAACCCGTCCGAAACCGAGTCATTCGTGTAATGAATACAGCCTTCTTTTATCAGGTTTTCAGTTATTAGAATACATGCAAATTTCTGCATAGTTTAAAGGAACATAATGGCAGCTTTCAGGTTCTCCAGCAGGAGTGAATAGAAATGCTGTCATTAGCTTTCTGTTGGGGTAATAATTGGCAAGGTCAGCAGCAGTTGACATCTGCTTGTCCTGCTAAATGCTATCAAACAGATCTGACTTGCCCGAGAGAGGAGAGTCAGCCAGCCAAGGGATCCGGGGAGCTGAGACAACTCCACTGAATCATCGACTGTCTTGTCCACATCTTCCTGTGGAGAAAGAATTTGCAGCTCACCAACATGCCACAACTGCGTTCGATATCCCAGGTGTCTCATAAATAAGAAACAAATGTGTGAGTGTGCTGATTGCTTAGACGAAGAGCCCCTCATTTACCTACCAAGTGCTGTTTATGAAAGCACACCAATTACATGTTGTGCATGATTGGTGCTTATGCAATTAGTATATATAGAATGGAAATAAACACAAAATTGCAGAAGAATACAACTAGCCTGACGTTTATAATATTTTCTTGCTGCTCTTCACGGTATTGTTCCATGTAGGCCACATCCCAGCTGTATTCCCAGAGGGCATTACAAGCAGATGCAGCACGCAGGAAGTCGAAATGAGCAAAAGCTGAGCCGTGTGCAGCACAATTAAGTCGGAAACATCACACATCACTTGATGAGTCATATGGCAGGATACATGTAGAGTCTTCTGTGCAAACACAGTCCAATACTCATTACTTGAGCTGTTAATGGAATGCATATATGAAAAAGTGATTAGCGCCGAACTTCGTATGAGAGTACAACATTTCTGTTTGACTTGAAGCTGCTTAAATAAAAAATAGAGAGTGATATGCATGACATTCCAATTATAAAACTCTCACTTTCCCTCTCATTTTTCAGGAGATAATCATTTTAAAAAGCTTATTTTGCTTGGCTGCAGTGTAAAGGACAATAAATGGTAGCAGGGCACATAAAATGACGTCTTTAAAAGCTAAGCAGTAGACTTTGCCAACTGGTTGCTTTGACAGTTGGCTGATTAAAAGCACAAGTGATAAAAGGTTTAGCGCTTGTACCAACATTCACCTTTCAGGAAATCAGATCACATGACGTAAATAATATTCTTGACCCAAGCTGCACCTGGAACAGTTTGTGCTCTGAGCCGCTGACAGAAAGCAAACTTCATATGCTTTCACACTTTTCATATACTTTCTACACCACTGTGTAACAGAATACTTCAATGTCATAATAGTAGTCTCTTTTTAGATGATTTTAATGTTTATTATATATATATACACTCACCTAAAGGATTATTAGGAACACCATACTAATACTGTGTTTGACCCCCTTTCGCCTTCAGAACTGCCTTAATTCTACGTGGCATTGATTCAACAAGGTGCTGAAAGCATTCTTTAGAAATGTTGGCCCATATTGATAGGATAGCATCTTGCAGTTGACGGAGATTTGTGGGATGCACATCCAGGGCACGAAGCTCCCGTTCCACTACATCCCAAAGATGCTCTATTGGGTTGAGATCTGGTGACTGTGGGGGCCATTTTAGTACAGTGAACTCATTGTCATGTTCAAGAAACCAATTTGAAATGATTGGAGCTTTGTGACATGGTGCATTATCCTGCTGGAAGTAGCCATCAGAGGATGGGTACATGGTGGTCATAAAGGGATGGACATGGTCAGAAACAATGCTCAGGTAGGCCGTGGCATTTAAACGATGCCCAATTGGCACTAAGGGGCCTAAAGTGTGCCAAGAAAACATCCCCCACACCATTACACCACCACCACCAGCCTGCACAGTGGTAACAAGGCATGATGGATCCATGTTCTCATTCTGTTTACGCCAAATTCTGACTCTACCATCTGAATGTCTCAACAGAAATCGAGACTCATCAGACCAGGCAACATTTTTCCAGTCTTCAACTGTCCAATTTTGGTGAGCTCGTGCAAATTGTAGCCTCTTTTTCCTATTTGTAGTGGAGATGAGTGGTACCCGGTGGGGTCTTCTGCTGTTGTAGCCCATCCGCCTCAAGGTTGTGCGTGTTGTGGCTTCACAAATGCTTTGCTGCATACCTCGGTTGTAACGAGTGGTTATTTCAGTCAAAGTTGCTCTTCTATCAGCTTGAATCAGTCGGCCCATTCTCCTCTGACCTCTAGCATCAACAAGGCATTTTCGCCCACAGGACTGCCGCATACTGGATGTTTTTCCCTTTTCTCACCATTCTTTGTAAACTCTAGAAATGGTTGTGCGTGAAAATCCCAGTAACTGAGCAGATTGTGAAATACTCAGACCGGCCCGTCTGGCACCAACAACCATGCCAAGCTCAAAATTGCTTAAATCACCTTTCTTTCCCATTCTGACATTCAGTTTGGAATTCAGGAGATTGTCTTGACCAGGACCACACCCCTAAATGCATTGAAGCAACTGCCATGTGATTGGTTGATTAGATAATTGCATTAATGAGAAATTGAACAGGTGTTCCTAATAATCCTTTAGGTGAGTGTATATTGCAATGTGATTAAATCTGGCAATTAAAAATTTAGTTTTCTCAAAATTATATCTCACAATTGCAGCGTTATATTTTGAAATTGCCAGCACTGTGGCTTAAAGGGGTCATATCATGCCTCTTTTTACCAGATGTAAAATAAGTCTCTGATGTCCCCAGAGTGTGTATGTGAATTTATAGCTCAAAATACCCCACAGATAATTTTTATAGCATGTTAAAATTGTCACTTTTTGAGGGTGAGCAAAAACGCACCGTTTTTGTATGTGCCCCTTTAAATGCAAATGAGCTGCTCTGTGAGCTTTCCAGAAGAGGGCGAAGCTTTAAGAGCTTGTGTTAGCAGCTCTGATTACCTCACGCAGACATGCACTGAAAACGTCAGAAACTGTTCAGACTTTTATGTTCAAACCAGAGTCGGACAATGATGGAGAGACTCAAGAAGACGTGACAACATGTAGAACGCAACAGGACATTTCTAAATGGTTAATTGATACATTTATGTAGCTGATGTGGAGTTAAAAAAGTGAAATCATAATTAACCACCCCTTTAATTTCTCATTTTAAACTTTACAGCTCATGGTTACATGGCTTTTTGAAAAAAAAAAAAAAACAAAAAAAAAAACAAAAAAAAAAAAAATTAGCATATACACTATATTGCCAAAAGTATTGGGACACCCCTCCAAATCATTGAATTCAGGTGTTCCAATCACTTCCATGGCCACAGGTGTATAAAATCAAGCACCTAGGCATGCAGACTGCTTCTACAAACATTTGTGAAAGAATGCGCCGCTCTCAGGAGCTCAGTGAATTCAAGCGTGGTACCGTGATAGGTTGCCACCTGTGCAATAAGTCCATTCATGAAATTTCCTCACTACTAAATATTCCACGGTCAACTGTTAGTGGTATAACAAAGTGGAAGCAATTGGGAACAACAGCAACTCAGCCACGAATGGTAGGCCACATAAAATCACAGAGCGGGGTCAGCACATGCTGAGGCGCACAGTGCGCAGAAGTCACCAACTTTCTGTAGAGTCAATAGCTACAGACCTCCAAACTTTGTGTGGCCTTCAGATTAGCTCAAGAACAGTGCGTAGAGAGCTTCATTGAATGGATTTCCATGGCCGAGCAGCTGCATCCAAGCCTTACATCACCAAGTGCAATGCAAAGACTCTAGAGCAGTGGAGACGTGTTCTCTGGAGTGACAAATCACGCTTCTCTTTATGGCAATCCGATGGACGAGTCTGGGTTTGACGGTTGCCAGGAGAACGGTACTTGCCTGACTGCATTGTGCCAAGTGTAAAGTTTGGTGGAGGGGGGATTATGGTGTGGGGTTGTTTTTCAGGGGTTGGGCTTAGCCCCTTAGTTCCAGTAAAAAGAACTCTTAATGCTTCAGCATACCAAGACATTTTGGACAATTCCATGCTCCCAACTTTGTGGAAACAGTTTGGGGATGGCCCCTTCCTGTTCCAACATGACTGCGCACCAGTGCACAAAGCAAGGTCCATAAAGACATGGATGAGCGAGTTTGGTGTGGAGGAGCTTGACTGGCCTGCACAGAGTCCTGACCTCAAACCGACAGAACAGCTTTGGGATGAATTAGAGCGGCGACTGCGAGCCAGGCCTTCTCGTCCAACATCAGTGCCTGACCTCACAAATGCGCTCCTAGAAGAATGGTCAAAAATTCCCATAAACACACTCCTAAACCTTGTGGAAAGCCTTCCCAGAAGAGTTAAATCTGTTATAGCTGCAAAGGGTGGGCCAACTCCATATTAAACTCTACAGATTAAGAATGGGATGTCATTAAAGTTCATGTGCATGTAAAAGCAGGCGTCCCAAAACTTTTGGCAATATAGTGTATTTTGTTTAGTATTGATGCATCAGGCTTTTATGGCTCATATAGTATGATGTAGTGAGAGGAAAAGAACACCTCAGTTTTATTCAGAGGCCCAAACTGAGAAAAAATATGCGATTTGGTGCAGTTGCTGATATTTATATGGCCAAAAAGTACGATGAAATTCTGATAGACTGTAATGTAAATCAGTGTGATCTTTATAACACTATAGCCGAGTACATAAAATGCATATAAATATCATTCTCACTCTATATTTCCTAATAATATATTTTAGTAAGATATTTTATGATCAAAGCTCTGTAGATTTTATTATGGGGTAAAACACAATGCAATGCAATACAATGATATTGAGAGATAAACAAATAAACATAAGATTAAACAAAGATGTATCAATAATCAAGTAAACCTAAATTGCTTCAGTACAGTAAGTGTTCATCTTGAAATAACAATAAAAATATAAAAGTTATTCTTATATTTACTATAATTCACAGAATATGCACCACATCCTGAAAGAGGCCATTTTTAGAATTATACACTAAAATGACTTTTACTAAAGTAAAACCTATCAATCAGGTGACAGAAGGCATGCAGTACATTGTGTACAAATGATTTCAGCAAAGTTTTCATCATGTTGATCATTTAGAGGCTTTAGAAGTTTGCACATCAAATATGATACGGTAGGCTTTATAGGGTTAAATATGCCACAACAATACAACCTATTGAACCTATTGTTTTCATTCAAAATTACAAATGGCATCTACTCTGACTAAGATCTATTGTTCTGTGTATATAAAAGAATAACAAAATTAGTGAACTTCATTGAAAAAAAAAAAGCCTAAACGGCCAAACAAAGTTCCCTTGTTGAGATTGTAACGCAGCTTGTGTTTGATCAGATTTCGACCTGCATTACAGCATTACAACATGAAGTGAATTGCAGCTCTGCCGTGCTTCAGATTCACTGCACCGTCACTCCTGGTTTCATCAGCGTGATTTCATAGGATGGAGGCAAGGGCCCCGCTGCTAATTACACTGAGTGCTTTGTTGTGCGATCTGCAGTTCTGCTCTGTGTGATGGTCTCTCACTGGTCTTGACGTTAACATCAATAGCAGTTTGAGAATGATGGATTTTTACTGCCTGCAACACAAGCTGCCTCTTGATTAAAAATTCTGCATGTCTTGTGGTCACGAGGTGCATGTGGAAGGTCAGAAGTAGGAAGCTTAATGAAGGCGAATCTGAGATTCAAAGTCATTCAGATGGAATCAATGGTATCCTCCGACATGTCAGAGCTATAATACTCAAAGACATTTAGTCATGATGACTAATCCTGCATTAGTAAAATAATGTCCTAGTTAGTTTAGTGGAGGATTCCCTTTGAGACATTTCCCATGACTAACTTAATGGCAAATAAATTTTTTACTGATAATTTCACCAAAAAATGTGGGGTGAAACATTGCACCACTTTAGCATGGGGTATCTTATAGTGCAAAACACATGTTTCTTAAGTCATGATCAAACTAGATACAGCAAAGCACGCAAAAATGTATCTGGGCATCAAACGAACATGATATGATGTTATGCTCTTAGGCTCTTAGGCTTACCAAGGCACATATTTTATTAATATATATACTAATATATTTTAAAATATAATTTATTCCTGTGACGCAAAGCTGAATTTATAGCATCATTACTCCAGTCTTCAGTGTCACATGATCCTTCAGAAATCATTCTAATATGCTGATTAACTGCTCAAGAAACATTTCATTTTATTATACATGTTGAAAACAGTTTGTATAATAATAATAATTGTATAAACAGTGATGATTTTTTTCAGAATTCTTTGATGAATAGAATTTTCAGAAGAATAGGATTTATTTGAAATAGAAATAATATCTTCAGAATATTAAACAACACTGTTAATGTACAGCTCTAAAGAGTATGTTATTTGCATCAATCGATGTGACATTAGGCTGAGATTCTCCAATGCTCCTAGCAACACATGAATCAGTATTTTTGAAGAAAAACAAAACACGATTGGACGAATGATTCAATGACTCTCTCAAAATGTCACTTGGGTGCTTCTTGATTGGAAAGCTGCATCATAGTGAGGCTGCATCATTCTGAGACATGTAGACTAGACTCCTAGGGCCAGATTTACTAAACAGGGCAAATTAGCGTGAGAGTGCAATCCCAAAAAAGCGCCAATGGGTGTAGAAAGTTCTGCGCGTGATCTGCTGACAACACACAAATTAAAGAACACAGGCACAGCCGAATCATTTCCATAATGACCAACACAATCTACCAAGTGCAGCTCAAATTAGAGTCTGGTTTAAGACGTGCTTTTTTGGGCATTAAGTAATGGTGCAAATACCTGTAAATTGACTAGCGCAAACCTTAGTAAATCACCTTGCATGCTTCATTTAAATACTCTCCTCCCATAAATTTTGCGTCTGAAAGAGAAACTCCTACAAATGCATATGCAATAAGGTCAGCCGCAAAGATAACTGTGTCCACGCCTTTTCAGTGCTAATTTTTCACTGCGTGTCTTTAGTAAATCCTGACAGTAGTTTTTTAATGCCAAAAGAGTGTTTGTGCTAGTGCAAGCTGTTAGTAAATCTGTCCCTTAGTTTACATGTTGAATAGACTCCTAGTTTACATGAAGACGCACCTACTTGTTTAGTTTCTGAATGAATCTGTGTTTTTGAATGAATCATTTGATTCAATGATTTACTTATAAAAGACAAAATAGTTGTGTCCCTAATGATGCACTACACACTATGCACTTTAACACTATGCATACACTATGTACTCAATCGTGTAGTGTATAAATTTTACAAGGTCATTTTGTAGTCCAACATCATAATCTGATAGCCCCGCCCATTCTGCTATGTAATTAAAGCTGCGACAGTTGAGTGCATGAAGCGTCCAACATTCCACACTTTTTTTAATGACACTATTCATAGGTACTACAAAGCAGCATAGAATAGTACATAAGTACATGGATTTGAATGCAACAGTCCGATGATGAAACATTGGAAGAACTAATTATTCAACCCGAACCTCCATGATCAATCGCAAGGGCAACTTAATCAGGACGTTTCTCAGTGATACGCTACTCATTTTGAGGTACATTATGAGATGTTGCAGCTGTAATTCCTCACCATCAGCATTAATAAGTGTATGTCTACCAACAAACCGACGTGTGTATATATATAATTTATGACGGTGCACATGCGGGAACTGTATCAATAACAGCGCATATGCTAGCAGAGCATATAATTATTTATACTTACAGGTTGTGATTCTGAGGAGCAAGCTGGTCCAAATAAACTAGGTACTGACCCATCTTTCCAGAGCAAGCGTTTTGCGATTCCACGTTGAACTCCGAGATTTGAGAAGCAGTCGTCAGTAAAATTAGGTGTTTGTGGGTGGGTCAAGTTGTTCGCGAGCGGACGGCGTACAACATAGGCGGGCATTATGCAAATGTATTTTCTAGTGACGTAGAACTGTAACACAGTAGGATTCGAAACAAAAACGACTTGTTAAGGCAGTTTAGAGTCAATTCTTTCTTTTGGGAGACAATAACTTTATTTATCGTGCACTTTCGACTTTACAGCTTTGCAGAACGTTTACATTCATAAACAGCTATATTACACTACATGAAAGGGAATATTCGAAAAACCATAATAGGGGCACTTCAAAGTGCTGTAACCGGCATACAGTATACAGATGCACTGTGCATTCACATGCACTTTTGGCACTTCAAACAGCTGATTCAGGTGTCTGGACTGCACTGGTAGAGTGATGCAGTCCTAAAGTAAGGGGGATCATGTAAGTCTACGGCATTCCTCACCTCCTACAGTAGCACTCAGAACAGACCCAAAAGATGAAGAATTACACGGTTCATATTACATTCAGGACTAATTTTGCGTGTGTGTTTGCCTGATTTGCATAATTCCTTTTGTGAATTGGGGGTTAAAACAACACACACACACAAACACACACACACACAAAAAACGCTAGTCATTTCTAGTGAATTCTCTCATGTATCTTTTATGAAGTTACATTTTTGGATATATGACCACGTTATGAACTCATAAAAACCATGCTTATTAGTCTCGACGTGCTCTATTAAGAACGGAGGGAGAAAGAATGGGGGAGGAAAGAATACGTTTCCTCAAGACAGTGCTTCCAGGAAAAAAAGGAGGGCACTTCCTCAACACCAAGGTGTGTATTTTATGACTTCATTTGGTCTGGGACAGGCTTCAGTTGCAAGCCATATCCTGCCTCACATCATGATGAATTGTGGTGTACGGCAGGCCAAGATTAATGCAATTCACTGAACAGCTTTTCTGGTGACCCTGTTATCGATACCAAGGACTCAATCCAAATTATTCAACATCTTCACTCACATTAGTTTTGTGGCCAAGGCTGTCGGAGTGAGAGACTGCAAATTCTCAGCGCTAACTACAGAGATGTTGTAAATAAAGGTCTGAGGACATATTGGAGAGGGAGCTGCCCCCCGCCCCCATCCCCCACCCGCCCCGATCGCTGCACTGCTGCATTCAATCTATATAGGTCTGTACTGCAGCTAAATTTACATTCTATGTGCTGTGACTGTCACAGGCTCCTGCCTCCATTCAGGTTTATTGCCATCAGATTCTCTGCTGAACATGCTGCTGCACGAATATACTTCATTTGGAAACTTTTTTACTTGATGTCAATCTGTCAGCGTGTTCCCTATTCCCCAAATGCACATTCTGGAAATACTGCCTGAGTCGGCCACATTCAGCTCACCCATTCGTCCTACAAGACTGTGGGGTGAATTTACTAGTTGTGCTACGTTTGCCCAAGACTAGGGTACATACTTACGTCATAACAACGTTTCTGCAACATTGTGATAATACATATTTATGATGTTAAAGCCACAATATGTAATTTTTTGCTGCTAGAGGTAAAACAGTTGCTCACCTGTCTAATAAAACACATAATATATTAAAGTCTTTGGTGTTTCCATGGTTTCTACAAAAAGAAACCGGAAATCGAGGGTAATGCAGGTATGATGTAGGTCTGCATTCCCGAGGCTCTTCTGCGGGAACTGCAGGACCCGATCAGTTTTCTTGCAGCGCAGGAGTAAATTTCCAAATCAAAGATGGTAGCGGTCGGTCTGACAATAGCCCGGCCGCTCTCGAAATCCTTTGACAACAGCGTATTCGCACTTGAACCTGAAGTGAACAAAACTTTCTGCAATGGTGGCGTTCACACAGTTCCCAGTTCCCTGCCCTGAACCTGGCAATATACAGTGGGGAGAACAAGTATTTGATACACTGCCGATTTTGCAGGTTTGCCCACTTACAAAGCATGTAGAAGTCTGTAATTTTTATCATAGTTACTCTTCAACTGTGAGTGACGGAATCTAAAACAAAAATCCAGAAAATCACATTGTATGATTTTTAAGTAATTAATTAGCATTTTATTGCATGACATAAGTATTTGATACATCAGAAAAGCAGAACTTAATATTTGGTACAGAAACTTTTGTTTGCAATTACAGAGATCATACGTTTCCTGTAGTTCTTGACCAGGTTTGCACACACTGCAGCAGGGATTTTGGCCCACTCCTCCATACAGACCATCTCCAGATCCTTCAGGTTTCGGGGCTGTCGCTGGGCAATACGGACTTTCAGCTCCCTCCAAAGATTTTCTATTGAGTTCAGGTCTGGAGGCTGACTAGGCCACTCCAGGACCTTGAGATGCTTCTTACGGAGCCACTCCTTAGTTGCCCTGGCTGTGTGTTTCGGCCCATCTTCAGTGCTCTTACTGAGGGAAGGAGGTTGTTGGCCAAGATCTCGCGATACATGGCCCCATCCATCCTCCCCTCAATACGGTGCAGTCGTCCTGTTCCCTTTGCAGAAAAGCATCCCCAAAGAATGATGTTTCCACCTCCATGCTTCACGGTTGGGATGGTGTTCTTGGGGTTGTACTCATCCTTCTTATTCCTCCAAACACGGCAAGTGGAGTTTAGACCAAAAAGCTCTATTTTTGTCTCATCAGACCACATGACCTTCTCCCATTCCTCCTCTGGATCATCCAGATGGTCATTGGCAAACTTCAGACGGGCCTGGACATGCGCTGGCTTGAGCAGGGGGACCTTGCGTGCGCTGCAGGATTTTAATCCATGATGGCGTAGTGTGTTACTAATGGTTTTCTTTGAGACTGTGGTCCCAGCTCTCTTCAGGTCATTGACCAGGTCCTGCTGTGTAGTTCTGGGCTGATCCCTCACCTTCCTCATGATCATTGATGCCCCACGAGGTGAGATCTTGCATGGTGCCCCAGACCGAGGGAGATTGACCGTCATCTTGAACTTCTTCCATTTTCTAATAATTGCGCCAACAGTTGTTGTCTTCTCATCAAGCTGCTTGCCTATTGTCCTGTAGCCCATCCCAGCCTTGTGCAGGTCTACAATTTTATCCCTGATGTCCTTACACAGCTCTCTGGTCTTGGCCATTGTGGAGAGGTTGGAGTCTGTTTGATTGAGTGTGTGGACAGGTGTCTTTTATACAGGTAATGAGTTCAGACAGGTGCAGTTAATACAGGTAATGAGTGGAGAACAGGAGGGCTTCTTAAAGAAAAACTAACAGGTCTGTGAGAGCCGGAATTCTTACTGGTTGGTAGGTGATCAAATACTTATGTCATGCAATAAAATGCAAATTAATTATTTAAAAATCATACAATGTGATTTTCTGGATTTTCTCAAAGTTGAAGTGTACCTATGATAAAAATTACAGACCTCTACATGCTTTGTAAGTGGGAAAACCTGGAAAAACGGCAGTGTATCAAATACTTGTTCTCCCCACTGTATGTTGCAGTAGCTATAGCTAGTAAGCCGACATTTTTCGTTTATTTGTATTTTTGGTGTATAATTTTGAGTGACAGATGTCGTATTTGATGTAACCTATTTTTCTCTGACATTTTTTACGGTGTTGACAGTATCATGATAAGACAAAAATAACAAATAAAATTATTGTATAGCCAACATTTTATATTTGTTATCCCAGTCACGCTCTTTCTTAAGGGGAAATTTAATTCTGGAAACGAGGTCTAAATTTAGCGGGATTGGTCAGGGTGGGAAGAAAATCATTCTAAGTGCTAAGCGGGTGAACACAGAGTGAATTTTAAGTGGGAGCGGGTGGGTGCGGAATAGAACCTAGCGGGAGTGGGGCGAAAAAAACTGTCCCGCGCAGACCTCTAGTATGATGTCATTGATAGGCGACGCATGGACAAGGCCCGTGTCCTGGTTAAAATAGCTTATATCTCTGGATTTAAACATTATTGGAAACATTTGGGATAATGTAAGTACACAAGTCAACAAAATATATAACACCGTTCTAGTGGTTTTAGGATATTTTAATCCAAAAATCATATATATTGTGCCTTTAAAATAACCTAATATAACGTTTGTTGTATTATGTAACTATAGGGCAAAACCATTATCACAACCTTTTCACAGCATGCAAACTATTTTGCAATGTGAAAAATATTTCCACTGCATTTTTTTAAATGTGCAACACGTTCTCACTCCCAACTCGTCACATATTAACGCTTGGTCAAGACCCTTCGGCGTCACTTTTTAACGCACAGGGTACCCCTTTAACGTCATTTTCCGACGTATAGGGTGCTCCATTGATTTCAGTTGTTTGCCCAGTTCATTTGTTTAATTCTTTGCATATGTAAAAGTAGACATGATTTCATGAATATTTATAGGCTACTTTTATATTTTGGAGCAACTAACCCCACTCCTACCCTAAACCTACCCACTTCTCAACAATATAAAACACATAACAGGCAAATAAGAGTACAGTCACAGGTATTTATTGCAAAAACTGACCAAAAACAGTATAAAAGTATTAACTTATGTCGCATTCCAAGTCTTCTGAAGTCATACGATATCTTTATGTAAAGAACAGAGTTGATCTTAATGAAATCCCGCCGTTCCGTGAACGCACGCACGTACTCGGTCATATCTCATTCAAAAGATACACCTGGCTCTTTAGCATGATGCAATTGGTCACGAGACACACAAGAGCCAATGCAATTTCACTATCAAAGCTGACGTAACGTTTCTTCGGGCGGCAATTTTTGAATGTGTGCATGATCTTCGGCGGATGGAGATGCTGATCGCTTTTGGGGATTTTCTTCACATGAATCAATCGTTTGGCCTCGAAACACTTGGAATATTTCTACTTTTTGAATAAATTGTGCCTGCAGTCGTATCTGCCTGTTATATCCTGTTTTATATCATATAATACACAAATGGGTAGGTTTAGGGATCGGGTTGGGTTACATGTTCAAACGTGTCTAAACAGCGTAAATAAAAAAATAAAATAAATGTAAATAAAAGTATGCTGGCTGATTAAATTGAGAATCACACTCCAACATGTCATAATGTCAAAATCATAACCCAATATATAATTTCATCATGACGATAACATTCCCATGCCCAACGCGTCTGTATATGATGCCAAAGGTTTCTCACTGAAATCAATGGAGCACCCTGTGCGTCGAAAAATGGCGCTAAAGGGGTACCCAGTGCGTTAAAAAGTGACGCCGAGGGGTCCTGACCAAGCGTCAATATGTGACGAGTTCGGAGTGAACGTGTTGCAACGTAAACCTAGATAAAAAATCCCATTGCAGGTTGGTCTAGTTTTATTGCTACAAGAAAAACATGATATTTTTATGTTAATGTTGTGAGTTGACATAAAGAAAGCCTAGACTGAAAAAAAAAAGTTTACTTTTACTAGTAAACTTTACTAGTAAATTGGTAGTAAAATTCACAATTAACAAAGAAACAGCAAGTAAACATTGAATTAAACTTGAGATTCTGAAATAGAAAGACTGAAATAGTATTTTCTAGTGTAGTAAACAACATTTACAAAATGGTTAAATAAACATTTTTGTGACTAAAATGCTGCAAAGTTGTAGTTTAGAACTGCATATATTTAGCCATTCTAAATATATAAATATTATCTAAATATTTAGCCAAACTCACGCAAGGAAACGGCATCATGGTTTGGTTATATTACTTTTTAATCACAGGATTGGTTTCTTGAACATTTTTAAAACATTATACTGCAACCAAAATCTGGTGAACGTGAATCACCAAGTACAATATGTTCCTGGATCCTGGAACAACATTCTAATCAACCAATCAGATTTGAGGGACAAGAAGGTCAGGTGCTTCTACATCATTTCCCTCTGATTTTAGGGATAACTGTTGTAAGTAGGGTTAGGTTTAAGGGTAGGGATAGGGTTAAGACAAAATTTTCACACAGGAATGTTGTTTCAGGATATGTTGATTCAGAAACATATCTTGGCAAAATCATAGTGACCCCAAAATTCAATTGTTAAAAAAAAAAGTTTTGTGTTTACTGGACTGCCAGTAAAAGAGTCGTTTGCGTCCGTTTAGTCCGCTGCTTCCTCCACAACTGAGCACTACGAACCAGTTTGCAATCTAGGGAATTGTGGCATGCAAACTGCGCTCAACACAGATTTTGCTGTTACATTATTTGCATAATTCCTTTAGTGAATCGGGTGCCTAAACAATGCAGACAGTGCATGCAAATAAGTGTCAACTCATTTTTTTTTTTTTCAGTTCATCTGGTAAATTATAGAAAATGTGAGGCTAGTTTATTCTGCACAAACATGAGTGATATTGAATTTTTTTAAGAAAAGCAAGTAAGCACTTTAGAGTTTCTAACTGTTTGTAGAACCTGATTTCACCAAGTGCAACATGTTACAGGATCAACATTCCAATCAACCAATCAGATTTGAGGGACAAGTTTACAGTTTATGTCAAGTTTAGGCTTACAACCTGGGTTAGGTGCTTCTACATCAGTGTTATTCACCTATAATTTCCCTCTGATTTTAGGGATAAGTTATAGGTAGGGTTAAGCCCAAAGTGTACTTCATTTTTTTTTTACGTGTATGCAGGCGTACGCACACAGTCGAACGCACAGCCTTGTAAAGTATACTTCTTTTGACACATATGCGTACACAGGTGTTTGACGCATGCACAGTTTTGAGCAATTTCTCGCCACGAGTTAAAACCCATGTAAATACTGCAAAAAAAATTAAATGCGCATGTGCGACCTGGGCGTACAAAGTACAGATGACCAAAAATGATGACGAAATTTGCGTCACGTGCACTGTACCCTGACCTTTGGACTTTGGGCTTTAGGTTTAGGGGTAGGGATAGGGCTAAGACTAAATTTTCGGACAGGAATGTTGCTTCAGGATATGTTGATTCAGAAACATGTCTTACTTGGCAAAAATCATGGTGACCCCAAAATTCAATGTTAAAAAAAAATGTTTTGTGGACTGCCAGTAAACAGAAATGTATTGTTGTTGTGGGGCATATTTGCACTGTTACATTATTTGCATAATTCCTTTAGTGAATTGGGTGCTTAAACAACGCATACAATGCGTGCAAATAAGTGTCAGCTCATTTTTTTTTCAGCTCATCTTGTAAATTATAGAAAATACTGTGAGGCTAGTTTATTCTGCACAAAAATGAGTGATATTTCATTCTTTAATGCAAAGCAAGTAAGCACTTTAGGGTTGTCCTTTTCTAACTGTTTGCAGAACCTGGATACTGGATCAACATCTTTGTTGAGATCCGATTTGAGGGACAAGTTTACAGTTTATGTCAAGTTTAGGCTTACAACCAAGGTTAGGTGCTTCTACATCAGTGTCATTCACCTATATCATTTCCCTCTGATTTTAGGGATACGTTATAGGTAGGGTTAAGTTTAGGGCTAGAGATAGGGCTAAGACTAAATTTTCAGACAGGAATGTTGTTCCAGGATCAACAAAATATGTTGACTCAGGAACACGTCTAACTCAGCAAAATCAGGACGTGCCTAACTGTTTTTGGTGTGTAAGAATAGAACAAGCGTACAAAGGTCTTTTTTGAAGAAAGAGAATCACAAATTGCTTTCACTTTTTCTATTTGGATCTTGTTTGGGAACAAGGAACAGCCCCTGGAAAAGTCAACCTTTGTATGAGCTGCTCTTGTGTTTCTGAGGCTTTGAAACCTGTTACCAATGAATATACGTCTTGAATACTGATCAAGCAAGCCTCTCAGAAACAGAATACCGTGGGCTACGTTTAGGTAAAACATACTTTAATCTCCCCTCCTGGAGTCCTGACATATGAAGATTGTTTGCTCATTTCAGGACTGTTTCAAGCATTTGTTTCACAAAACATGAGCGTGTACTGGCTTCAGTAGTCTTTGGTCACGCTTTGAACATTACATTGCCAGTTTAAGGCCGTCTGAACATAGTACAGCAGATGTTCATGGACTGCCTGTTTGCTGAAGTGAGGGAGTGCCTGTCTAAGGAGGACATACTGTGAGCATGAATACATATGAAGCCTCAAGACAAACAGACAAAACAGCATTTTGAATGATTAGCTTCAGAGACGGATTCCATGGATGTCTGTCAGGGGTTTTGCAGGTACTGCTTGGCCTTTACTCTTGGCTCGTTTGTTTTTAGAAACTCACGCTGGCATCTCACAGTTTTCCAAAATAATAGAGTAGGACTTACATGGAACACTATGGTAAATGTGTTCATGGAGTGAAGCCCCGTTAAATAATTCACAAAGCGTACAGACAATATTCAATATTGTTCAATGTTTAGATAAAAAAACTAGGTGTCAATAAAGTTGTGTTAAAATGTCACTTTGGTTAATAATTCATGTTAGCAATTTAATCTCGTTTATCTGGCTATTGTAAATCTGAATTTCACTGGATATATGTCGACTGTGTCACGTAAAAGAGAAAAAAAAAATATATATAAAAAAAATTCATTCAGATGAAGCAACTAGTATGAGTGGCCAAAATTTTCAACAAAACATATGTCAAGTTAATGGATGATTTTGCCAACTACCTGGATGAGTTTCTTAGTTTGATTGATTCCAATCCAATCTCGAAATTCTCTAACATCTGATTCACTATACAGAATCGGCTAATAAGAGTCAATTGTTTGTGAATTGAACAACAGTCACTAAAGTCAATAAAAAGATTCCCATGCTCTCTTTTCAACTCCATTTAACATAGAGGGACATTTTAAGAATCCATGGATTTTAAGAATCGCTTCGGAATCATGATTAATCGGAAAAGGGATCATTTTCCCCAGCCCTGTATATGAGGCTGAATATATGAAAACATCTTTCATGATTGATTGTCATAATCCGCTGCTTTACAACCAAACTATTCAAAAGCAGCCAATCACCAACATGCATTTAACATGACTGCTACTTCACAGACATATGATGCCGCTAGTTGTTTAATTAAGGTAAATAAATATTCCAACCATCACTGCATTAATAATCTTTTAATGCATACAATACAGCTGATGTAAGGCATAATGCCATTCAGTTTTCATCACAAGTTCACTGGCAGCCTGTTTAGGTCCAAGAAAGCAACAAACAGTCGTCATTTGGACTAGATGCATCTGTTGGCTCTGAACCAGACCACATGCCCTAAAGGTGCCTGATAACTTAATTAGACTGCCACCTGGGACTGTGTAACTCACTTTGTTTTCCAGTTAGATGTGGCATAATCAAATTCATCATGTGTATTTGTCATAAGAGTGGACCTCGTTCAAGTTAACAGCTCTCTATGATGTGTAAAGAGTGGGTATATGCACAGCAATTTATTGGCTGTTCGAAACCTGAGGGTGCAAAAAATGATCAGCATTGAGAATAATCCATCTTTTCCAAAATGTCTGATTAAGGACTTTAATTAGTATGCAAATGAACCAGCTTTAGTGCTGACTTCAGATGGGTGGCTAAAACCTTTTTAAATCAATGAAGTAAATTGGGATTGGGCTGTCATTAGATCTTGTTAATATCTAAATAGGATGGGCATCTGCGTAATGAAAGTAGGAAGGGAAACATTTATATGGCATGGAAAAGCAATAATCAAAATAAAGTAATAATTCAAATATTTATAAATCAGGCATTAAAAACAGCGATAAGATTTAAGATTTTTCAATTAATATTGTTCAGGTGTTTACTTGCTCTCATGTAAATACCTAAAGCCCAAACTATTCTTCAGTTTTTATGCATATGCAAATGCACATGCATCTTTATTTTTTTTGCCCTAGTTTTGTGCCCCAGTCTATTGTTTCACAGTCGAAAAAAGAAACTGATGAGGCAGAACAACAACAACAAACTACAGGAAACAGCAACAGCAATAGATCCCATGTTGATGAGTGCTTGTGTGAGGGGGTTAAGAGATACCCGCAACTCTAGTTTAAATGAGTATAGAGACATTTTTATCACTCATAACTTTTGAAGAGAAATAGCACAGACTGAACAAGGACCAAACTTTCTAGTGTGCATGTGTCGAGCGTCTGTGTTTGTGCATGCTATCAAATGGAGTACATGTTTTCCTGTACGCATATACTAAGCGTTTGCTTCAAAACTGAAGTATACTTTGGGCTTAAAGGGTTAGTTCACCCAAAAATGAAAATTCTGTCATTAATTACTCTCCCTCATGTCGTTCCAAACCCGTAAGACCTTCGTTCATCTTCAGAACACAATTTAAGATATTTTTGATGAAATCCAAGAGCTGACCCCCCTATAGACAGCAATGTTATTACCACTTTCAAGGCCCAGAAAGGTAGTAAAGAAATTGTTAAAATGGTCCATGTGACTCCAGTGGTTCAACCTTAATTTTATGAAGCGACGAGAATACTTTTAGTGCGCAAAAAAACAAAAAAAAATAAAAACAAAAATAAAGACTTTATTCAATAATTTCTTCTCTTCCATGTCAGTCTCCTATGCTGTTCACGTAGTAAACACTACAGCGCTTCCAGGTTCTACGTCAGAACGCTGGCTCAGTATTGGCCAGCTCCTGCGTCAGCATCACATGCATGTGTCGTGCTCACGTGAACAGCATCGGCCAATAGTGAGCCGGCGTTCTGACATAGAACCCGGAAGCGCTGCACTGTGTTTACTACGTGAACAGTGTAGGAGACTGACATGGAACGATGTCTTTACTACGTTTCTGGGCCTTGAAAGTGGTAATAACATTGCAGTCTATCGGAGGTCAGAAAGCTCTCAGATTTCATCAAAAATATCTTGATTTGTGTTCAGAAGATGAACGAAGGTCTTAAGGGGTTTGGAACAACATGAGGGAGAGTAATTAATGACAGAATTTTCATTTTTGGGTGAACTAACCCTTTAAAGAATATTATTATATATTATATTATATATTATAGTGATGTTCCTTGAGTGCATGAGAGCGATTGAGTTTTTTTTTTTTTTTAAAGGTAAGGTAGACAGTCTGAAATTCTTTGGACGACCTGAGTTTGTTATCCTTTCCTGATCCCATTCCCCTCTCTCCTTTTCTGTCACTGCTTCTGTTGTCCTATTATAACAAAGGCATGAAATATAATTATAAAATTATAATTATAAAATATAAAGGTAATATCTTTATTAGGCCTAAATAACCATGGGGCCCTTCATAAAGAAATTCAGCTAATTTTTGTTTGGATCAACCCAAAGAGTAGCGCCCCCTTCTGTCAATGCCCTTCAAGGACGCTGAAATAAAACATGGAATTTGCTCATAAAAACACACAGGTCAAGCTAATCCAGTTTTAAACTGCATGGTGGTGTTGCATGTAAGGAGAGCTTTAACAGGTCTTTTTCTGAACTCTCTGTGGTCTCATTTAGTGCTCTTTCGCTCTTCCCACCACAATCTTCCACAGCACAATCATGTTCTGCTCCCTGAACACACATGCACCTTTGCTCTCTCTCCCCGTCCATCACTCACATAAACAACCCACACACAATCATAAAGCCCAAACATAGCTACACTCAAGACAGGAAAATGCACATTAAGCTTCGAGATTGAGCCTCTAAATTCATACATTTCCGCCGGATTCAGAACGCCACAGCTTATTAATCATTCTATCGATGGCAAGATTTTGCAGCACCTTTGCAGGTAATTAATCATTCTGTCAAAAGCCAGGCTTGTTATTCACCGCATGTGCATTTTAAAGGCATATCTACAGCAGGGATTGCTGGCTCAGACACAGCACCGCACTGGCCACGCACAATAGATACTGGCCAGAGCTCTGGGTGTAATTATATACATTCAGAGACGTCTCAAGGGGAAAAGGCTCTGGATTTTATGTGGCATATGTGCTCCATACTCTGGCAGTGTATGAGGAATTACCCTTTCCACCCAGCATGGCAGCCACAGATTCTGGTAGCGATGGAGGTCATGTCCTCATGCAGCAGTTTTGACAATGTGCCTGGAGTAAGTTGCTAATTCAGTCGCTGTGCTGCCCCATCTCTCTCCCTCCCTCAGTGTCCCATCTCTTTTTCTTTTTCTTTTTTCTATATACACGCACTTTAGGTTATGAAACCTTCAGCTGCACAATGCTTCTGTGTAATGCTTCCATATAGGCTCCAGGAAAAGAGCTAAGCCGGCACACATTTTTAATTTGCCCTGACATAAGTGTGAGGTTTCAGTGGCAGCTTCATTCGGTAGCTGTCATTCCAGTGTATAGGACATCTAGACCACGGTGTTGTCACTTTGTAGGTCGTATTTGACTTGAAGAATGTCTCTCATTATGACTCTAGGCTACTGAGGCGATTCCTCAGGGTGAATTTAACTGAAATCCTTTGAAATTGAAAGAAATCCCATTTTTATCCATGTTTTAAGAGCATTTGCCAGATACACACTTATGTAGGATTCTTAAAATTTCCAACACGCTTTTTTTCTTTCAGAAATAATGGAGAATTATATATGGCAACTTATTTGTTCTTAGAATAGAGTGATTTTGTACTGGCAGCGTTAATAAGTGCACATATAGGACAAATTATATGATGTGACAGGACCTAATGGCGCCCCATTTCGAGTCCCAGAGTGTATGAGGATCAAACAAATATATATATTTATTTTTATTGATTACATTTATTATTAAGCAGTACAACTGTTTTCAACATTGATGATAACAAGAAATGTTTCTTGAGCATCAAATCATCATATTAGAATGATTTCTGAAGGATCATGTGACACTGAAGACTGGAGTAATGATGCAGAAAATTCAGTGTTGTCATCACAGGAATAAATTACATATTAAAACATATTCACATAGAAAATGGTTATGTTACATGTTTACTGTGTTCTTGTAATCAAATACTGTAAATACAGCTTTGGCGAGTGTTAGCCCAAATAAAAAAGGGGCTTTTACCTAAAAAAAATCCCTTAACTGTTACTGAAACATTTGATTTAAATACCTTCAACAAAAAAGAAAATCATAAACTAGTTTTAGATTGTGCAACATTTTATTGATTAAATGTTTAATCAAAATGGACAAACACAATGCATTTGGAAAAGTGGAAAAACCACTGCTTTTGCACAGATGGGAGTCAAATTAAGTGAAGGTTAAAGGGTACATAACATACATAATTTCTGCCAATCTCATGTTAATCTTGAGTACCTATAGAGTAGTATTGCATCCTTTATATCTCAGAAGAGTCTTTAGTTTTATCATATTTATAAAAGACAGATACGCTGTACCAATCCTTTCCGAAAACAGCCGAACTCGTGGAGGCGTTCAGTGGGCGGAGCTAAAGAGTGACGAGCACACACACACACACACACACACACACACACACACACACACACACACACACACACACACAATACATCATGGCATTATCCCTGGATAACTTTCGATTCACTATGCGTTTGTGTTGTTTACATTATATGCACTTATTCGCCGATTGCCAATAAAACACAGACATTTGATGCAGTTTCACTCGCCGTTTCGACTCATGACCAGGAACAATCACACACACTCTTGCAGAACTCCGTTGCTGCTCCGGAGAAACAAACTGCATCCACTGTTTCCTTAACGCTGGTTATTTGGGAAGCTGAACAAGGTTATCTTTCATTTAGTGACATTGTTGATTTTGTGGTCTAAAAACAAAATGACAGCGCTGCCGACGGCTTCCGTAACCCGAGCACGTTGATGGGTGCGCTCTTGCTCTCGGTCTGGTTGATGTGCGCACACGCTCATCCGGGAGAAGTGCCCATACAAGGAATTACGCCCTTTATGATATCATACAGGGCCATACGTTCCAAAACTTGTTCGTATCCTGAAGGAGTTTATTTGGCACAGAAATACTCTTTTGGCCATGTTTAGCATTAGAATCCAACTCTTTAACAGTGTAAATAAGTCAGAATGCATGAAATAGCATTAGACCCCCCCTTTAAGTACTCCCACAATACCTAGGCTGCATTTTCCAAAAGCATCGTAAGCCTAAGTAGAACGTAGAACCATTGCCATCAATGGTCTCTATATGATCAACTTAGCTCACAATTCTTTTGGGAAACGCAGCCCAGAACCATTTGCTCTAGTTTCCATTGCTTTAATTTCCCATCCACTGTAGCAGTGGATGGCTTATTCTGGACTCCCTTTCTTTCCTGCAGTCATCATCCAATCGGCACGCTTCACCGGAATGCTCACAAGTCAAAAGGTCAGTGCAGATCTGACATAAAGAGAAGATCTCTGCTGTAGACACCTTAGTGCAGCTCCATTTACTGGAAGTAAGCAGCCTTGTTTAACCTTGCGTACTGGCAATCGGGTGAGAAACAACAGGAACAGAGCACAGCGTTAGTCTCAGAGTGCTACAATAAAACAAGCTCAGTACAAGGTGCTAAATGTAGTAGGCCTACCTCTAATCCAGATGAAATTACTGTTTCTCTCTCAAGCTCAGGCCAGGATAATGTATATCAGAATGTGATAGCGGCAGAATCCCTCTATCAGAATTGTACAAAAGTGCTGATTTTTCTGCTCTGTGCCAGAATGGGAATTGCTTAAGGTTTGAGGTTCAAAGACCTTTGGATTTGTGGGATTTACACCTTGCTTTACGTGTATAAATATGTGGGAATACAATGCTGAATGGGAGATTTAGGCCTCAAATGGAGATAAATAAAGAAAAGTAAAAGACTCTACAGGTATTCAGTCTAAAAAGAGGCAGCATAGCAAGCTCAGCACACTAGATAAGGAAGAGAACCATCACAAGTACATTCAGTGCTGTGAGAAGGATTACAGGTTGATCTGTGCTTCCATTTATTTGTATATTTTAAAATCTGAAATTCACATAGTTATGGTCAATTTTAAATCTTTCTGTTCCTCATCTGACTTCACTAACCAGCCTTGATTTGAGATTGCAAATTAAATATGAAATAGAATTTATACTAACAGGTTACAGCCCTCCGTTATTTTCATTTTACAGTGGGCCATTCAAGCATTACTAATGGTGCCGCTAATGGCTGTGCAGTGATTTGGTACAAAGTAGGTCTCACTTGATAATAGCTAGTGAAGTCTGGTCAAATGGTTGACATTTCACTGACATTTATTAGGGCGAATTTCCCGCCATCTCAGGAGATGCACCACACATGTCCTAACCAACGGTTCTGCTTGTCTTCTTGAACTAATGCATGAATGTAGGCTCGAATTTGCTTTTTTATGTTGAAAGGGGATGATTTTTACACTTCATAGCTTTCTTTCTTTCTATTTGTTGATGGATTGATGGATTGTTTGCAAAAGAAACATAATAAACAAAGTCATTTTTTTTACATGACAATTTTCTCCTCTCTCTGATTCTCAGAATTAAAGGGATAGTTTACCCAAAACTGTTGAGGCGACGACCAAATCATATTTCACAATAGAAGTAATTTTATTTCACTGCAAAAAATGCTTTTCTTATTTAGTATTTTTGTCTTGTTTCCAGTCCAAATATCTAAAAATTCTTAAATCAAGATGCTTTTACTAGATACGTAAAATGACATAAGATATTTTTTCTTGTTTTCTGGAAAAAAAAAAAAAAAAAAAAAAAAAAAAATCAAAATGAAGTGAATTTTTGCTTAAAACAAGCTAAATTATCTGCCAATGGGGTAAGAAAAATAATATTGTTTCTGTTTGGGACAGAAACAAGAAACAAGATTTCAAACAGAACCAAGATTATTTTTCTTACCCCATTGGCAGATAATTTGGTTTGTTTTAAGCAAAAACTCACTTCATTTTGATTTTTTCCCCAGAAAACAAGAAAAAAAAATATCTTATGTAATTTTACTTAACCAGTAAAAGCATCTTGATTTAAGATTTTTTAGATATTTGGACTTTGAAAACAAGACAAAAATACTAAGTAAGAAAAGCATGTTTTTTTAATGTTCACAATAACTATATTTATCATGATATATAAACTGCTGTTACTTTTTGACATCATGCATAAACCCAGTATATTGATACACCTTCAATTTCTTTCCCAACAGTTTACATGGACTTAAACGACAGGCATTTCTGACATAATTGTGTCTATCTGACCGTTAAGTGCAATAAGTTGCAAAAAAAGACCTGAATTTGTGATTGCATATTGTCTGAGAGCTTTCTGTGCATGTGATTTGTGTGTGTCTCAGTCAGTGCAAGTTATTTTTCATGGCTTATTGCACTTAAAGGGATAGTTTACCCAAAAATGAAAATTCTATCATCATTTAGTCACGCTCAAGTTGTTCCAAACCTGTATGAATTTCTTTCTTCTGCTGAACACAAAGGAAGATATTTGGAAGAATGTTTGTAACCAAGCATTTCTCGCCCCCCCATTGACTACCATAGTGGGAAAAAAAATACTATGGTAGTCAGTGGCTGCTGAGATCTGCTTGGTTACAGACATTCTTACAAATATCTTCCTTTGTGTTCAGCAGAAGAAAGAAATTCATACAGGTTTGGAACAACTTGAGGGTGAGTAAATGATGACACAATTTTCATTTTTGGGTGAACTATCCCTTTAACTCTTTTTACCATCACGCACATCCTGCACTTTATTTTCTCTTTCATGCATGTTTCTTTATTGCACTTACATGTCAATAACTTTTAACAGTCATGCAGTACACATATATATTTACATACTGCAATATACACAATATAGCAAAACCTCTATCGATGCACACTTTATCGTTGCCATGATATACAGCATTGTTCATTTTTGGATTAATTATCCCTTTATCAGGTAAATTTTAAAGGGGACCTATTAACTCACCTAATTCACTTTTATAAGGTGTTTGAACACTGATGTGTGTCCACAGTGTGTGTAAACAACTAGCCTATAATGGTAAAAATCCACCCAATACTTTTTTTATAATCCTCATCAATCATTATCAATCTCTCATAACGCGTTGTTTCATATTTCCCCCTACATCTGCCCTTTTAGCATAGACACACCCCTAAGTGAGAAGCACAGAGACCGCCATTTCTGTTTACTCGCTGTATCAGCTAGCTAGAGTATTACAATGTCTGTGTCAAAAAACATTACAAATGTTGTGTTGTTGGATGTATCAACGAACTTATGGCCCGGCATCAGAGCCTCTGAGGCTGAATTTCATTTGTTATATAAATGTTATATATTTGCACAAATCATTTTACGCATGACTGCTTCACCAACGAGGGTCAGAACAATGCTGGATTTGCGAAGAGTTGTTCTGAAGGATGGGTCAATACTAACGCTTCGTGCTCTAACTTCACATCCAGAACAAGTAAGGATGGCACTTCATATTTTGTGAATGTTTGCAAATTTCCTTTCTGAATGAGCTTTCTAGAATGCTGTACAGCTAATGTGACTAAAGTTACCATCGTCTCTGACTGTATTCACAGAGACTAGTATTCTCGTTAGTTTTATCCCGAAAATGCTCTCCGTCTGCATAATTCATAAACGCACATTTATTATGCATTGTATAGTCAGGTGACGGACTTTTTTACGTTCCCACACGAGCACCTATACAACTATTTATAGATTAACATGACAGTACATGCTAGTCGATGAGTTGAATCAACGTAACCCCACAACTAACGTTGCATAAATGTATCCACTAACCATTCAGAAACGACCAGGTGCAGGCTAAAATTTGCAACCTCTCTCCATCTGTGTCTGACTCCAGCTCCAACATGTAAGGCTGCACTCCACAACTGGTTATTTCTGACATTTTGGCTGAGTGAGAGTCGTCTGTTTTGTTGTTGGAGTATCCAGGATCCGCCCTCTTCTGGAAGGGGGGCAGGGAGCAGCAGCTCATTTGCATTTAAAGGGACACACACAAAAACGGCACATTTTTGCTCACACCCAAATAGGGGCAAATTTGATAAGCTATAATAAATGATCTGGGGGATATTTTGAGCTGAAACTTCACAGACACATTCTGGGGACACATCTTATGAAAGGGGGGCATAATATGTCCCCTTTAGTACTGTTCCATTAAGGCTATATGTAAACTGACACATATCTACAATAATATTAAAATGAGAAAAGTAAAGTTGACAAAAGCATTTCTGGTGTGTTTGTGAGTGTGTCTGGGTTCCCCATGTGCATTTGGTAAAGTCGTGCTGGCCCAGAAGCAGATTGCTGTGCTCTCCCATATGAATGAGCTAATGAAAAAAAAATGGAGCAAAGAGGAGCTTCCAGATACATCAGGTTTCCCTGACACATTGTTGCTAATCTCCCTAGCATTGCTTTCATAGAAACAAAACAACAACCTCCAAACCACCACGGCACCGGGGTCTCAACTGCGGCAGGCTTCCCTCTCTGTCCTGCTCAATGACAAACCATCTGGCAGCAGCCAAGCATTTTTAATGGCTTCATTACAGGATAGGAATGTTTCAGCTGCAGAAGCTCTGACGGCAGGGCCGCTTCACTTGCCATAAAACAAACAGGCCGATGCCAGTGATAACTCACACCGTGACGTTATGCTAATCGTAAAGGCCAGGTAAAACCGGAAAAGTTATTTTTCATGACCACTATATATATGGCCAATGGATGTGACTTTGCCATGTGAGTTATAATTCTGACCGGATTGCCATCCCAGCCTTAAAGAGAGAAAGACTGTGTGCCATTCAGGGCCGCACAATATATTTAAATAAAATCAATATCACAATATAGCTTAGTGCAATTGTGAAATCGTGCAGATTGTGATTTAATTAACTCTTTCCCCGCCATTGACAGAATTTTCCGTCTTTCTGTTTCCACTGTTATAAGGTAGAGGCAGGGCCAGATTGACATAAGGGCTAGGTGGGGCTGAAGCCCCAGGGCCCGAGCACGGAGGAGGCCCATGATTGGCCGAGGAAATGATTGACAGCCGATCGGGAGCACCTGAACTGCTCCTGGTGGGCCGCTCGCCAAACCCCACCACGCCCCCCCATATTAAGCGCTGTTATTGACTGGAGTGCTGCGAGTGCATGGAAAACAAACACCAAAAGCCAGGGGATGAAACGGCGCTACCTGATTAAACGCGCGCGCATCCAGCAGTTGCAGCTTTGATCATCTCACGCACAGCGCTAACAAACTCGTTTGGCGCTTTCGCCGTGATAACGAGCGCCAGCCAATCGCTTTATCCATTTGAATTTGATACAAGCGCAACATCATGTGTACAGTAAAGGCTCTGTGGCGAAACTAGCTGAACCAGACTGAATAACTCAGACCATGTAAACTGAAGTGTTGAGGGAAAATATAGGCTGCCTACACGACTGTAATCATGGCCGTAGCCAGCTATGAGGTTGCCGAGGTCCGGACCTCGGCATTTTTCCGAGGTGTATATAATACATGTTGTGAGATAATTGACTAATAGAGTATGAACACTACTTTAGTGCTGCAAGGATATCTTCTCATCTGAGCTGCCTGCGGTCTGTCACCGCTGGTCAATGTCAAAATATTTGAAATGACCAATCAAATTAAAGTAGGCGGGCTTTATGTACACAGAAGGTGCTGCGCGCGAATTTGCATTTCGCAGCGCGAGTTGCGCGACGCTTCAGGAAACGGTGTGAGATGTAAGTAGCTAACTAAACATTTCATATTTGACAGCTGTTAGGATAGAAATGTTAAACAACCAACAAAAATAATAAATTAAAAAAGGACATTAACGAAGCCGATTTCATCAGATTAGGCATAAGATAATGAATGTGTGTGTACATATTGTGAATGAATTTAATAAACTTATTTACCCAGCGTTCATAGCCTTCAGTGAATTAACTTGTCTAAGAAAATGCTTAATAAAATATAGGCTAAATATCAGTTGACCCTATGTTTACTTTCTTCACTGACACAGACGAAAATGAAAAGACTATCAGTCAGAGCTCAGCTTTAGGAGGGGAAGAGACAGTGCAAGAGAAGGACACTGAGAGAAAAAGAAAGAGTGATGGAAATGAGGAGAGAGCAGGTATGACAGATAGCCTAATCTACTGCCCACTAACATGGTTTTGAAAGCTATTTATTATTTTTTTTTTTAGCCTTCAAACTATTTAAAATGCACATATGTAGATCAGAGAAATTAAAATTTTCTTGGGGGACTATGCCCCCGAACCCCCCTAAATTGCTCAAATTTTGGACCTCACTGGTTTTAAAACTCATTATGGCAGTTGTATGCTCAAAAGTTGTTGCTGTTTCTGGAAACCTGTTTGCTTTGACCTCATATCTGGAGTTAATGCATTTATGCTGTTAATGTGTTGCAGCCTGGAATATTTAGGCCTACTTAATATTAAAATTGAATATTAAGACAGTATATACTCATTGTATCTCTGTGCAGTGAAGATTTTGTTTTTTAAAAATACTAATTATTTCTGTGGTAGAAAAAGTTGTGGCACCAAGATCGGCTACTATGGGGGCCCTTGGGTTTGTTATAGCCCAGGGCCCTACGCGTTCTTAATCCGGGCCTGGGTAGAGGGCACTATTAAGCATCTTCTGAAAGAGTAGAGCATTTCCAGATAAAAACACAGGAAAAAAAAAAAAGGAGCAGAAACAAGCGATAAAAGCATTGCTTATGCACGTTTTAGGATTTGACAAAAGCGCGATTTTTCAGCTTTTTGTTCAAAATGTTGCTTTTTTTATAAAACGTATCCCTATTCAAGTGTTGATAAAAAAAAAAATGCAAGAAGCTTAAACAAAACGGGTTTTTTGTTTAAAAGCAGAGGCTCTGTTCTTTCTTTTGATATGTTCAGATATTCTTGCCACAAAATATTCTGGTGGCCATGAAAATTGTGGGAAAACGATCAAAAACGCTGGCGGTGGCTGGCAACTTGTGAAAAAGTTAAATAAAAATATGCCCGCATTCAAATAGTTTTACTAAAGCCACCGGAAGGCAAGCCTGCAACCTTAAGCCATTTTTTTTAATGGATGTCAATAGAGAAGAGGCTTCACTACACCGAATAAACAGCTTTTGTGAGGAAACAATGTATCATTTAATGAATCGACTGCCTGTCCACTAATCTTCAACATGTTTTACACTAAACAATATGTTTGTTGGGAACGATATGTAGATTTTACTATGATTAAAGGTTATTTTATAAGAGAAGGCAGAGAAGGGAATGTCGCAACAGGTAGGACTCATTTAAGGCATTACCATAGTATTTTTAATAGTACTATTGTAAGAGTGATATTGTATATTGTCTAAAGAAAGTAAAAAAAATACAGATGTTTTCTTTCTTTGGCTTTTAGGTTTTACCAGTTATGATAAGACTTGAATTGTAATGACTATTATAACTGCATGTATGCATATGATGCTGATAGTATGCATTTTAATAAATAAAGAGAAAATGAATAATTTAATTATAAATATTGTGTAATATTGTGTTCTTTCTATCACTGCCAGGTTAGACTTGTATTGTAATGATTTATGACTGCTGTGTGCCTAATTATGATGATATAACACTTTTTAATGAATGAAGGTAAATAAATATATATAATTTTAATGAATTAAATATGTATTCAGTTACAGTTTTTAGTGTAATCTAAATGTAGTTTTATGCGCCCTGCAGTGACTAGTAGTTTGCAGCTAATGGAGATATTCACGCTCTTTTTTCCGCAGTAATGCACATTCCACAAACAATGCAGTCCTACGTTTACTAGCAACATAACACCAAATATAGAACATTTATTCACAAGACCAGCGTGCTAATCCACAAGAAACTGATTAACGTAAACTGTAGCCGACTGTCATAAAACTTTGAATGGCGGGCACTGACGTCACTGCCATTACACAATAGGCTGAGGTCCCGCATGTGATCCAAGTTAGCCGTTACGCTTTCTCCAATGGTAAGAGATACAGACATAATAAATATTTATATGTATTTATTATGTCTATGATACAGACCCTCTCATCTCAAGACAATCTCTGAAACCGGCAGCGCATATACATTCATTTTCCTGGCAACTCAACTCAACTTCTCAAACAATAAAAAATGTAGGGCGAGACTTGATTTTGTCCATGAGGAAATTGATTGGATGGTTGTAGTTTGCTATTGCTGTGATCTCATGTGGGTGATAGGTTGTCCCCTTTTCGCACCAGTAAACATGTCCTCAGAAGAGATGAGGCCGCAAGAGGGATGGGAGGTTATTTAGATTAAATATTACAATTTAAAAATTGGGATTAAAAGAATGAAATGAATAAAAATAAATAAATAAATAATGATGTGCATGGACAACTAATTTAGAAATTAAGACAAATATTAGAATTGTAATTTTACAGTTGTATACTAGGCCTATAAATAAAACTATTTTTAAATAATTTATTTCTTATTTTACAGTACAGCATTACAATATATTCCTTTTTAAAATATATTATTTAATAATAAATCACAATAAAATCAATTATTACAATTATTGTTATTATTACTGAATTGGTCAAGAATGTGCCCTCTCAAATGGAGAGATATAATTTTTTAAAACTGTTGACTTTGTGGTTACTGAAAGAGGTCTGTGTTAGTTCTTGTAAAGAGGAAACTCAAACTGAAAATGCAAAAAAAAAAAAAAGAAAAAAAAAAAAAAAAAAAAAAAAAACCTTCAACCTTAAAAGGATGACTCACAGTCTTCGGGTTAAAAATAATTTTCCAGCTTTTTAAATAATTTTTATTTGCATTTCCCAACAAAATCACCCCGCTCATTATAAAATTATTAATTCTTTCCAAATATATTCAAGTCATCTGGTGAATGTTCCTGTATTTCTTCATATCGCAATAAACATCACAGAAAAAAAAGCCCTAGTGCTATTAGTCATAACTCCATTTAGTGTGGGTCTGACACTGTCACGTTTCCAGGCTTTATATATCCAATGGAGATTGTGTGTATTATGAAGTGCAGTCTACCAAAGACAAATGTTTATCCGGCGTGTCATGTGTGCAATCTCACCCTCTGGTGCCAGGCCATGGAAAAAAGCTTCAAGCAAAGATTGCAAATACAAATACGGAAGCAAATACGATGCACCATCTGGCCAGGGCGCTGATATCCCTGATTCATTTGTTTCAGAGTGACTGGGCATACATTTAGATGCAACAACCCAGTCGTTAACATTGGCGATTTTTACTCCGAATCTGTCGGCGACAGCACAGGAATACATTACTCTTGCTGAAACTCTCCTGGAGGCGAGCTTGGTACAGTGTGACAGCATGCTCACGCTCCCACTCTTAGACATCCAGGGAGATGATAGAGAGATAGAGAGAGAGAGAGAGAGGGGAGTGTGCAACATAAAGAGAAGGGATCGAGCGATACAGCTATTCCCAGCATTAAGCCAAGGGCTTTTAATTGGAATGTGCCCTGGAAAGCCCTGAGGGTGAGTGATGAATGAATGAGATGGCTCAGGTCCCCCCAATATGGGTTGAGTCAGCACTACTTTAGCTGCATGAAAACACTTAATGGCTCATAAACTTGCAGGCCAGCTGAATTTCCCATTGGCTTTGTTCTACGATGCTGAAGACCGATATCTCGTCCTGCCAGCATTCGGCCAAACCTCTTGTTGTGCCGGAACGCCAGGATTGTTTTATTTTATCACTTTCATTTTCCTGTTTTTATATGCTTCTCTCTCTGAGGACAGTTATTTATCATGGGCCCTGCTGAGAGGGAAAAGCACAACAAAGCACAAACTCCGAGATGGGGAATGATTTATCGCCTCTAGCATTGCTCCACTTTTCCTCGCCGGAGCTGAACAGAGAAAAATCCCCCTCTCCGTTGCTGTCGTGCAAGATTCAGGACCCCAAAGCGATCTCATTGGCTGAAAGAACTCGTTTTGGGTATTCTATTGGTGCCTGATCGGAAAGCTGCCAACATCACTTGATGATTAATGTAGTCTTAACCATGAAGATTCATCAGTTAAGGTGTTTTATATCATAAACAATATGTGATGTGACATGATTTTGATACTGAAGCAACAAATGGTCAAATATTTTTTTTTTTTCAGTTAGCATGTTATTGCTAACTATACATTCCGTTGTTAAATCCCCAAGGTTAGCATGCTAATCATTTAGCCTGCTCAACTAAAATGCATGTTGCTTCATTTAATTATATCAAAAGCCTGAATTTTGTACTATAACCTATGGTAAAATGGATATGGTAATACTTTGAAGAAAAGTACTTTTTTCTTCAAAATTCAGTAAAATTGAATAATACGTTACAACATAATACAACATTATCATGCTTTTAGGTAATTGTCAAAGATAAGGTCTAACATCAACTGACAAGTAGTTTCATGTAGTCAGACCTTCTGACTGGGGCACGTTCAAGCTCAAACCGGTGCGCAGCGTTTTGCTAAGGTTCCCGGGTTAAACGACATGTTTCCTGGAAACGGTGTGCAACGGGGTTTGAGATACGTTTTCTCTTGTTTGGTGGGTGTGTCAAAAATGTCAGCCCAATCAGCAGCAACATGTATATAAACCACACGGTATTAAAGAGACGCTGATTAATGTAACATAAAAATACTATACATATTTATATATTTTGCTATTGTATTGTGGAGTGACACTTTGATAAACTTTATAATCAGTCTATACTCTGATTATATAATGGCAAATATTACAATATCATAGCACAACAACAGTGATCAGCAATAATGATAAGCCTAATACTCACAATAAAAAGGTCATATAGATCATAACACAGTCTCGGGGGTAAGAAGTGGATTATCCTTCACCTGAAATGCGAGGCAAATGTTGGATCACAATAATTAGGAACCACAGTTTCCACAAATCCCTTCACTCGATTGGGATGTTCTCTTTTATTCTGGACGGCAAGGGCAGGGATTGTAACATTGAGCGTATTTTGCAGTATTAAACACGTATTTATTCCGATTTCATCAGGCTCTGAAAATTATTCAAAAAGAACACAAAGAATGGCCTTCTCAGCTGCCATAGTTGCAACATCAGAACAGGGTGTTCAACGCACCACCGTTTCCGTTTAAAAAACGTTTTGCAACCTTTTGTAGAGGCTGAACGCAGCCCTGGACTCCATAGCAGCTTTCCTTGGCCAGAGGTCATCTGACTGACATGTAATTCAACGATGACGACTTCGAAACTCCTGACATGACGTCTGAGGCTGAGACTAACTGACAAGGGACAAGGAGAACACAAGGGCTATAGGGTATGCATTGACGTCAATTTCCCGCCGGATCACGCCCCCTCAGCCGGACTGAGTGGCAGAAGAGCTGCTGCATGACTGGATTTAATAGGGGAAAACGCGAGTAAAGCAAACGGTTATCAGTTTAAACTAAAGATTGGACTCAATATAGTGTTCCTTACCACTTGCCAAAGATCCAGCGATCAATGGATATTGACATGCAGCCAGGAATCGTGTTTTCCTGAAATTTATATGAGCCTGATTTCGATACATAAATATTTATCACTGTCAGTCATCACAATTTCGAGTGAATCCCGCATGTATATGCGGATGGGCCTATGTATTGAAGCGTGTATGCGGCCACTTGTCAAGAATGGAAAACAAAAGTCTTATTCAAATTCTGAATATATTATAGGCCTATTAATTATTTTTTAATTTCGCCTAGACAGCTCGCAAAGAGTGCTCACTTTATAATCACTAAAAGCTGTCACTCATTCAGTGAATGCGATCTCACAAAGTTCCGTTATATTAATCAGTGAAACTGACGACACAATGAATCTCGCGCTCGTGCAGAACAGAACTCAGCACAGGACAAAAACTGGAGCGGTGAGTGGATTCTAACTTAAACACCTGTGATTGGCCATTGCGTTCTAGAAAATCAACAGACATGTCTGTGATTGGCTACATTACTCACCGAAGCGAAAACACGTTGGAAATTGAATCATTTGATGAGTGCAAATACAGATACGCACTGGATCGTTTGGCAACTTTTTTTCCACTAATAATATGCTATTATTACAAATTCTTACAAAGGATTACAGATCCTAGACCAGCAGTTATGGGCAGTTTTCCCTCTAAAAGCAATCAGTAGCAGAAGCAGCAGCAGGCAGTGGTCTGAGTGAGAAAATTACACGCTATTATTAAGTCCGTCTCCCTCGATCCGGAGGGGGGCACACGGATGTCCATGGGGTCTGTGGCCAAGCCCCCCGACCCCCGCTTGAACTGACGCGCCTATACAGTGATCTGTCACATCACATTAAAGAGCGTCAAAACGGCATTTATCGTTTGAATTTCGTGATAAAACGGACAGAATACTTAATATGTTCGTGTGGGAACTCGGACTGAAGTATGTTCAAGCCTACTGTTAACTGTTAAAGACTGCATTCGGTACACACGTGTCCTGCACCGAAAAGGTTTGGTACGAATACGTGTACCGTTACACCCCTACTGTTAAATATTGTTCAGTACAGTTTAATTATGACAGTATTTACATAAGGAGCAGGCAAATGTGACAATATTTCTGATTAGGCATTACAAACAGCTATCCTTTGGGGTCCAAGCAACTTCACGTTCTACAGGAAGACTGGGGCTGCATCCGAAATCGTGTACTCTCTTGAGTAGATATTTGTTTTGAGTATGTACTTTGCGAACGCTAAAAAAGTATGCTTTATATAGTATGTACGTGTATAGTTTTAATGTAATCTGGATGTACTACATTCTCCATGTTGCCCTTATGACGTGACCTACCAGTGTCAGTCACTGCCATTCACAAATCCTCTCCAGTGGCCTCATGGGATAGTAAAGTGTCCATCATATGCACACTTCAGAATCTTGCCGGAAGAAGTAAGTCATCTGGGTACATTTTGCCTACTCTTTTATGAGTATTGTGAATTAGGACACACTTCTTTTGTGACATACTGTTTTTCATCCTTGCGATCTTTCTCCGAGTCCACACTTTTGTGACAAAGCCGCTTTGGTTGTCAGGCAGAAGTCTGCAGTAGAGCTCGCGGGCTCGGCAAAAGTGCACATCGAGGGTGCATATCAGCCGCAAAGCACCCTTCTGAAGCCTAAAATGACAAATGGGACACCCTGCAGTCTTGCAGACTTAAGGATGCGGTGGGCATTGTAAGTCCACAAGACCACAATTGCACATGTAGTGTGCCATTTGGACAGGCTTCACACTACACTGGCACCTGCTCCCTCCCTAGTAGCATTAGGTGTCGATTCCAGAATTCATCTAATGATAAACAAATGAAAGTGGAGGGGGGCTGTGCATACAGCTGCTGCAGTGCATGTGCCAGGGAGGAGCCCCAGTTAATTACTCACTAATAAACAGGCCACAGATCGTCTTATATGTCGCCTGCCATGAGAGCAGACTGGGTAATTTGTGCCACCTCTTACAGTCATGCATCTGTCAGTCGGCCACCCATGTGACCGGTTGCAGTCTTGCACAACCAAAACTGCCCCATGGAGAATGAGGACTGTCCTGCGGTAAAAAAAGAGTCAATGCAGTGTCATCACAGCAGTGGGAAAGAGGTCTTTACACAGTGGAGACGATTCCAGTAAATTACTAGCTTTGCACCTCATGGCAAAGCCACTGGAAGCTCTCGGCACACTGTACATTCAAAGGATGACATTCTGCATGATTCAGCTGTTTGCACAATGTTGCCTGTAGATATTGCCATTGTGCTCTTTCGATGCTTTCTGTTAGGAGGAATGAGAAAGGGAAATGGATTGCAAGGCTAGAAGGCTAGATGTCGCTTTTTATCATTTTAAAAACTGACTGTAGGAAATACAGTATTACCAATAGTATTCTAAATGTTTGGGTGCAGCTGATATGATAACTATGCAAAGCTGAAACCGCTAAATGAATCCTCTTGATTAAAAAAAAAAAATCAATTCCCTACATATGTCTAAAGCTGGAGTTTAGGGAGCTGTCTTGCTTTCTGCTGCCTACAGCTGCCTTCTATGGCAGCATCCGGACTGAAATGAAACCCTGTACAGTAAGTGACTGATTTGACGCTCTGCAAAGGCAAGACGATGTGTCAAATAAACAGTGCTCTGCACATGAAGCACACAGGAGACCTGACTCAGGCTACCAAAGAGGAATGACACAATCCTTTAAGCATAAATATACATAGCACATAATGTGGGTAAAATAGCATGTTTTTAATTAAATCATTGGTATTGAATACTTTCAGTACTGAATGAAATATTAAATCTAATAATATTAATTAAAGCTGCAGTCTGTAAGTTTTGCATCTTTGTCGCCATCTCTGTTTGAAACCTGCATTTGCAGTTATTAGTGGAATTACCATCTTTACGTGGGTTGTGCATTGGCACGGCTCCTCAGCACGGATGAATCTAATGTTTTGAGGAGTTTGTGTGGCTGTCATTCATTCACCGCACCCGAGTGGATACTGTACTTCGGAATCACAGATTCTATGTCTTGGAAGTACGACCAAAAGAAGAATTTTCACCGGAAAATGTAATCTGAACAAGCAAGTAACATGTCTGCCACTTTTGTTCTGACCAACTGAGAAAAAAAAATCATTACAATAAATCGCGCTACCAACGGTGATTAAAACTAACGATCGCTCATATCACATCAAACCGTGCAAATTATTATTATTGTTATACTTTGTTCTCAAATTGTTAATGTTAACAACATCAGCATTGCGTGTATACAGTGTGTATTAGCGTTACCTGTAGATTTCAATTTCTGTACAGTCTAAACTTTTGCTTTTGTCTACGGGTGAATCTCCTGTTGTCACTGATGATTGTCGTTTTGGTCCTTTCTGGATTACAATCCGCCATCAAAATGATACGTTTAATTATTCCAGCTGCTGTGAGAAAAGGCTATAAATGATCCACCACCTGCAGCATCCTCACATGCGATTCTACAACTAGCCGGACTCCTTCTTTATGTATACAGACATGCTCGAATTTCCCGCGGAAAGCTACCAGTACCACTCAAATTATAACACATTATTACAAGCTAACCGTTGTGAATCGGGCTAAGGTAAGGAGAACCCTGGCTGGTTTTTGTACTTGCTCAAATGTATTTTGGATCATTTTTAACCAAAAAAAGTTACGGACTGCAGCTTTAAATATAACATATTTATTTATAAATTACCATTTTTCTTACCTCACGCTCCATCTTGGATTTATACTAAAGTTCAAAATTTGGGGTCAGTAAGTAAATGTTTTGAAAGAAATTTCTTACGCTCACTAAGGCTGCATTTATTTGATAAAAAAATACAATAAAAAACGCAATATTGTGAAATATTATTACAATTTAAAATGACTGTATTTTATTTTAATATATTTTAAAATGTATTTTATCCCTGTGATCGCAAAGCTGAATTTTCAGCATCATTACTCCAGTCTTCAGTGTCACATGATCCTTCAGAAATTATTCTAATATGATGATTTGTTGATTATTTATTATGCTTATCTTATTCTCAATGAAACTGTGATACTTTTTGATTCTTTGATGAATAGAAATTTGAAAAGAACAGCAATTATTTAAAATAGAAATCTGTTGTAACATTATTAATGTATTTACTGTCGCTTTTTTTTTTATCAATTTAATGCATCCTTGCTGAATAAAAGTATCAATTTCTTTCCAAATAAATCTTACTGACTCCAATGGATACATGTAATGCTTCCTAATAATTTGTGCAAAAGAAGATATCTTAAGAGATGGATATTTGATACAGCGTTTGTTGCTGTACATCTGTGTAAATGTATATCCTTTCAACTCGTGTGATGACAATGTGAACTTGGCATCTTTCCCATGATACATGCAAAACTGCCAGAAAGGGATATGACACAGTAAAATGGATGATTTACACAGCTTAATGGATCAAATAATAAACATTTTTTAACAGAATGGTGCTTTAACACAAATACTAGCTTAAACTTTTTGGGTTTAAATGAACACCATTGATTTAGATACTTAAAATTGTACTTAACCTGGAATATCCCTTTAAAATTCATGCTGGTTTTCTTAACAAACTTTGGTAACGCTTTAGATTACAGCCCGGAAAGTACTGCGTAAATAAAACGAATTCACAACGTAACTTTCAGTAATTATAGTGTAACTATAAAGTATGTATGTGTAGGTATAAGGGAACAATATGTAATATTTGGGGAATAAAGGGGGAACTACCAGGAAAATGAACAAATTATTTATACTGTAAGTATTTTTAATTAAGGGGTAATTATCTGTTTTGTTACAGGGTAAGTATGAATCTGCGGGCTGTAAATTAAAGTGGTGCTTGTTACCCTCTTGTTTCATGTAGTTACAGGGTAAGTGTGAATCTGCGGGCTGTAAATTAAAGTGGTGTTTGTTCCCCTCTTGTTTCATGTAGTTACAGGGTAAGTATGACTCTACGGGCTGTAAATTAAAGTGGTGTTTGTTCCCCTCTTGTTTCATGTAGTTACAGGGTAAGTATGAATCTACGGGCTGTAAATTAAAGTGGTGTTTGTTCCCCTCTTGTTTCATGTAGTTACAGGGTAAGTGTGAATCTGCGGGCTGTAAATCAAAGTGGTGTTTGTTCCCCTCTTGTTTCATGTATTTACAGGGTAAGTATGAATCTACAGGCTGTAAATTAAAGTGGTGTTTGTTCCCCTCTTGTTTCATGTAGTTACAGGGTAAGTGTGAATCTGCGGGCTGTAAATTAAAGTGGTGTTTGTTCCCCTCTTGTTTCATGTATATACAGGGTAAGTATGAATCTACAGGCTGTAAATTAAAGTAGTGTTTGTTCCCCTCTTGTTTCATGTAGTTACAGGGTAAGTGTGAATCTGCGGGCTGTAAATTAAAGTGGTGTTTGTTCCCCTCTTGTTTCATGTAGTTACAGGGTAAGTGTGAATCTGCGGGCTGTAAATCAAAGTGGTGTTTGTTCCCCTCTTGTTTCATGTATTTACAGGGTAAGTATGAATCTACAGGCTGTAAATTAAAGTGGTGTTTGTTCCCCTCTTGTTTCATGTAGTTACAGGGTAAGTGTGAATCTGCGGGCTGTAAATTAAAGTGGTGTTTGTTCCCCTCTTGTTTCATGTATATACAGGGTAAGTATGAATCTACAGGCTGTAAATTAAAGTGGTGTTTGTTCCCCTCTTGTTTCATGTAGTTACAGGGTAAGTGTGAATCTGCGGGCTGTAAATTAAAGTGGTGTTTTTTCCCCTCTTGTTTCATGTAGTTACAGGGTAAGTGTGAATCTGCGGGCTGTAAATTAAAGTGGTGTTTGTTCCCCTCTTGTTTCATGTATTTACAGGGTAAGTATGAAATATGCGGGCTGTAAATTAAAGTGGTGTTTGTTCCCCTCTTGTTTCATGTAGTTACAGGGTAAGTATGAATCTACGGGCTGTAAATTAAAGTGGTGTTTGTTCCCCTCTTGTTTCATGTAGTTACAGGGTAAGTATGAATCTGTGGGCTGTAAATTAAAGTGGTGTTTGTTCCTCTCTTGTTTCATGTAGTTACAGGGTAAGTGTGAATCTGCGGGCTGTAAATTAAAGTGGTGTTCCCTTTCAGTCGGTCACGTTCGACGTACGTCGGAACTGACCGACGAATTGGGATCTATTTTCGGAGACCAATCTACTTCGAGTGTTAAAAAACGAGCCAATGAGGATTGGCATGCGGTTGACGCATTCCACGACCCGCCCCGCTTCGCAGGTATAAATACGGAAGTGGAAGCACCGCATATCGCTTTCAACTTCGGAGCCGAACTGTGCTTTGTTCTCTACAGAGTGTTGCGAAGCAAGTCAAAGAGGTCACTCCAGTCCACGTGTTGGTGTAACGGCGCTGTCAGTGGAGATCGCAAAAAACAGCTGTTCTCACAGCTTCCTGGGTGAGTGCTCTCAGCGGGCTTGCACCCCTGAACCGCTGCGAGCCGCGGTCATCCCCCTGTGTGCCTCGGCACTGATTGGAGCGGTTTTCTTCCTTCTAAAAGAGTAACACGGTTTGACCCTGCGTCTTTTTCAAGATGTCATTCAAACCGTGTGTTTCTGGATGCCGTCGTTATCTGTCCCCAGCTGACGGACACGATCGCTGTCTCTCGTGTTTGGGCGTTCAGCACGCTGAGGCGGCTTTCGTGGATGACTCATGTTCCCATTGCGGGAACATGACCATCGCAGTACTACGGTCTAGACTCGAATACCTCAGACGGGGTGGAGTCCCATTGCGCATCCCCCGATCTAGTGGCCCTCCTGCTGCGAAGCAGAGGGCTGCTACTTTGGCTGATGCCTTTGGTGGAGACCTGAGGGTTACTGTGAGGGCACTCCCGCCGGGTCAACAGGCTCCTCGGGCCCCTCCCCCCTCTACTGCGCCGGTGGGCTTCCGGAAGAGCAGCCTGGTCCTTCCCACGGGAGACCGTCTGTTACTTTCGGGGCTCCGGCTGAGGACATGGTCTCGATAGCCGCATCGGGGGACGAGCTAATGGACTCCGGAGATGAGGATTCGGCTGCGCTGCCCCCTTCTGGTGTGGTAGCGCTGCCCGAGTCTGATCCGGAGCTCACGGCTATGCTTGCCCGGGCCGCCGCCAGTGTTGGGCTCGAGTGGAACCCTCCACCGTGTCCCGAACCCTCGCGGCTGGACGATTGGTATCTCGGGACGGCCCGCGCTGGTTCTCAGCGCCCCGCCCCAGTACCTTTCTTTCCGGAGGTGCATCAGGAGCTCACGAAATCGTGGATAGCGCCTTACAGCGCTAGAAACCGATCGACTGACTCCTCCGTCCTCACTACCCTTGATGGTGGCGCAGCCGAGGGTTACGTGGAGATCCCCCCAGTCGAGCGGTCAGTAGCGATGCAACTGTGTCCGAAGACCGCTACTGACTGGCGCGGAAATCCGCGTCTCCCCTCCCGGGCGTGTAAGTTCTCGTCCGCGCTAACGGGCAAGGCTTACACAGCCTGTGGAGAAGCTGCGTCATCTTTGCATGCCATGGCGCTCCTGCAGGTCTACCAGGCCAAAGCGCTCAAGGAACTGCACGAGGGTAGTTCCGACCCAGGGGTTATGCAGGAACTGCGTACCGCGACGGACCTCGCCCTCCGGGCGACGAAAGTCACCGCACGCTCCCTGGGTCGGGCGATGTCCACACTTGTGGTCCAGGAACGCCACCTGTGGCTGAACCTGGCGGATATGCGTGAGACCGACAAGGTACGGTTTCTCAACGCCCCTGTCTGCCAGGCCGGCCTCTTCGGCGACGCCATCGAGAGCTTCGCCCAGCAGTTCTCGGTGGCCCAGAAGCAGACGGAGGCAATCAAGAACATCCTGCCCCGGCGACCTGCTGCTGCCTCCACCCAGTCGCCGGCTGCAGCGCCTCCACCCAGTCGCCGGCTGCAGCACCTCCGCCTGCGCGTCGCCGAGGGCGTCCCCCTGCGTCCGCCTCTGCCCCTGCTAAGCCTAAGCAGCAGCCTCCACCTAGCAAGCAGGGTGCCGGGCGTAGGGGTACTGCCCAACCCGTCCAGGGTCCCGCAAAGTCCGCCGGCAAGCGCAAGGGCAAGCGGCCCTGAGACGGGCAGCCCAGGGAGAAGAGGAGCTGCTCCAGGGGATGTGGTGTCCGCACCCCTCCTCCCCCCGGAGGAGGACCGGAGGGAGAATGTTTCTACTGGTCATCTCAACATCCTGCCGCTGGCTCTCCGGAGTCCAGCGGTACCCACATTCTCAATAAAAGAGCAGTTTCTTCCCTCCCTGGGCCCCAAGAGGGCCAGGTTGGCAGTGCGCGACGCCCCCGGGCCTCGCCACTCCTTTCCTCCCCTCTCCCCCTCGCCAGGGGGCAGCAGTATGGGCACCGAGGACGCCTCCGGGCCTCCTCACCCATACTCTGCCCCACCCTGGAGTTCTCAGACAACACTCCGGGCCGCCTCCGGGCCTCCCGAGTTGGGTCTGTCTACTCCACCTCGCTGCCCCACCCCGGGTACGTCTGTGGTGCCGTTGGTCCCGCTTGTTCGGTCTCTGGGAGCCTGGCTAGGTCTTCCCAGGCCGTCTCGCTGGCTCATCCGTACTATCAGACTCGGCTACGCGATTCAGTTCGCGCGCCGGCCGCCCAAGTACAGGGGCATCCTCTTCACCACTGTGCGGAGTTGCGATGCCCATGTCTTGCGGTCCGAGATCGATGTCCTGCTGGCGAAGGACGCGATCGAGCCGGTTCCTCCTGCCGATATGAGGTCGGGGTTCTACAGCCCCTACTTCATTGTACCCAAGAAAGGTGGTGGGTTAAGACCAATCTTGGACCTGCGCATTCTGAATCGGGCCCTGCACAAGCTCCCGTTCAAAATGTTAACGCAGAAACGCATTTTCGAATGCATCCGTCCCCGAGATTGGTTCGCAGCGATCGACCTGAAGGACGCGTACTTTCATGTCTCCATTCTCCCTCGACACAGACCGTTCCTACGCTTTGCGTTCGAGGGGAGGGCATATCAGTACAAAGTCTTGCCCTTCGGGCTGTCCCTGTCGCCTCGCGTCTTCACGAAAGTCGCGGAGGCAGCCATTGTTCCGCTCAGAGAACGCGGCGTTCGGATTCTCAACTATCTCGACGACTGGCTCATATTGGCCCAGTCCCGGGATCAGTTGTGCGAACACAGGGACCTGGTGCTCCGTCACCTCAGCCTGTTGGGCCTTCGGGTCAACCGAGAGAAGAGCAAACTCTGTCCCACACAGAGGATCTCTTATCTCGGTATGGAGCTGAATTCGGTCAACCGGACAGCGCGCCTCACAGAGGAGCGAGTCCGGTCAGTGTTGAACTGCTTGAATACGTTCAAAGGCAGGACAGCGGTCCCACTGAAATATTTTCAGAGGCTCCTGGGGCATATGGCATCTGCAGCCGCGGCCGCTCGGATTGCTTCATATGAGACCGCTTCAACGCTGGCTTCACGACCGAGTCCCGAGATGGGCAGAGCGGCAAGTACCGGGTCTCAGTTACTCCTTACTGTCGCCAAACCTTCAACCCCTGGGCGGACCCTTCGTTTCTACGGGCGGGAGTGCCCTTAGAACAGGTGTCCAGGCATGCTGTGGTCTTCACGGATGCCTCATCCACGGGCTGGGGGGCCACGTACAATGGGCACACAGTTTCGGGTCTGTGGACGGGGCCCCAACTGTGTTGGCACATCAATTGCCTAGAGTTATTGGCAGTACGTCTCGCCCTGGGCCGCCTCAAAAAGCCGCTACAGGGCAAGCACGTACTGGTCCGTACGGACAGCACTGCGGCCGTTGCGTACATCAACCGTCAGGGTGGTCTACGCTCCCGTTGCATGCTCCAACTCGCCCGCCATCTCCTCCTGTGGAGTCAGAAGCGTCTGAGGTCGCTTCGGGCCATTCACATCCCAGGTGCGCTGAACCAGACAGCCGACAAGCTCTCTCGTCAGCCGACACCTCCGGGAGAGTGGCGACTCCACCCCCGGAGTGTCCAGCTGATATGGGACCTCTTCGGAGCCGCGCAGGTAGACCTGTTTGCCTCTCCGGACTCAACCCATTGCCAGTTGTACTATTCCCTGACCGGGGGCACCCTCGGCACGGATGCACTGGCGCACAGCTGGCCCCGGGACCTACGCAAATATGCGTTTCCCCCAGTGAGCCTTCTTGCACAGACACTGTGCAAGGTCAGGGAGGACAAGGAGCAGGTCTTGTTAGTTGCGCCCTACTGGCCCAACCGGACCTGGTTCTCCGAACTCACACTCCTCGCGACAGCCCCTCCCTGGCCGATCCCCCTGAGGAAGGACCTGCTTTCTCAGGGGCGGGGCACTCTATGGCACCCGCGTCCAGACCTCTGGAAACTCCATGTCTGGTCCCTGGACGGGACGCGGAGGTTCTAGGTGGCCTACCACAAGCTGTGGTAGACACCATCACTTCTGCTAGAGCCCCCTCTACGAGGCGCCTCTACACGTTGAAGTGGAACCTGTTCGTTGAGTGGTGTTCTTCCCGCTGGGAAGACCCCCGAAGGTGTTCGGTTAATGTCGTGCTTTCTTTCCTGCAGGATGGGCTGGAGCGAAGGCTGTCTCCCTCCACCCTCAAAGTGTACGTCGCCGCAATAACGGCGTATCACGATGCAGTGGAAGGTAAGTCCTTAGGAAAGCACGACTTAATCGTCAGGTTCCTCAGAGGTGCGAGGAGACTGAATCCTCCTCGTCCAACCTCGATACCCTCTTGGGACCTAGCCCTGGTGCTCAGAGCACTTCAGGGCCCGCCCTTTGAGCCTTTGCAGTCTGCAGAGTTAAACATCCTGTCCATGAAGACAGCGCTCCTGACTGCATTGGCCTCAATCAAGAGGGTGGGGGACCTGCATGCACTTTCGGTCAACGAATCGTGCCTAGAATTCGGGCCGGCCTACTCTCACGTTGTCCTGAGACCCCGGCCTGGATATGTGCCCAAGGTTCCTACCACTCCCTTCCGGGATCAGGTGGTGAACCTGCAAGCGCTGCCCTCGGAGGAGGCAGACCCAGCCCTAGCTTTGCTCTGTCCCGTCCGCGCCCTCCGTGCCTACGTGGACCGAACTCAAAGCTTTAGAACCTCAGAACAGCTCTTCGTCTGTTACGGAGGCCAGCAGAAGGGAAAGGCTGTCTCCAAGCATAGGTTAGCCCACTGGATAGTGGATGCTATCGTCTTGGCTTACCAGTGCCAAGACGTGCCTTGCCCGTTCAGGGTGCGAGCGCACTCCACAAGGAGTGTAGCTTCCTCCTGGGCGCTGGCTCAAGGCGCCTCGCTGACAGATATATGTAGAGCTGCGGGCTGGGCGACACCTAACACGTTCGCTAGATTCTATAGCCTCCGTGTAGAGCCGGTATCTTCCCGCATCCTCGCCCCTAGTGGCCAGTAGCGCTAAGTACCCGTTCTAGTGTCGGCTTGCAACGCCACTCCCGCCCTCTGGGCCGGATACGTGCGTCTATTATCTCCAGTTGTGTTCCCCGGAAACGGCTAACCCTGTCGAGCTCCTCCGTCACCCCTTCGGTGTCAGACGTTGCGGCCGTCTGATGCCAGGCCTGCACCCGTATGCTTGTGGAACGTGTGTGTAGGCTGGGTGCCATATGTAGCGGTTCCCTAACGGCAACCCCATATGTGTATTTTTCCACGGTACCAGCTACCTTATTTGGCTAGCCCCGTGTCTTTCCCTTGACAGAGCCCGCTCTGTCATCTCTGGTGGTGTTCTTTCCCCCCTGGGACCAGGCTGGATCCACCCCAGAGACTGCCATATGTAGTACTACCCTGTTAGGTTAGTCCTTATGTGTATTCGCCACCTCCCGTGGCTCCGCAGCGGGCCATCTCCATGAGACGGGCACGCTTCCCAGCATTATCCAATAGTCACACTGAGTGGGTCTTGCAGGAACAGCAGTGACTGACCTTCCCTGCCGGGAGCCCTGACTCCCACTCCAACATAGGTGTGGTCCAGCGAGCTCAGGCAGGGCGCTGGAAGGGCCAGCATCCCTGGCGTGTTGGTAGGGATCCCAATTCGTCGGTCAGTTCCGACGTACGTCGAACGTGACCGACTGAAAGGGAACGTCTCGGTTACGTATGTAACCCTCGTTCCCTGAAGGAGGGAACGGAGACGTACGTCCCGTCGCCAGGTGCTGTGCTTCAGCTGAAGGCCGAGTCACTTGTCTCGGCTCCTCAGTTGAAAAGTGATATGCGGTGCTTCCACTTCCGTATTTATACCAGCGATGCGGAATGCGTCAACCGCATGCCAATCCTCATTGGCTCGTTTTTTAACACTTAAAGTAGATTGGTCTCCGAAAATAGATCCCAATTCGTCGGTCAGTTCCGACGTACGTCTCCGTTCCCTCCTTCAGGGAACGAGGGTTACATACGTAACCGAGACGTTTGTTCCCCTCTTGTTTCATGTAGTTACAGGGTAAGTGTGAATCTGCGGGCTGTAAATTAAAGTGGTGTTTTTTACCCTTTTGTTTCATGTAGTTACAGGGTAAGTATGAATCTGCGGGCTGTAAATTAAAGTGGTGTTTGTTCCCCTCTTGTTTCATGTAGTTACAGGGTAAGTGTGAATCTGCGGGCTGTAAATTAAAGTGGTGTTTGTTCCCCTCGTTTCATGTAGTTACAGGGTAAGTGTGAATCTGCGGGCTGTAAATTAAAGTGGTGTTTGTTCCCCTCTTGTTTCATGTAGTTACAGGGTAAGTGTGAATCTGCGGGCTGTAAATTAAAGTGGTGTTTTTTACCCTCTTGTTTCATGTAGTTACAGAGTAAGTACAATAAAAACATGTACACAGTCTGATATCACTCGGAAACATTTATTTGAAAAACAACTTAATTCAAAACAAATTTACGACACTTCTTATTCATTTGTTCATTTTTTTAAAAATAAACTTTTCATCAAATACTAGTGTCCTGACAGAAAGTCCCATTTTTGTTTCTCTTGCTTGGCTTCTCCTCCTCTTGTTCCTCTTCTTTTTCATTATTTCCACTGAAGGAATCCCATGTCTTTTGCTATTCTGTATTAATATTTATTAAAAGAAAAAGTACACCCAGAAATGCTCTCATAACTGACTAATCTTTTCGCTTCCGACCAGCTGTTACCAGCACGTGCATGAGTAAAGAGCAACGTGAAGCTTCAAGCTTTCATGACGTTCTGAACTGGTGTCTGTCTTCCTGTCTTGTTTGTTTATCACTGCTATTATCATATATTATGTTATTGTTTGTATACTGTTGTAAGCATTAATTAAAACAATAAAATAAAATAAAAACTGACGGTATCCAACATGTTACGCTGCAAGTTACGTCAAGCATGAACTTAACCCTCTCATGCACACACAGATGACTGCTGGTCGGAAGCAATAGTCTACAGTTTAAAAAATGTAAAATATTGGTATTTTTCTTACAAACAGAGATTATTTATTTTTCAGTGTTCATCTGAAGAAAGAAAGTCGTATACATCTCAGATGGCATGAGGATAAAAGACGAGTAAATGGTGAGGGCATTTCTGGGTGTACTGTATTTTCTTTTAATACATAATACAGAATAGCTAGAGACATAGTATTCCTTCTTAAGATTCATCTGTGGCAAGAACGAAAAAGAAGAGGAACAAGAGGAGAATGAAGCCAAGCAAGAGAAACGAATAAGAAGTGTTGTAAATTTGTTTTGAAAGTTATTTTTCAAATAAAGGTTTCCGAGTGATATCAGATTCTGTACGTGTTTTTATTGTACTTACCCTGTAACTACATGAAACAAGAGGGGAACAAACACCACTTTAATTTACAGCCCGCAGATTCATACTTACCCTGTAACCACATGAAACAAGAGGGGAACAAACACCACTTTAATTTACAGCCTGTAGATTCATACTTACCCTGTAACTACATGAAACAAGAGGGGAACAAGCACCACTTTAATTTACAGCCTGTAGATTCATACTTACCCTGTAACTACATGAAACAAGAGGGGAACAAACACCACTTTAATTTACAGCCTGTAGATTCATACTTACCCTGTAACTACATGAAACAAGAGGGGAACAAACACCACTTTAATTTACAGCCCGTAGAGTCATACTTACCCTGTAACTACATGAAACGAGGGGAACAAACACCACTTTAATTTACAGCCCGTAGATTCATACTTACCCTGTAACTACATGAAACAAGAGGGGAACAAGCACCACTTTAATTTACAGCCCGCAGATTCATACTTACCCTGTAACTACACGGATAATTACCCCTTAATTAAAAAATACTTACAGTATAAATCATTTGTTCATTTTCCTGGTAGTTCCCCCTTTATTCCCCAAATATTACATATTGTTCCCTTATACCTACATGTACATACTTTATAGTTACACTATAATTACCGAAAGTGTAGCAAATTAGCTCAGAGGGGAAATATTAATAATTATTCATTATGATTATTCATTATGATTAATTATGAATATTTGAATCAGTTAAATTGATTAACTTGATGTAGCTACATTAACATTACAATCAATTAATCAGTTCATCCTATGAAAGTTCAGTATTGATTATTAATTAATTCTAAGAAAAGGATATTTTTCATGGCCACAGAAAAATAATTCTTCCTTTGTACTTACATAAGCGCTTAGAGCGCATAACAAGATCGATCATTTAAGTGACAATTTGTTTGCAGGCAGGGAGTCAGAACCAACATATATTGTGCACAAACTTTAATAACTAAATTGTGGACAAGATTAAACGGACATAAAACATACAGACACAAAACATACATGGCAAGAGGTAAAGTTAAAGTGGTTAGAAGAACTGGGTCAGTACAGATGGATGAAGTTATGCAAAGAGTCTAAACCTGGGAGAACCATCCCTGATAAGCTCCTTTGTCTGAGCAAAGGAGTTTACAGTTTTACTAACTACACAGCAACTTGTATTTCTTAGTACATTACTTGCATTTGCCCGGGAAGGCGTCCAGATATACAGTTGCAGGAGAAAGTCTTGATGGTTCCGTCCAATGGCTTTGTAGTGGCGATCGTTTCCTTCCGTGTTGAGCGAAAGAACGACGGTGAGCTTGCATGGTTGCTTTGACTCCATCGAGGTTGAGGAAGTTGCACACGGCGTGAGGAGTTTGGGCCTGCTGGCGGCATCGGGTTTCCTGTCCCACACACGCAGGTTCTGTGTTTGTAGGCCCACCATACTTAGTGGCCTGCCGGGCAGAAGCCCACAGGCACAGCGTGTGTCGTAAGTGCGAGGGAGAAGAGAAGAGAAGAGGGCGTGGGTCGGCAGCATCTCTCTTAAGAGTCTTAGAGAAATCCCACCCTTGACAGTCGGGTTGACCAATGGGATTGTTGGGCTTTTCCAGCGGGAAATTCCTCTGTGGGAGATTTATGGCTCTTTATTTCAAGCAGGATTCAATGGGTCTGTGCCCATTTATACTCCAATTAATGCAACAAACACATACTGCCTCTTACAAGGAAGTGACATACATGAAAGTGTAAGTCGTGAAGTGAGCATTAATCTCATAGGAGACGCGACATATATGAGGTTACATGAACTAGCAAGTTGCTCATAAGACATGCATAAATGAAATAACATACAAGGGACACTTTACAAGACAGTTATATGCGTACATACAATGTCCTGGAGTGCATGTTCATTTATAGACGGTTTGTCTATAACTTGAGGCAAAAGCGTGTGTTTTACAGGCTTTGTGTCTTAACTATGGCCTTTTCCATGTGGCCACATTTTTTAGGGCCATAAAACGTCTTATCAGTTGGTATCCAGGGTAACTAAGGACTTTTCTCTGTTGTGTTGGGGGAAGGTCTGTTACTAAGCACAAAGCATTTAAAACATATTTGTTAAATGTAACAGCCGATTATGTGTCTGATTTGCCTCAGTCGCTACAAAAGTTACGCTGTAAATTCATTTTACTTAGGCAGTACTTTCCGGGCTGTAATCTAAAGCGTTACCCAAACTTTCTTAACAAAAACAAGCTGGCTCTTTTCAACAGGGTATTGAGACTATCCATCAAAACAGCTGTGACCACTGTGAAGTTCCACATTACACAAGTTTGGCACTGTGTACATGTTATGTGTGAAATGCAGAGGGTCTGCTGTTATTTTTAATCTTTGTATACAGCACCATGGGGTGGCTGAATCATGCAGCCGCAGATCCCATTGGCTGAGAAATCGTCTTCTGCTTGCAATGATAAAAATCATGATTGTGAAAAGAACTCATGCCAAACCTGCTCCCCTGCTATTTTATCTCTCAGATTCCCATTTTTTCCCTTTCCTTTTCCGTACGAGGCCAACTCTCACTTAGCTCTTTTTGATAAAGGATAAAGAATCCTTTATCTACCCATTATTCTGTCAAAAATAATTTTGATAATAACCTTCACAACAGAAAGAGGGCATGAAAAATTAATTTGAATGCTAAAATAATATCAGTTCTCAAAGTTAACAATAGAGGGTATGCACGTGACGTCACCGTTGGCCGGGGTGAATGCGGTTTCGCCTACTGAGTGGCAAAAAGACTGAGTTGCAGCATTAATTTTCAGCGTGAATGCAGTGAAAAACACACAAAACACATCTAAAACGGGAAAGAGTTTTGAGATTGACTGTACAAATAGATTTGACAAGAAATCTGAAGTATATTTTTAAAGACTGCTGAAAGCTACAGAAATGAGAAGCAAATGGTTCGCCGTAATTCACAGAAACAACGTGACTCCAGGCAGCAAAACATGGATTTGCAGTTAGCATTTTGTGTCAATATGTTGAATTTTGTGGTAAAATCATATCCTATATATTGTATTGTTATATATTGTATTGACAACTCAGCAATTATTAAATATTTTCCATGTTATATTCTGCATAATTGGATGTTTTTAAATAAACACTGACAAAAACGTCTCGGTTACGTATGTAACCCTCGTTCCCTGAAGGAGGGAACGGAGAGGTACGTCGGAACTTGGGGATCGTTTTCAGAGACCAATCTACTTCAAGTGTTTTAAAACGAGCCAATGAACATTGGCATGCGGTTCATGCATTCTACGCTCCTCCCGTAGCTCGGGTATAAATAAGGAAGTGGAAGCACCGCATCTTTGCTTTTCCACTGAGGGGCCGAACTAGTGACTCGGCCGTTCAGCGGAGGTACAGCACCTGTGGCGACAGGACGTACGTCTCCGTTCCCTCCTTCAGGGAACGAGGGTTACATACATAACCGAGACGTTCTCTTTCAGTTGGTCACGTTCAACGTACGTCGGAACTGACCGACGAATTGGGGATCCTACCAACACGCCACAGGCGCTGGCCCTCCCTGGGCCGCCCCTATGTTGGAGCGGCAAGTCAGGGCTCTAGCAGAGAAGGTCAGTCACTGCTGTTCTGCAAGACCCACTCAGTGTGACTATTGGATAACGCTGGGAAAGCATGCCGTCTCGGAGATGGAACGCTGCGGAGCAACATCCTTCAATGGAAGGAGAGGTGGCAATTACACATAAGGACTAACCTAGCAGGGTAGTGCAACATATGGCAGTCTCTGAGGTGGTTCCAACCTAGTTCTAGGGGGGAAAGAACACCACCAGAGACGGCAGAGTGGGCTCTGTCAAGGGAAAGACACGGGGCTAGCCGAGTAGGGTAGCTGGTACTGTGGAGGAATACACATATGGGGTTGCCGTAGGAACCGCTACATATGGATACCCAGCTTACACACACACGTTCCACATGCATACAGGTGTAAGCCTGGTGTCAGACAGCCGCAACGTCTGACACCGAGGGGTGACGGAGAAGCTCGACAGGGTTAGCCATTTCTGGGGAACACAACTGGAGACAATAGACGCACGTATCCGGCCCAGGGGGCGGGAATGGCGTTGCAAGCCGACACTAAAACGGGCACTTAGTGCTACTGGCCACTGGGGGCGAGTACACGGGAAGATACCGGTTCTACACAGAGGCTATAGAATCTAGTGAACGTGTCAGGTGTCGCCCAGCCCGCAGCTCTACATATATCTGTCAGCGAGCTAGCTGAGTGCGCTCGCAACCCGAACGGGCAAGGCACGTCTTGGGACTGGTAGGCCAAGACGATAGCACCCACTATCCAGTGGGCTAACCTCTGCTTGGAGACAGCCTTTCCCTTCTGCTGGCCTCCGTAACAGACGAAGAGCTGCTCTGAGGTCCTAAAGCTTTGAGTTCGGTCAACGTAGGCGCGAAGAGCGCAGACGGGACAGAGCAAAGCTAGGGCTGGGTCTTCCTCCTCCGAAGGCAGTGCTTGCAGGTTCATCACCTGGTCTCGGAAGGGAGTGGTGGGAACCTTGGGCACGTATCCAGGCCGGGGTCTCAGGATGACGTGAGAGTTAGCTGGCCCGAATTCTAGGCACGATTCGCTGACCGAAAGTGCATGCAGGTCCCCTACCCTCTTGATAGAGGCCAATGCAGTCAAGAGTACTGTCTTCATGGACAGGATTTTTAGCTCTATGGACTGCAAGGCTCAAAGGGAGGGCTCTGAAGTGCTCTGAGCACCAGAGCTAAGTCCCAAGAGGGTACCGAGTTTGGACGAGGAGGATTTAGCCTCCTCGCACCTCTGAGGAACCTGACGATTAGGTCGTGCTTCCCTAAGGACTTACCTTCAACTGCGTCGTGATACGCCGCTATTGCTGCGACATACACTTTGAGGGTGGAGGGAGACAGCCTTCGCTCCAGCCCATCTTGCAGGAAAGAAAGCACGACACTAGCCGAACACCTTCGGGGGTCTTCCCAGCGGGAAGAGCACCACTCAACGAACAGGTTCCACTTCAACGCATAGAGGCGCCTCGTAGAGGGGGCTCTAGCAGAAGAGATGGTGTCTACCACAGCTTGTGGCAGGCCACCTAGAACCTCCGCGTCCCATCCAGGGACCAGACATGGAGTTTCCAGAGGTCTGGGCGCGGGTGCCATAGAGTGCCCCGTCCCTGAGAAAGCAGGTCCATTTTGGTTTTGCATGTGCACTTCTCAGTAGTTTAATTGATGCTTCATCATTAGAGAGAAAACACAGGTGTACACACTTGTGTGTTGAAACACCTGACATACTTACATGACTTCTCTAGCACAGTTTCAAACAATGCTGCATCTACCTTATTATTTCTCTGTTCCTTTATTTTGCGTGCTTGTTATTTGCATTTGATTTGTATTGTTACTGACTGTAATTAGAAACATTAAAAAGTTATACATTTTTTTTTTTATATTAAAGTGTTTGAATAAAGGCAGCGGCTATTTGCACTTAGTGAAAATAGTGATTTATTTTATTTACACTGTGACAATAGTAGCATTTTCTTAGTAATGCTATTTACACTAAGTGAAAATAGTGATATATTCTATTTACACCATGTAAAAGTAGAAGTTCTTGTGTAAATAGTAATTAGATGGTATTTATACTTAATTTTGGCAGATACAAACTATTTGCACCTCAGTATTGTTGTACATAAACAGGATGCAATAATAACAGTGTAAATTATTATATTTATTAAAATTATTAAATGGATGCCACCTTAATGGGACAATAAAAGCCCTCCCTACACCTACCCCTAACCGTTATTGTTATTAAACATTTCGTTATGCACTTTATTTCCACTTTAAAACATTTTCATTGAAAGTAAATGCCTTTCCATTGTGATATGTGATGGGGAAAGGGAGAAGAGCGAACTCGGCAAAAGGCGGATTCGAACCCGCATCAATGGCGTCAAAACCAAGTTCATTGTGCCTTACGCTCTACTGACTACACCACTGAAGACATTGGAATGTATGCAGGTTTTTTTTTTGTCTTGTGTGGCCCAACCAGGCATTGTTGGGCGGAGTTAGTGCAAATAGCGCTTGCCAACAAGGTGTGCTATTTGCACTTGGTGTAAATAGACACTCCGTTGAAGGCAGCATCCATTTTTCTACATTCTTAAAAAATGCATCTTGCTTTAGTAATGTTTATTGGGGAATTCCTGAATAAAGTTCTAACATCATTTAACAGATTTCTTGAAGTTGCAAGAGACATGAACATGAGCAAGAATGTCACACTGCACACAGCCCACGTCTTCATCCATAATTGCTCCTTTAGTAGGAGTGAAGGCAGATGAAAATGGACAATAAAAAAAAAAGAGAAGCACCCTGCTGATAATGCTGACATTGATTATACATTGAGTTGTTGTCGACAGCATAATCACCTGACCTGCGACTTGATGCTATTCTGTGCCTTAACTCCTGCTCCCTGATTAATCAGGTAATCATTCATATTCCTGAATCACTATTACATTTGGGGAATGTAACTGATCTCCATTCAGTTTAGCCTGTTTCCACTGAAACACAACCACAAAAAAAAAACTACATCTTGTGTTTATTGAGAAAGTGACTGCCATGGCTATTTTGTGATATTTAAAGAGATTAAGGTCTACAAGGTGAATCTGCAGCTTTAAAGAGATAGTTCACCCCAAAATGAAATTTCTTGAGAGTGAATCATTTATTCACCCTCAAGTTGTCCCAAACCTGTATGAATTTATTTCTTCTGCTGAACACAAAAGAAGATTGAAGAAGAAGAGTGAAGAATGTTGGTAACCAGACAGTTGACGGTAGCCATTGACTTCCATAGTATTTTTCTCGTTACCAACATTCTTTAAAATATATTCTTGTGTTCAACAGAAGAAAGACACTCATACAGGTTTGGAACAACGTGAGAGTGAGTAAATGATGACAGAATTTTCATTTCGGGGTGAATTACTCCTTTAAAGAAATTTTCATTGAAAAAGCCTAAGCTCTTTTATTCTTTAAAATAAACTTGTTACTTGAATGCTATGTAGTTTCACAGAAAATGAACTGAGATTTATATAATGGTCATAGCTCAGAGGTGTTTATTCTTCTTCATGAAGATTTTAGCTCTAAACACCTGCCTGATGTTTTCATTGATCCTAATGACCTTGATTCGCTTCAGGTTTGTTTAATTAGGGCTGGAGATAAACCTGGTGGGAAAAGACACGCTTTCTTTTGATATTGAAACGTTAATAGATTTTAGAAAAATAGAATAAATATACAGAATTTAATGACACTATAATCATAGTTTGAATATTTTGTGTTGAGCAACTTTTGAATCATATTGTGTTTAGCATATTAACATTCTTGAATGTGACTGTGTGAAAACTGAATTGACTTGTTCTTAAGTAATATCATGCTTTCTTTTTCAGATTTCAGAGAACCCAAAGGAAAAGAGGCAGTCGTCTGAACCTGAACCGCTGGACCACCTGTAGTTATAATCAAACTTCAAAACAAGACATCAAACTTCTGAAGCTAATTTTATTTTTAAAGGTTGCTTTTGTCCTATTTCTCCCTTTCTTTTTTAAAGAATGATCTTTTAAATCTTTTTTGTTTTTAATTATGTTAAACTGTTAAATACAATAAATTGACTGAACTGCTGGGAAGGTGTCATTCATATTTTAAAAGGTTTTCCCCAAACTTTGAAATGGTAGTTAAAATATTAATGTTTCAACATTAACTTGGTACATCAGATGGCAACATTGTTTTATGTTGTCATTACATTTCAGTTGTATTTTCAGTTTCAACAAAAGTGATTTAGAATCAACATCACATTGTAACATTGATCAAACAATATTACCAAATATTATTTTTGTTAATTTCATTGTCGATTCAACATCAGTGATGTAGAATCAACATCATAGTGTAACGTTGATTCAACAATATGACCATTGATTATTTTTGTGAATTTCAATATTGCTTTAGCATTCGTGATGTAGAATCCATCATAACGTAACGCTGATTCAACAATATTACCATTGATTTTTTGTTCACCATTGATTCAACATTAAATGTGGGTGCAAACGTGATATTGAACTAACATCAGTTCATAATGTTGATTCAATGACATTGTAATTCAATGACAACAGTAACTGAGGGTGCAAAAGTGATACTGAACCAACATCACTTTGCAACGTTAATTCAATGCAATTAGCGTTGATGCATAAACACTGACTCAACATTGTTTCAATGATTACATGCTGTCTGGGACATCACTTTGTAGGCCAAAATATGAAAGCGAGTTAGCATTTTAGCACTTCCGGTTCCCTCGTCCCTAAGTCAATGGTTTTTTTTTTTTATGTGATTTTGGTTAAATGGCTGAAATAAGGTCTGTGATGAACACAAGCTCAAGACACTTTCATGTTTTATTCTACAACATAAAATACATAAGTATTACCCCACTCGTGATTTTTTGAAGCTGTTACATGTCTTGAAAAGGCGGTTGTTAACAAGTGGCTAAATGGGACTACAGCGGCTGTCGAGGAGATTAAACGTCATCATGTCAAAAAGGTAAACTCAGTTCACTTTTAGGGTGTACTCACACTAGGCACGGTTGCCTTGTACCATGCTCGAGTGCGATTGTCCCCCCTCCCCACTCCCCCGCTGGCCTGCACTCACATTGCACTTAACGTACCGGGCCGGAGCACGCTTACGTCATTCACGATGCAACTTTTTGTTTTTAAGACAACAGGAAGAAAATATATAATAAACCTAAATATACTTGAATTAATTGAAAAGTGTATCCAAGTAGTAATAGTTTGGTGTTTGCTGTCGTAATGATGACAGTAGCGCACAGCTGTTCCGTGCTCCAGCGCGGTTAGCGCTCACACTACATGCGTACCGCGCTCTGGCCCACCTCTTCCAAGCGGGCCAGGGCCGGCTAAACGAACCGCACCCGGGCACGAAACGGAGCACTCACACTAGTCAACCGAACCAGACTTTGGGGGTCAAACGCGCCCCGGGCACGGTTCAGAGCACCTAGTGTGAGTACACCCTTACAGCCTCATTATGCTCTTAATTGTGCTCTTATAAACTAGTCTAACTCTCTGGGAAAATGTTTTGAGATAAAAACTGAAAGAGTTGTTGGAAGCTTAGTGATGGTGACGTTGAAGCCGTGGGACCGTGGTGTAGTCCGTTTATAGCTTACCTTTAGCTTTTTACTTATGGCGACTGCATTTAGGCTTCAAAATTCATAAAAGTTGTGTTCATCTGTGATAATTATCTTGATGGACAAAATGTGTAAGTATCATAAACTTTTGTTGGTCACAGAGCTTGTTTTTTGCGATAATCCAAAAGCCTATGAGAAAATCCTATTGGGTTTTTCTCGAGGGAACCAGTGCGATGCTAACTGCTGGTTGGCCTACAAAGTGACGTCATACCTACACCACTCTGTTGTGTCCTGTGTAAGTGGATAAATGGAGTTACTGTCCCCCAAAACAAGGAACTGATTCTGAACTGCTGAAACGAGTCGTCAGTAATTCCAGTCTTACTTCCTGCACAAACCTAGGTAGGTTTGTAAAAAAATTGGATAACGCCAGCATATGGTCTTCATTGGCTGTCCAAGAACAACGTCTACTTTGACCCGCCCAACACTAGTTGTAGCTGAGACTGGAAGAGTTTGGCTCCTGTTGTGGACATGTCGAGCAGACGCAGTTTTCTGCACTGTGAAAGCAAATCCACTTTGCATGGATGAGGACTCGAATTGTAAAACCGGTAAAACCGACGCCATCATTAGGCTACTGTTCGTATCACTGTACATCAAGTGCTGAGGAAGATCCGGAGCTGAAATTCAAATATACTAATGGGCATTGTGTAGGGGTGTGCAGCGGAGCCAATATCTGTATCTGTTACAATCTCAGTATCTGTATTTGGATAAAGCCGGAAGTGGGCAGGGCTTTACCCGGAAGTTCGTACACTTACTCAAGAAGATCGTTATGTCTATGGTTTTATGGTTTTATCTGTTTTCTTCGTAGTTATCACTGAACAAATATGCCTTGTATAACTGATAAAAATTATATTTTTTATTATGATTATAACATTTATTTAAATATCATCTAACTGTCGGAGCCGATAGCTTTGTATAGGCAATACTTTGAGGTGAAATGCGGTTGTGCTTTGGGCGACCCGAGTTTGAGTCCCAGCTTGGGGACCTTTCGTGACTAAAAAGTTCTAATTAAAACAGTAATAATAAATGTTAAATAAGTTATTAAACATTATTACTGTTTTAATTAGAACTTTTTAGTCACGAAAGGTCCCCGAGCTGGGACTCAAACTCGGGTCGCCCAAAGCACAACCGCATTTCACCTCAAAGTATTGCCTATACAAAAACATTTTTTTTTTTTTTTTTTCTTCAGAGGAACTCTGTGTACTGAGTAATGTCAGACAATACAACCTCAAATAAGAGGAGTCTGATTCTATAAATAGCTGATTAGAGAACACAGAAGTTGAAAGAAAGAAACTTTTACTATGCATACAATGCAAATCTGAATAAATTATAAAGAGTGTATACATGCATAAATGCCGTCTCTGAGAGAGAGAGTGAGACATATGAGGTAAGAATTATGTAGCCTATCATATAATACAAAGTTTAAAACATTTAAATAGACATAGCAAGTAGTAGAAAATGTATATGTCTCTTAGTTGATTATTAGGCTACTCTTGACAGAGAGCTGGATTGGTTTCTAAGAGACGCGCAGAGACGGAACGCAGCTGTTTGATTTGCGATCTTGCTGTGCTATATCAGACAAGGTTTATATCATTTAAATATACATATCAAATAGTAGAACATGTGTATGATGTATTTTAGTTGATTTACTCTTGCCAAGCTCTGATTTCTGAAGGTGATGATACACGGGGCAATGCTGGGCAATGTTGCCGGGCAACCAGGTGAGACACAGGGCAACTAATTAGGGCAATGGACTAGTTCTCTTATAAGGTGATGCTACACAGGGCAATTTTTTTTGCCCAAGCAACATCGCTCGCAACATTGCTCAAAAAGTTGCCCCGTGTATCATCATGATGTAACACAGTTCATTGTTATGGGAAGAAGGAGGCGGGAACCGGCAAACATTCAACACTTTAATAAATAAATAAACACAAAATGAAAGTAAAGCAGGCAGCCCCTCACGGACGGCTGCTGCACACACATAATAAAACATAAACAAAACATAACGTAAAAGTCCAGGCCTTGTCCTCTCTCGTACTTCACTCTCGTCACTCATCCTTTTATGCTTCCGAAGCTCCTCCGTGAGATATGAGACCGGTGCAGAGCGCAGCTGGCGCTCATTATCTCTCATGCCACCGGCCTCGCCCCGTTCTCTCACAGCCCTCGGCCTCGACTGCTTGCCACACATGATTTTAGAGGTTTATGTATAATATCGTGCTTTCCCCTGGCTCACCTGTTATAAAGTAAACATGAGAAGTGACTGTGCCAGCCTCAGCCGAATATTATTCGGCAGAATTATTAGTTTTGAAGCCATTTTCCGTGCCTTTCTGAATAAGGTATTTGGCTTCGGGCATACCCCTAGCATTTATTTTCCGACACGCACTGTAATTGGTAGACCAGTCACAACAGACTGGGCCATCTGACCAATCAGGGGTGCGTTTCCCAAAAGCAACTATGGCCGCAAGTTCTGTCATTAGCAATAGATTTCAATGGAACTTGCGACCATAGTTGCTTTTGGGAAATGCACCCCAGAGCAGAGTAGGCTCCTGGAAAGGAGGGGTTTAGAGAGACTTTATCCTTTATCAAACCGTTTCAGACACTGTGAGAAAAAATGTGATGCTGCAATGTATATTATGAGAAAAATAAAGTATTTTTTGCCCTTGGATGCATGTAAACCTATTGTAGGAGGCCTCCAAAACAAATTCGGAACTTTTAAAATAGCATAATACCCAGCAAGCAATTTTGCTTTTAAAAGACGTCTAATAGCCGTCCAAACACAACCCTGATGTCTAGGCTAAACCAAGACAAAATTTGGGCTGTCAGTGAAAATTTTATAGACGTCTAACCATAGCCCAAGAATAGACTAGTCATCTAGAACATGAACATGTCAAAAAAAAAAGAAAAAGAAAAAAAAAAAAAAAAGAAAGAAACCAAATACCTTGTAATCACTGTTGACTTTGCTTACATGATGGAATATCATACATCTCAAAGTTATTTTGGCAAAAACAGCATCTAACCAAATTCAAGGTTATTTTGGCTAGAAGTGGGTTACTCCTAGCCGGACTATATCGGGTCTATAGTTAACAGACATGGTGAAATGACGTCTATTGCTTGCTGGGTAGTGGCACTTTATAAGGCTTACTGACTTACTATAACCATAACACAATAGTTTGAACAATTCACACTATATTACAAACACAACAGCTATGCAATACAAAAGTCGTCTTGTGAAAATCAGGATTATTATGTGTTTTATTTGCATTAAAGTCTCCACGGCTGCCCAGTCTGTTGTTTCTCAATATATAATTCCACTTGTAGGCGAGTCACATTTTGCCCTTGAAAAAAAAGCTCATCATCATTAGTCTAGAACTGCATTTGCTCAACACACGCTTGCTCATTTGGTTCACTCAGAGCTAATGGTGCCTTCAGTGTCATGCCACTCAATCAAAGTCCTGGTCTCTAGGCCTCTCTTTCAACGTGGCATCACACATTTTTGCGAATGCCACTGAGCTGTAATTCAAATTGATTCTCTGAATATGACAAATGGACGTTTAGTTGCTCAGCTAAGATCATTGAGACTGTAATATTTCTTAGAGCACATCAAAGCACAGTTTTAATAGAGATGAATCGAATGGAGATCTAAAAGAGAAATCTCCACTGCAGACCTCAAATTTAAACTGCCATGGGCACAAACATCTACAGAGCCAGTGTTGGCCTACTAGTGAGGTAGCTAATAGGAATAAACCCAACTGACATTTAATGGGTGTTTATTTTGGAGGGAATCTCTGGCTGTGAAGCCTCTTCTGAAGGTGGCTGGGATGCTTTGTGTATGCTAAATGATGTCTAAGTCTTATGTGGTCGCAGTTAAATCCACTAAACTAAAGAGTCTTCAGAGTTGTTTTGCATTCTGCTTCAGAAGTATTAAACAACTAAAAATACTGGAACCATAGCAACCAGCTACTTTAGACCTTTTCCCACCTGCTCTGTAATTTGCTGCAAATGATCGTCTGATGCCAAACTCTTGTGCACAAACACAAAAAAAAATCTGACCCTCTCTACCACAAATATTCTCAAATGGTGGTCTGTGAAATTTTCTTTGACTGTCGACTGTAATTAAAATAAAAGCTTTTATGTGCATACTTTAGCAGGCTACTTAGATTCACTTTGGTGGGTGAAAAGAGCAGCACAGGTTCTATAATTGAGGTAGAAGTGGGTTGGGATGAAACTTTCTGTCTCCAAATGAAGCAAAACAGAAGTGACTGGAGAATGTCCCTATCTAAGTTAAGAGACTACTAAAAAACAGTTTTCTACTGTTTAGAGCTTCAAGTTATTGGCTTTCATAGCTTTCAAATCATTTTTTTTTTTTTTAAATCAAATTGTGCTTTAACATTTTTTAAACTACTGTTTATCAAAATAAGCAAGAGCTGGGTTTTCAAATAAAACCATCAAACTCCAGTGCCGTGTATTATTTATAGATTTTAGCATTATCTATAACAGACAGTTTCACTGTGCATGCAAAAACATGGTGTGTCTGTATACTTTGACTTTCAAATGACCCTTTAGCCAACACAGACTTTCATACACATGCCAAGCTCACTTTTACATCACATACTTTAAATACACAAGCACACTAAACTGTTACACACACAATGTATATTAAGATTATTCATCCATTGGAGAATATGTAGGTCTTCATTTGAACAAATTTTACTGAATCTGGCAGTGAGTTATGCAATACTTTTTCTCCTCATATTTTTTTCATAACTTATGGCTTTTGGCATTAAAAAAAGTATTGTGTATTATACTGTATGTCTGCACATTGTGTAAATTACATGTTTTGATTTTCTCTGCACATTTCATTTGACGCCTCTGAATTATTTATTTATTTATGGGTTCATTTATTTTGCACTTTTTTTTGCATAATCTGCAAGCATATGATAATATACACTCATATACTGTATGTAAATACAGTTCCTAAATAGTAAATCAATAATTTATTATATCACATTTATGACATAAAGGGATTACCACTTAATACATTTTTTAATACTGTGGGAAATTGAAACCTAATAATGATGCATTACAATGGCTCAGTAGAAACTAATTTATTTAGGCAAATGCAATACTATACAATCTCACTGAACAATTACTAGCAATGCTGTTTTGTTGTTTCATTATTTTATTATAAATCAGACTTTAATATGATTATACGCCACACAACAAACAGCAGAGGAACGCAGCCTCTAAATTAAAATTAACTGCTAGATGATATACAAAGTCAAATAACTCATTATGAAGAACTTGATGACTTTAGTTAATGAACAGTTTTGTTTCTAAAACAAAACAAATATTTTATTTTTAGCTTAACCTTTCAATTGTTGGTTTATTTCACATGGACATTTTTATTTCTTCCTTTTCAATATTTTATGTTCGCTTTATTGACAAAGAAAATCTCTCGGAGGCCTGAAGCCACACATATATATGCCTCCGCTCACTTGGCAGCACAACATTGTTTGTAACTCACCCTGCTTTCGTTGTAAAATGGTTTCTATATTGCTCTGAGGATATTTGTAGTTCAGAGGCACAGACTGCTGATGAACTGCCAGAAGATAAAACCTGCAAACAGCACGGCTCATTGATTATGACACGTGATCTCCCCTTCATGAATGAGAGACACTGTTCACTCACCAGGAGCGTGACTGATTAACACATGGACATTTATGCTGGAGGCTGACATTACATCTTTATTTTCTCATATTAGAGAAGATGCTGCAGTGCACATCAACAGCGGTGGAGATCTAAGTGATGCATAAGCACTCGGCTGCCTCCTCAGTATTTTCTAATTAAAGGCAGTGCAGGCTTTAGCAGAATGGAGCAATAAATCACCCGTTCTCAGGTGCATTGCCCATGAGGTGGCATTTTACTGTCAGTTAAAATGACTGTGCCTCCCCTCAATATTTCTGTGCAGAAATACCTCACCTCAAAAAGAGAGAGAGAGAGAGAGAGAGAGAGAGAGAGAGAGAGAGAGAGAGAGAACAAAGTTCACTTCAAATACGCAAATAAAGCTCTGTCTGTTTCATACAGCCTTTTTTCAGTATCAGGGCATAGGAGTGTGCCAAAGCACCAAAGTTTAAATCTGGTGATTTTGGGAGCAACATTTTTTACTATTATCTTACATGACAGAAGCCAGGATCTAATCCATCCAAAGGACACAACGGGATATCCAACCAGTATTGGGGAGTAACTAGTTACATGTAACAGAGTTCAAAATTTAATTACAAAATAAATGTAACTGTAATCCGTTACAGTTACTGAGAAAAAATGTGTAATTAAATTACAGTGACTTATGAAAATGTTAACGATTATGAAGGGGGTTACATCTGAATAGTTTCTGTAAAAAGCTACAGTAGGATATGTTGAATAATATTAATTTGTTGCTTTGCCTGTTTTTGATGTGCACGATGCCTCCTGACTTTTAAAGGCCGTTTAGTAAAGCGGTGCTATTCTGATGCTTTTGATTGGCTCTATTGTTTGAATTTTCAGTGCACCACGTCTGCCAATTACATCAATCCACATTGTCACTGAAAGCTTTAGGCTACAACCAGTCTGAGAGCCACAAAGCACAGGTGAGTGATAAAAATGCATTCCAGTTTCATCCAGAAATTAGAAAAGGGCGCAAATATAACAGTTCAGTGCAAACTATGTTTGCCAACTATTAAAATGCTATCAACATCAAAGGTTTTAATGTCGAACCTGAGGAAGCATCTCCTATGACAACCTTAAGCGCCACCTAGTGGACAAATCTCTCTATTATGATAAATTATTGACTATAGTTTGTTAGGGCCCTATCATACACCTGGCGCAATGCGACGGCAGGTGCGACGCAAGTGTTTTTTGCTACTTTCAGCCTGATGCAGATCATTTTCACGTCCAGCATCACGTTGTTTAAATAGCAAATGCGCTCGCGCCCATCTGTTTGCCTATGGGCGTGTTTCTCTGAAAACGAGGTGTGTTCAGGCACATTGTTGGCCCAAATTCCGTCATGTTAATAGCGAATCCGCCATGGTGCAAGCGCAACTGGCTTTTAAAGGGAATGGGAGATGAGACTCTGATTGGTTTATTGCACGTTACGCCCAAAACACACCCATGACTCATTAAGAGACTATCATCGGCGCGCCGACCGTTTTTTCCGTCGTTAAACTAGCAAAAGTGGATTCGGACATGCCCTAAGTGCACTTGCACCATGTGCTTCAGACCATGTGCTCAGATCATTAAAATAGGGCCCCTAATCAGAAATTTCCTACTTCCCAATCCTTTCAAGCTCGTCACATTCAAATGCTTTGTTGTCGGAAAGAACAGGAATCATGGAGGACACCAGGTTTATAATCATATTAAAGCCAAAATTATATTTAGCGTCCCATTCATTGACAACCATATAAACAATCACCATACTATCTAGATCGTTAGCTTAACCTGACAATTCTGGAATTTGGGTCAAATACAGGCTATTTTCATTGTGTATAAAACATAAAATATGCTTCAAATAATTATTCATATGTAAATATGCATTACTTTAACGACAAGACAAGGCGATGTAGCTGTTGTGGAAATAAACTAATAAAGAATAGCAGTCACACTTTTACATGGTGTTTGAACATAAATGTGTGTCGGCAGTGTGTGTACACAACTACCCTATAATGGTAAAAATCCACCCACTCTTCCCTTTTTTAATCCCCATAAATCATAAGCAGCATCACAGACCAAGCCGTTTCACAAAATGCTTAGGCCCCACCCACTGGTGACGATCTCTGCCGTTAGCATAGATCCCACCCAGAGTACACCATGTTTATATCCTGCTAGAGCATCTAGTGATAAAATGTCTCAGCTATGTTTACGTTATCATTGTTCTGTTGTCGGCTGTAATGAACGTAATGGTCTCCATAAACTCCCGGCATCTGAGCCACTGAGGATGCAGTGGATTCATTTAATTTTATAAAGGGAATGTGTTCAAGAAAATAGCTAAATTCGTATATGTTTGTGTGAATCATTTCAACTGAGTGCTTTGCAAACAAGGATCAGTAAAACGCATGATTTGCAAAAGAGTTGATTCTCAAAGATGGATCAATATCAACTGTTCGTGATCAAACTTCATATCCAGAACACATAAGTACTGCCTTTTGTTTTGTGAATGTTTGCAAATCGACTTTCTGAATGTGCTTGTTAGCACGTTGTCTCTTACTGTATTCACAGAGACCAGTTGTTATTTTTATTTTTAACCAGAAAACGTTCATCATCTGTATAATTTATAAATGCAACTTTGCTCTGTGAATAGTCAGAGACAATGGTAACTTTAGCCACATTAGCTGTACAGCATGCTAACAAGCACATTCACAAAACATAAAGTGCGGTACTTACGTGTTCTGGATATGAAGTTTAATTATGAACAGTTAGTATTGATCTATCTTTGGGAATTCTATTTGCTGTGTGAGGTTCTCCAGTTCTGTTGTTGCCATAGTAAGCTAACTGCACAAGCTTAGCTTACTACGGTATTTTGTGGGGTATTTTGAGCTGAAACTTCACAGACACATTCTGGGGACACCTGAAACTTATATTACATCTTGGCATAATAGGGCCCCTTTAAAACTGCTGTCGGTTAATTTGATGGATGAACTTGCACCTCGACTTTTGTCATTTCAAATGTGATAAGACTTTATTTATTTACATTGCCATCTTTGATATTACTTATACATACTATAGTTACAGTTGATAGATTCTGTTGCATTTTCATACAGACAGCATTCGAGGAGTTGGTGGTGTGACCATGCGAACAGGATATTTCAACACTCAAATTTTAAAATCATTCTCAAAACTGGCCTTGGTAAAAAAAAAAAAGAAAAAAAAAAAGAAAAACCAAACAAAACAAATCAATGTCTATTGAGAGTAACGTTGGATTTAAAAGAGAAGTGTGCTGTGCAGCAAAAAAAATGGAAAAGACTGAATGTTTTCAAACAGTTACCACTGAACACTTTGCTCATCTGCCATTGGTCTGTCAAACAGATAGTCCCGTCCCAAACTCATTGATTGAGCCAATGTTGCTGTGAGCCACTCAAGGCAACAGTGTTTTCAGACTACTGCAACATTAGCCTACAAATTGTGTGCTTATAGTTTTCTCAGCACATTAAGCTGGAATAGAAGGTGTTCTAATACTGAAATATCACACACTTCACCTTCATGCAAGCTTAAAAAGAATAAAAATGCAATCAGGTAGAACAAAAATACAGCACAATGCACCTGAGAATGAGGTGAAGACAGAACCCAGCAACATTTAGATTGCAAAGTGGTTTTTACGGTCTCATAAATTAACTTTAATGGAAAGTTAATGAGATGCACAAGCAGAGTGCATTAATAAAATCAATCTCTTTGTAATATAACAAATGTCCCAGGTAAAGGCATAAAACTGTTGCATCAGCCACACATGAGTTCATGCTGTTGTGTGCTAAAATTGAGGTTCTCAGATATTGATTTAGTTAGATGTCTTAAGACCATTAATGAACCACAACAAAACATTTGGGTTGATCTTGAGTCAATAGGATGCAACATTATTTGGAGTCAAGTTTTCTTATAACAATTCCTTGTTGCCATTATTTTAAATTCTTCTTGAGTCAGTACTTAACATTAGTCAGAATGGATTCTTGTTTTGATGCCTGACTATTGCTAATAGTTGCCCTAAAGATATTTGCTGTCATCCACTGATCTTCATAAGAATGAAAAATGATGTGGCATGTTCCTACATGTGCACATTTAAATTTTTCATAAAACAACATGGTTGCAGTTTATTAGTCTGGCATTTGTGAATGAAACAGGATATTGAATGAGAAAAATTTGGGGTGGGAATTGGACATTTTTTCTCTTGTTTTTCAGTAAAAATATCTAAACAGGCATAGAACAAGATAAACTTACTTGAGAAGAAAATATCATAATTTCATAAATTTCTTTCTTTTTCTTTTCAGAGATTACTAAATTAAGCTTATTTTTCTTAACTCATTAGCATTTGTGTTTGTTTTTTTCGGTAACACTTTAACAATAAGTATTAATGTATTAACTAACATGAACTAACAATAAGCAATATATTTGTTACAATATTTATTCATCTTTGTCAACGTTAGTTAATAAAAATACAGCTGTTCATTGTTCATGTTTGTTCACATTAACTAATGTTGACAAATACAGTACATTTGATTTTAATAATGTATTAGTAAATGTTGAAATTAACATTAACTAAGATTAATAAATGCCATAGAATATTGTTCATTCTTAGTTCGTGCTAACAATAGTAGTTAACAAATGTTAACTAGTGAAACCTTACTGTAAAGTGTTACAATTTTTCTAAAATGGAAGCATACATGCCACTAAATTGTAATGTTACATTTTGTTAGATTTATTCTTGAATATTCAAAGGTGAAAAGATGTCAGGCGGGACTTTGCTTTATCCATTGGGAATTGACTGGAATATGAAAAACAAACTTTTTCTTTTCGGAAATAACATGAACTTATGAATTAACCAGTAACATGCAGCAAGAAAGTGTAAAATGAATTTTAATTTCATGCTGATGTTAAGGTCATGAGTACTTTAAGAAATTGAAATGCCAATTTATTAATAGTTTGGAGGATGACTGTCCTGTAATACAATAGTATCTCAGCAGAATTGAAAAATGACACTTTCTTAAAAATATAATTTGCTCGCACAGTAACAGTACATACAATGTAATTTAATTGATAAGCAAGGACGGGGACAGGAGACTCTTCTTTATCTCTGTTGTGCCTGGGAACGTTCTTATCTCCCTGGGCTCTACACAGATGGCTTTAAGGTGACTGGCATGAATACTAATAACTTACTAGTTTTAATAATGCATAATGAATAGTCTTGAGTAAAGTGTCTAAAGCTGATGCGAATCCGGTTGTTTTTCTAAAAGAAGTGCACTTTTTGCAAAGTGGCTTGCATGTTCCATTAGCAGAATGTCAGCTGATCTTCTAATTCTCTTAACTTCTCTCACTGCATCCTCACAGACTTGACATTTCTCTGGATCGATATAAGTGCCACACAGAGTGGATCATATTACATGAAAAGCCACTACTCAGTTGCAACTAAATGACATATAGAGATTATAGTCTTTCTTTCTTTCTTTTTTCTTTCAAATTAAATTAAATTTGTAGATTTGCTGGTGTGCTTGGGATCATTGTACAGTTGCATGACCTAATTTTGGCCAAGCTTTAGCTGTCGGACAGATGGCCTCACATTTGATTCTAGAATACTATGGTATACAGAGGTGTTCATGGTCGACTCAATGGTGCCCAGGGGTCTTGTCGCTGCAAAACAAGCCCAAATCATCACCCCTCCACCACCGTGCTTGACAGTTGGTGTTTGTGCTGATATTCTGTGTTTGGTTTTCTACAAACGTGGCACTGCATTATGACCAAACATCTCCACTTTGGTCTCATCTGCCTATTCTCCTGGCAACCCTTCCAAACAAGCTATACTTGTTTAGTCTTTTTCTTATTGTACTGTCATGAACTTTAACATTCAATATGCTATCTGAGGCCTGTAGAGTCTGAGGTGTAGCTCTTGGCTTGGTTTCTATTAGCATTGCACGGTCCGACCTTGGGGGTGAATTTGCTGGGACGTCCACTCCTGGAAAGATTGGCAACTGTCTTGAATGTTTTCCACTTATCCTCACTGTAGAATGATGGACTTCAAATTGTTTGGAAATGGCCTTGCAACCCTTCCCAGATTGATGGGCTGCAACAATTTCTTCTCTAAGATCATTGCTTATGTCTTTCCTTCTTAGCATTGTGTTAACACACACCTGAATGCTCCAGACCAGCAAACTGCCAAATCTTCTGCTTTTATAGAGGTGGTCACACTTGCTCACGATCAATTAATCAAAGGCATTTGATTAGCAGCAGCAGCTGGCTGCTACTTAAGCCTTGTTTATACTTTCGCCTGGCTCGGCACCACTGCATATGGATATGATAACATATGTATAAAAGTAAATTAAACAACAATCTCTTAACATTTTTTAAATTTCATTAAACATTTTAATTTAATTTCATTAACATTTTAATGAAACATGGACATTTATTTTCATTGAAAAGGCTTATTTCTGCTATTGTAGGCTTGTTTTGTAAATGTAAGAAATTAATTTAGACAAACGCAAACTGGATGTACATGCTCAGCTAGAATCACCTCAAAGTCGTGCATCTTCGGAAGCGGAGCCGCGCGCAAAGTTACAAAAAAGGCTGTGCACACCGCCACGCAAAATAGGGGGTGCATCCTACCGACACTGCGTCCTTCCTATTCCAGTCCTTCTGAGGCCTGTAGACTAGAGTCCTCAGAATGAGACGGTCTAGTAAGTGTGCATGGCTACGTCACACACATTTCTGCCCCCACAGTCACGACACGAAAATAGTATTAAAACTTAATTTTGGAAAAATACTTTGTATTACAAATCTTTATATTAACTGGCTTTCTATTAATGCAATACAGTGAATGACAGCTGTCTGCGGTCGCCCAGTGGCTTACATTATTGTCAGTTTAGTGTTAGTGATTAATTTACAGCAAAACAAAAGATAACATCTATGCTTTCATGTCCGAAAACATTATTTTTGTCTTACATTTCATAATAAACTCAGACAAGTTCAGTACCGACTCGTTTTCCGTCAGTTTATTTTCGTGAATTGGAATGTGTGCAAAGGATTGTGGGTGATTTAAGGCCACGAAGGATACATCCGATGCATCCTTTAAAACAGGATTCGTAGGATGCAGCCTTCCATCCGAGAAACAACCAGTTGCGCACACCTTTGCACCCGTGTGGATGCGGCGAGTAACCAGACTTTGGCTTTACCCTCTTAATTCCTATAGAAACAGTAAGGGTGTACTTTCTTATTTTTTCACACATGGCTTCTCCATTTTGGCCTAGTTTGGCACAGTGTAATATGTCATGTGATGTTGTTCATCTGAGGTTTTATTTACCTAATTTTAAGATCTTTTAAGTTTTTTTTATTATGTCCTGATAAGTAAAACCATATAATTCAAAGAGAGTTTACTTTCTTTTTCACATGACTGTAATCAGTCAGTATTTTTGTCTTGTTTTCCAGCAGAAATAATAAAGTTAAGTTTACTTGATAAGCAGAATTTCACTATATATTAAGGCTTGTTTTCGAGAATATGTTTTGAAATAACCTTTTCTTTTTTTTTTTCCTTTTTTTCAAAATGCACAAACGCCACTACATTTCAAATGTTACATTTTGTTCGATTTATGCTTTCAAAAAAAAACAAAAAAAAAAAAAAAAATTTTGTCAGTGGGATAATTCAGAATAATACGTAATGAATAAAGATATAGCCAAGATATATTCTCTGAAAATAAGTCTTATTAACATTAGCTGACACTTAGACCTGTTTATCATTATACTATAGCTATCATTAATAAAAGTATCATAAATAAGAACAATTTTGTTAGGCATTATTTTCCTTGAATATCTTCCCCCCCCCCCCCCCCCCCCCCCCTTATTTTTCCATCAATATTTTCCACTTGACCGCAAAAAAAACTGAAGCCTGAAACTGTGAACACCCTTTGAGTAAGCACTATGACAGACACTAATTTACAGAATTTCACTTGAGGCTAATTGTATGGATGATTCATTCTTTCCAAAGTATTGCAGTTCACTCAGGAACTAACTCCTCATTAGATCAGGAGAGGGAGGCAGTGGCTTAAAAAAGCCTTGACACTCAATAGACAAATGACAGAGAGAAATAAAATTAGATTTATTTAAAGCTGAGATGTGTCCCTCCCCACACTCCCACAAAGACATACAGGCACACAGACACACATTTGAATGCAATCCTCTCCATTAGGCAAGAGCACTCCCCATTATGGGGCCATAAGCAAACTTAGATCAAGGCATGAATTTCACACTCTGCATAATATCAGTGCTCAAATCTGAATCATACGTCATTATAACTGAAGTCCCAGACAGCAACATAGTGTCGGCCCAGATCCGGGCCACATCTGGTACATGTGGATTTCACATGTACCAGATGTGGGCCGGATCTGGGAGTTTACTTTAATGTCAGTTATTTGAAGAAAAAAAAAAAAAAAAAAGATATGGATGTTCTCAGGACATTGATATTCAGAATTAGTAAATATTTGCATGCATCTCTGACTATTTTAGACTAACTTCAGATACTGTACTCAGCACAAAGACAATCCCATAGGGAGATTATTGTTAAAAATCTCAATCTTTCATAGCACTTTCATAGCAGACTTAATGGAGGTCTCAGTAATCAAAGTATTAATTGTGTCTCAGTTTTCTCCTTAGGATAAGAAAGAGAACTGAAAACATTTACTTAAGTAAGGACAATGACTGTGGCTGTTCTTGTATCTTAAGTTTTACCCAACAGTATAATGTCTGAAAGCCAACAGCAACTGACAGAATAAAACACGAAACAGTCAGAGATTCATTTTGTATACTGTAAAGCACAGATCCTTTTGACTGTTTTAACACTGTAGGACCAGTGGTAACTTGTGCTCAGTTCCTGAGCCAAAACAGATGTACAGTAATTGGGCAGGAATTGTTGAAATGTCCAGTAATTAAATGTGAAGTGTGTAACCAGCTGGGACATTTGCTGACCTCTGTCGCCTTGACTCTGGCTAGTGTTCACCATCCTGAATGTGCTTTGAATTTAGGATTTGCACCTGCTCGAGTAAGTAATGGAACAGATAGAAATCCTTTTGTTGAACCCATGGTCAAGTTACCAGAAAAGAACATTATGTAAATGAAAGGCCTTATGAGTGCATAACACGTAATACAATATCAAATGCAAAGCTTTTTTTTTTTCAACTTTGTACAGAGGAAACACATTATGTGAAGTTAAATTCAGGTGGAAAACACTCAGCAGTGAGTAGTTGGATGCATTTTAGACAACCTATCAGCTTTTCCCTTGGCTGTTCTGGAAGTGAATATCCTGGAAGGCAAGGAACCAGCATTTTCCCCCTGGGTTGCTGTCATAATCTTACACTATCCATTGGTCCATGGTCATACAAGCACAAAATTACATCTCCAAGACTACCAAAAAAGTCTAGAGTTCCTTTTTTGATAGCAATGGCTTGCTGTAGGGTAAAACTTAGAGGGAAGAACTCGACTACAAAGTGGAAATCTTTGCTGTGAATCTCCACAGTGCATTCAACATTCTTTTTGATGAGATTATTGTGGTAATCTTGATGGGTGGAAGCCAGAAACTACTTGAGAGAATCTAAACATGGAGAGGTGTGAAGTATATACCCAACTACTGAGCAGTGTGGGATGTTTCTTCTCTCCTGAGTCTCTAATAACCCTAAAGCACATGTGTCAAATTTCGCTCCTGGGTGGCCACTGTCCTGCAGACCAGCTCCAAACTGCCTGGAAGTTTCTAGTAATCCTGAAGACCTTGATTAGCTGGTTAAGGTGTATTTAATTAGGGTTGGTGCTAAACTCTGCAGGACAGTGGCCCTCTAGGAACTGAGTTTGACATCCCTGCCCTAAAGAAAGAGACCTCGGGGATGTCTCCTTAACAAAATCTTGAGGAATGGCAGGTCCCATCAGACTGTGATGCCACTGTACCTTTTGTCCTTGATGTACATCAACTGTAGACATCTCTACGGTGGCCAAGAGATCTCAACGTGCTGCAACTGAAGAAAACATGCAAATAGAAAAAATACCAGCAAATTAAGAAAACATCTTCATCAGTTTGACAACACGTGCTGTAAGATAAATGTTACTTTGTACAGTCTTCATATTACATTCCTGCAAAGATGACAGAATATTTACTTGCAATTGGTTTCCTGCATCAACACATGAGGGCATTTGCATTAATAATGGAATGGTGATTGAGTGCGACCTGGACCTGGACCGACCAGTAAGTGGTGATATAGTTTATTACGTTTTACGTATGCACAGTATGATGATTTTAATATTTTCCGACATTTCAGTGTGGACGAATACTAGTGTATGGATGGAGTGTTTTGAAATTAAATGAATGTTGGATTAATATAGACATAGCTTTAGTTTTCTTTTTAATTTTATATGCCTTTGTCATTTTTATTAGTTTTTGTTTTATTTCGTGCTGTCAAATAGATTAATATGCTGATTTATTATCAATGTTGGAAACGATTGTGCTGCTTAATATTTTTTTTGGAACCTGTGATACTTTTTTTCAGGATTCATTGATAAATAAAAAGTTAAATAGAACAGCATTCATTGAAAATAGAAATCTTTTCTAACAATATCAATCTTCACTATCACTTTCAAGCAATTTAACACATCCTTGCTGAATAAAATTATTAATTCCTTTAAAAAAATCAGCATATTAGAATGATTTCTGAAGAATCATGTGACACTGAAGACTGTAGTAATGGCTGATGAAAATTCAGCTTTGCATCACAGAAATAAATAATATTTTAAAATATATTATATATACAGTGGGGAGAACAAGTATTTGATACACTGCTGATTTTGCAGGTTTTCCTACTTACGAAGCATGTAGAGGTCTGTAATTTTTATCACAGGTACACTTCAACTGTGAGAGACGGAATCTAAAACAAAAATCCAGAAAATCACATTGTATGATTTTTAAATAATTAATTTGCATTTTATTGCATGACATAAGTATTTGATCACCTACCAACCAGTAAGAATTCCGGCTCTCACAGACCTGTTAGTTTTTCTTTAAGAAGCCCTCCTGTTCTCCACTCATTACCTGTATTAACTGCACCTGTTTGAACTTGTTACCTGTATAAAAGACACCTGTCCACACACTCAATCAAACAGACTCCAACCTCTCCACAATGGCCAAGACCAGAGAGCTGTGTAAGGACATCAGGGATAAAATTGTAGACCTGCACAAGGCTGGGATGGGCTACAGGACAATAGGCAAGCAGCTTGGTGAGAAGGCAACAACTGTTGGCGCAATTATTAGAAAATGGAAGAAGTTCAAGATGACGGTCAATCTCCCTCGGTCTGGGGCACCATGCAAGATCTCACCTCGTGGGGCATCAATGATCATGAGGAAGGTGAGGGATCAGCCCAGAACTACACGGCAGGACCTGGTCAATGACCTGAAGAGAGCTGGGACCACAGTCTCAAAGAAAACCATTAGTAACACACTATGCCGTCATGGATTAAAATCCTGCAGCGCACGCAGGGTCCCCCTGCTCAAGCCAGCGCATGTCCAGGCCCATCTGAAGTTTGCCAATGACCATCTGGATGATCCAGAGGAGGAATGGGAGAAGGTCATGTGGTTTGATGAGACAAAAATAGAGCTTTTTGGTCTAAACTCCACTCGCCGTGTTTGGAGGAAGAAGAAGGATGAGTACAACCCCAAGAACACCATCCCAACCGTGAAGCATGGAAGTGGAAACATCATTCTTTGGGGATGCTTTTCTACAAAGGGGACAGGACGACTGCACCGTATTGAGAGGAGGATGGATGGGGCCATGTATCGCGAGATCTTGGCCAACAACCTCCTTCCCTCAGTAAGAGCATTGAAGATGGGTCGTGGCTGGGTCTGGGTGTGAAACACACAGCCAGGGCAACTAAGGAGTGGCTCCGTAAGAAGCATCTCAAGGTCCTGGAGTGGCCTAGCCAGTCTCCAGACCTGAACCCAATAGAAAATCTTTGGAGGGAGCTGAAAGTCCGTACTGCCCAGCGACAGCCCCGAAACCTGAAGGATCTGGAGAAGGTCTGTATGGAGGAGTGGGCCAAAATCCCTGCTGCAGTGTGTGCAAACCTGGTCAAGAACTACAGGAAACGTATGATCTCTGTAATTGCAAACAAAGGTTTCTGTACCAAATATTAAGTTCTGCTTTTCTGATGTATCAAATACTTATGTCATGCAATAAAATGCAAATTAATTACTTAAAAATCATACAATGTGATTTTCTGGATTTTTATTTTAGATTCCGTCACTCACATTTGAAGAGTACCTATGATAAAAATTACAGACTTCTACATGCTTTGTAAGTGGGCAAACCTGCAAAATCGGCAGTGTATCAAATACTTGTTCTCCCCACTGTATATATATATATATATATATATATATATATATGAGCAATATCCCACGACTAGCAGTGCGATATGGCTGTATATCAGCACGGCTGTGATTCGGCCGTCGGTAATTTACAGTGTGCTGATATACAGCCATATTGCATGGCTATGAGTGTGATATTGTGTTTATACAACAGTTCGACGGCACAAGGGAGTAAATAAATCAGAAACAACAATGGAGTGTCTTTAAAATCTCTTTTGTGCAGAACTACTTCCTTCCACCACGGATTCAAATCAGTTGACAGTTTGACAGTTTAGCCCAAGCCTCTGTTACTAATTCTAAAACGTCACTTCAGAACTAGTAACAAAAGAAACGTTGAGTTGCTTCATTGAAGCTTATTGTATTATGTAGAGTATTATGGTATTATGAGAGAGAGATCGACTAAAAGAGTGTATTACCTGCATCTGATATAGCATTCATTCTGAATTCATGAATGCCGCCATCTAACGGTTTAATAATATAACTGTCACTGAAGTCAACTATTGCAATCACTAACGGACCCTTTCTCAATACCTAAACCTTAAATACCTTCTCAGTGTCTAAACAAATTGTAAAATAGGCGCTATGTTTATATATGAGTCACATATTTAAGGTCCAAATAACTACATTTTAGCCTAAAAAACTGTTAAAACTACATTTCGTGACACAACAACAGTAGTATTTTTAAAACTTATGGTGGATTTGCTCGATCGCCATGACAGTCGCCGCAAGCAGAGTGATACAAACGGTGAAACGGTTTAAGTAATGGTACTGGGGGAATATCACAATCAGATTCGAAAACCAGAAAGAACTGCTGTATAAATATATATATATATATATATATATACACAGACACACACACATTATATATATATATATTGTGACAAGCTAGTGCTGGCTCCCTACTCGTCACCCATGGCAATGCTAATTAGGGCAACACCTGGCAGGTCCCAGCTGACGGCCATGAGGCAACCACCCAGAGGCAGATAAAAGCTCCAGCCAGGAGGAACAAAGAAGGAGCTGCTTTGACTCTCACACGGTGCATGTCTATCCTCAGTGTCTCTTCCTTTTTGCCTAGAGAGCGACTGACTTGGTTCCAAGGGAGTGTGGATCACCCAGCTGAGCCGGCTAAAGCTTCCCTCTCTTCACGGGGCAAGGAGGAACTGCACCCCACACTACAAAGCACTTCACTGGCACTAAACCACAGAGACTGAGTTTGATTGCATTGACACTGTTTTGGAAGAATAAAAACACCCCTGGGCGACACTTCACTGCATTTCGTGTCTGTTCTCCTCTCTTCCCGTAGTCAAGAGCGACATTGGTGGAGAATGCGGGCAGGAGACACCAGACACGAGGACCCCGGTGAGGCCACTTCTCTCCCTAGTGTAGGGGATGTAATCCGGCATCTCGCTGAAGTGTCAGTCCGTCAACAACAGTTGTCAGAACGGCTGGTGGCACGACAAAACCAGGTGGCAGAGGAAATGATGCGGCTTCGTGCAGACTACACCAGGACCCTGTTGGCTGATGTCCGACCTCCAGGGCAATCCATGACCCTTTCAAAGATGACGGAACAGGACGACCCAGAAGTTTTTTTGCACACGTTCGAGGTGGTTGCAAGGAGAGAAGGTTGGAAACAAGGGGAATGGATAACGAAATTAGCCCCCCTCCAGATCCTGGCTCAGGTAGGCCTCTCCCCAGTCTGCGCGGCTCAGAAGGTCCACGATTGGGTTTATGATGCGCGGATACCCATCCGCATGCAAGCAGCCCAACTGAGCCGACTCATTAAACTGTGGTTAGAATCAGACGGGGTCACCGTGACTGATGTGATCGAGAAGGTCACCGTAGATAGACTGCTACGTGCACTACCCCGCCCCCATCGGTGCACTGTCGGGCTCCAAAATCAACACACAGTACCTGAGTTGGTGGAAGCGGTGGAGTTGTCTGAGGCTGCAGCGGCAAGGGAATCGGGAGAGAGAGCCGCCTTCTTTCCCCATAGAGGCACTGGAGAACAGCAAGGCATGAACAGCCCCCACAAGTCGGGGAGCCTGGTGGGCCCCTCTCAAGCACCTGAACAGGATGAGCCCATGCCGACTGACCCGAATCCGCCAGAGGCCCGGGCCTGGATGGCGGGGTGTATTGTGCATCATATCGTCCCCGTCGGGGCCCCAGAGGAGGAGGTCCGGGTGAACGGCCGCCGAGTCCGAGCCGTGTTGGACATGGGCAGCAGTGTCAGCCTCATTCAACCCCAGCTGCTGGGAACCACAAAACCGGGCAGGTCTCTCCTTCCAATCACCTGTGTCCATGGGGACACGAGGTATGTGCCAGCCCAAATCGTCTCAATCTCTGCTTCCCCAGGAACCTGGATGGTTGAGGTCAGGGTCTTGAAGGACCTGCCGGTACCGGTCTTGCTGGGACGGGACTGGCCAGGCTTGGAGCAGCTCCTAAGAGGTCGCGACAACCCTGGGCACCGGAGGGGAGGAGGCTGACCCCGGAAAATGAGAGCTCATCAGGCTTACCTTACGAATCTTGAGGTTTTCTCTGATCTTTTCCAGCAAATCACAGGGAGCGGGTCTCTAGGAAGAGAACAACGAGAGGACGAGCGCTTGAAGCACTGCTGGCCACAGGTCAGGGTGGTCAATGGCGCTGAACGCCAGCCACCTCCGCACCCCTCTCCACATTTCATTGTAAAGAATGACCTGTTGTACTGTGTAGCCGAAAGACGGGGGGAGCTAAAGGATCTGCTGGTACTCCCACGTAGCAAAACCTAGAGGGTCCTCCACCTAGCTCACTCCCATCCACTGGCCGGCCACCTCGCAGCAGATAACACGTTGCAGCTGATAAGGGATCGCTTCCATTGGCCGGGCATGAATGCGGAGGTGAAACGGTTTTGCCAGTCCTGTGCAGTGTGCCAACTAACGGCTCTGTGGAGACCAGCCCCCGCCCCCTTGATTCTGCTACCAGTAATCGAAGTCCCGTTCTCACGCATCGGGATGGACATCGTGGGACCGCTGCCGAAGTCGGCACGAGGCCACGAATACATTCTGGTTCTGGTGGATTATGCCACTCGTTATCCTGAGGCCGTTCCCCTTCGACAGGCCACGGCCGCCGCTATAGCCCAGGAGTTGTTTGTTCTATGCAGCCGGGTGGGGATTCCATCGGAAATCCTGACGGACCAAGGCACTCCCTTCGTCTCCCGGGTCATGGCTGATCTGTGTAAGTTACTACAAGTGAAATACCTCCGCACGTCAGTATACCACCCCCAGACAGATGGTCTAGTAGAACGCTTCAACCAGACCCTCAAGCGGATGTTAAAGCTAGTGGCAACTGAAGATGGACGCGATTGGGACCGAATGATCCCCTATGTGCTCTTTGGGATACGAGAGGTGCCCCAAGCTTCCACTGGCTTTACTCCGTTCGAGTTGCTGTTCAGGCGACAACCCCGTGGGCTGCTGGATGTCGCCAAAGAGGCCTGGGAACAACAACCCTCCCCCCACCGCTCTTCCCGTAGTCAAGAGCGACAATATACACTGAACAAAATTATAAACGCAACACTTTTGTTTTTGCCCCCATTTTTCATGAGCTGAACTCAAAGATCTAAGACTTTTTCTATGTACACAAAAGGCCTATTTCTCTCAAATATTGTTCACAAATCTGTCTAAATCTGTGTTAGTGAGCACTTCTCCTTTGCCGAGATAATCCATCCACCTCACAGGTGTGGCATATCAAGATGCTGATTAGACAGCATGATTATTGCACAGGTGTGCCTTAGGCTGGCCACAATAAAAGGCCACTCTAAAATGTGCAGTTTTATCACACAGCACAATGCCACAGATGTCGCAAGTTTTGAAGGAGCGTACAATTGACATGCTGACTGCAGGAATGTCCACCAGAGCTGTTGCCCGTGAATTGAATGTTCATTTCTCTACCATAAGCCGTCTCCAAAGGCGTTTCAGAGAATTTGGCAGTACATCCAACCGGCCTCACAACCGCAGACCACGTGTAACCACACCAGCCCAGGACCTCCACATCCAGCATCTTCACCTCCAAGATCATCTGAGACCAGCCACCCGGACAGCTGCTGCAACAATCGGTTTGCATAACCAAAGAATTTCTGCACAAACTGTCAGAAACCGTCTCAGGGAAGCTCATCTGCATGCTCGTCGTCCTCATCGGGGTCTCGACCTGACTGCAGTTCGTAGTCGTAACCGACTTGAGTGTGCAAATGCTCACATTCGATGGCGTCTGGCACTTTGGAGAGGTGTTCTCTTCACGGATGAATCCCGGTTTTCACTGTACAGGGTAGATGGCAGACATGTGTGGCGTCGTGTGGGTGAGCGGTTTGCTGATGTCAACGTTGTGGATCGAGTGGCCCATGGTGGCGGTGCCGTGACGAGATTGTTGTGCCATTCATCCACGACCATCACCTCATGTTGCAGCATGATAATGCACGGCCCCATGTTGCAAGGATCTGTACACAATTCCTGGAAGCTGAAAACATCCCAGTTCTTGCATGGCCAGCATACTCACCAGACATGTCACCAATTGAGCATGTTTGGGATGCTCTGGATCGGCGTATACGACAGCGTGTTCCAGTTCCTGCCAATATACAGCAACTTTGCACAGCCATTGAAGAGGAGTGGACCAACATTCCACAGGCGACAATCAACAACCTGATCAACTCTATGCGAAGGAGATGTGTTGCACTGCGTAAGGCAAATGGTGGTCACACCAGATATTGACTGGTTTTCGGACCCCCCCGGACCCCCCCGGATCCCCCCAATACAGTAAAACTGCACATTTTAGAGTGGCCTTTTATTGTGGCCAGCCTAAGGCACACCTGTGCAATAATCATGCTGTCTAATCAGCATCTTGATATGCCACACCTGTGAGGTGGATGGATTATCTCGGCAAAGGAGACAGATTTGTATACTCAGAACATTTATTGCTTATACTTTTAAATGATTTCTTTAGTATTATTTTAAAAGCACACTCTATACTTGGAAACGCATGTAATCTAACCTGTCCTCAGCGTTAGGTCACAATGTAAAACTGCCAAACAAAGTGTTTAAAAATTCAACAAATAAAAAAATACTCAGTTACATTAAAAGGCGGAGATCTTTAAGATATCAAACAATACAAAAAGTAAATATTGAATTATATTTTAGATTTATATTTTATATTTTATTGAATTATAATTATAGCTATAAAAGTTGTGTCCTCACTTTGCGTCAACTCCGTCAGGATTTTTTATAATTCTGAATAAATCAGGCAGTGTCATGGGCAGCTTTAACTCTGAAGAGCACTTACTATTTCCTGCTCATTGTGGATCTCACAGTAGGACACAAAGTCCTGGAAGTTATATATTTTTTTAATATTTTAAACAAACAATATTGAAGTCTCTGCGGTCACAGCCTTAACATGTCAACTCCGTCATCGCAGTGTAATAGTTTCTGTAAATAGTTGTGGGATAAATTTTGCCATTTTGATAAGTTTATTAAGGCAGCTACAACTGAGGAAAAAAACTAAATTCCTCCACTGTACAACACGTGGTTAAGGTGGAAAAAAAATACATTTTGTCAACTCCATCAGACGTCAATTCCGTCAAGTTTTATGTCTGATGGTTGACAAGTGCTCTTAAAAAGTCTGTATAATGTGATTTAATATGTTTTTTGCATATGGGGAATTCTTCTAATGCTGTTTCATGATTCTATTTACATATACTGTATATTTGGCCTCAGCTCGACCTTTGTCAACACCGTCAGTATTTATCAACTCCATCAGTATTTTACACCGTCAGGTGAAGGTTTTTGTTAATTTTGAAAGAAATGTCTTTTTTTTTTTTTCAATTTATTGTGTAAAAATGTTAAAACATCAATGGAACTACATGATATTATGTCTTAATTACCTAAGAACATTGGTGATATATGTTTAATATTAAAAGGAGGAAGGAGAATTAAGGAATTTAGAAACTGGGTTGTTCATAATAATGTGAAAACAAACAAAAAATAAACAGAAAATGTATTTTATGACAATTTTTAGAAAAAGGTATTTAGAAATAAGCCTGTTCCCTTACATGGTTCATTATCTGAGACCTTTGTCTACAAAAATACCAGTTTTTAATAATGTAGTGTTAGTTTTTAAAAAACATGTTTCTAAAACATGTTTTGTCCCTTATCTCAAGAATCAGTGATTTATGTTTGGTTTAAAGTGACATGACATGTAGCCAAGTATGGTGTCTCATACTCGGAATCCAAGTGCACACACGCAGCAGTGAGTATTGAACACACACACCGTGAACACACACCCAGAGCAGTGGGTAGCCATTTTTGCTGCAGCACCTGGGGAGCGATTGGGGGTTAGGTGCCTTGCTCAAGGGCACCTCAGTTGTGGGTAATGAGAGTGGAAGAGAGCGCTGTTCATTTACTCCCCCCACCTACAACCCGCAACCTTCAGGTTACAAGTCCGACTCTCTAACCATTAGGCCACAACTGCCCCTAAAATAAAATCTCTTTTAACTTTTAATTTTAAATTGCAGTTTTTCATAATATATATATATACACTCACCTAAAGGATTATTAGGAACACCCGTTCAATTTCTCATTAATGCAATTATCTAATCAACCAATCACATGGCAGTTGCTTCAATGCATTTAGGGGTGTGGTACTGGTCAAGACAATCTCCTGAACTCCAAACTGAATGTCAGAATGGGAAAGAAAGGTGATTTAAGCAATTTTGAGCGTGGCATGGTTGTTGGTGCCAGACGGGCCGGTCTGAGTATTTCACAATCTGCTCAGTTACTGGGATTTTCACGCACAACCATTTCTAGAGTTTACAAAGAATGGTGTGAAAAGGGAAAAACATCCAGTATGCGGCAGTCCTGTGGGCGAAAATGCCTTGTTGATGCTAGAGGTCAGAGGAGAATGGGCCGACTGATTCAAGCTGATAGAAGAGCAACTTTGACTGAAATAACCACTCGTTACAACCGAGGTATGCAGCAAAGCATTTGTGAAGCCACAACACGCACAACCTTGAGGCGGATGGGCTACAACAGCAGAAGACCCCACCGGGTACCACTCATCTCCACTACAAATAGGAAAAAGAGGCTACAATTTGCACGAGCTCACCAAAATTGGACAGTTGAAGACTGGAAAAACGTTGCCTGGTCTGATGAGTCTCGATTTCTGTTGAGACATTCAGATGGTAGAGTCAGAATTTGGCGTAAACAGAATGAGAACATGGATCCATCATGCCTTGTTACCACTGTGCAGGCTGGTGGTGGTGGTGTAATGGTGTGGGGGATGTTTTCTTGGCACACTTTAGGCCCCTTAGTGCCAATTGGGCATCGTTTAAATGCCACGGCCTACCTGAGCATTGTTTCTGACCATGTCCATCCCTTTATGACCACCATGTACCCATCCTCTGATGGCTACTTCCAGCAGGATAATGCACCATGTCACAAAGCTCGAATCATTTCAAATTGGTTTCTTGAACATGACAATGAGTTCACTGTACTAAAATGGCCCCCACAGTCACCAGATCTCAACCCAATAGAGCATCTTTGGGATGTGGTGGAACGGGAGCTTCGTGCCCTGGATGTGCATCCCACAAATCTCCATCAACTGCAAGATGCTATCCTATCAATATGGGCCAACATTTCTAAAGAATGCTTTCAGCACCTTGTTGAATCAATGCCACGTAGAATTAAGGCAGTTCTGAAGGCGAAAAGGGGTCAAACACAGTATTAGTATGGTGTTCCTAATAATCCTTTAGGTGAGTGTATTATGGCCATATCATATTATGATATATATTACCTAAAACTAATAGGTTCTTTTAATAGTTTATAGTTAACAATAACAACACTGTTAATTAATACATGCCTGGATATGTCTAATGCTACTTGAACTAGTTCTAGATCATTTGACATGATGTTTTGGTGCCTAGAAAGCCTTTCTGAAAATTCTCTTAGAAGTATCTTCATACACAAACACTGTCTATGTCATTGATTAACTAGAAAGCGAGGCAGCTGTCTTTGGTTTCGAATACAGTGTTGACAGGTGCACCACTCACAGTCAGTTGGAATTTATTTTTCATGTGATGGTATAACACAGAGACCTGTTATGCAGTTGATATACAGACACTCAGTGACCATTGTTTTCCACACACACACACACACACACACACAAAAAATGTCACTTTTATGGCACAACCACAGATTCCATGATCAACTCTATAGCGTTTATGACTCGTTTATGAAATGTATTACAAGGCCACTGCCGCCAATGGCATGCAACTGTGTCAGAATTAATGCATGACATTGTGAATGTTTTGGCATTGACTCACTATGGAACATCCTGCAGCCCACCCTAGAGCCCACTTCATCACCATCAGCCTTTTTAGTTGCCATAACCAGAGGGGCAGAACAATGCCTTAATATTTACAGTCACATCTAATCCACACTCCCTGCCACAGTAAATTTTGAGTGATTTTGCCCATGGGTGGTGGATTTTGCTAAAATTCTTTGATTGAATCAGTTTTGACACTACATTTTGAATCCCTTTAAGCAAGCTTAATTTTTTACCTATAATGGATGTGTGCATGCATGCATATTGTATGCATGTTGAAAGGACAGCGTATGCCCCTTGCTCATTTCAATATATCTCACAGTTTGCTCTACATTATTTGTGCAGCATCTGATGCTAGCTATAATGTCATGCATTTTACATCAATGCCATGTATACATGATTGCCCCACTACTGTGGATCAAACAACGTGCTTGTTTGTCTGTTACTGTCAGTAAATTTGCAATGAAATTTGTGAATATTTGAGAAAGTCTGCTGACAATTTAGTTCATCAGATGTGGTTAAGTCAGAAATTATTCACAGTTCCCTTTAGAGGAAACTCGCACTGCGTCAAAGATGACACTATGGGGAACACCTCTGAATGATAGCATCTGAAGCAAATGTGAAACTAGACCAATCCTGATTGGTGCTACATTGTGACGCAGCGTGTGACTGTGTACACAGAAGCTTACAAAGGCACGCCAGAACACAACAGCGTTAGCTTCTGTTCTTCAGCAAGCGCTCTGTGTGTGAACTGTCTGTCTTATTTATTGTTGTCTGTCCTGATTTATGATATATATAAAAGATAATGGCGAACTTAAGGCAATTCAAGCAGTGTGTGCCTCCCTGCCCAAAACACAAGAGCTTTGTGTGCATTGCCCGAGAGCGGAGCATGCACGGTCAGCTCTGAAGGTTAGGGTTAGGGTTAGAGACCCACTTTTCGCCCGAACTCGCTGCGGCCCTGCAGAGTTCGCTCCCTCTCACAAGGCTTGTAGAACAATTTGTTCAGTCTTTCCCTGCCGGCCAGCCACTTCAGGGCATTGAACTCACTATCTGCAAAGTACCCGAGGTCAGTCTTTAGAGATTGGTCCCCCAAGTAGACTAGTAGCGCGAGTTCCCTTGAAAGGGTACGTCTCGGGTTACAACTGTAACCCTTGTTCCCTGAGAAGAGAACGAGACACTGCGTCACTGAGAGTGGCTTGCTTCAGCCTATCAGAAGCTGTTGTGTTCCTGCGTGCCTTTGTAAGCTTCCATGTACACCGACACACACACTACGTCACAACGTAGCACCAATCAGGATTGGTCTAGTTTCACACGTGCTTCAGACGGTATCACGCAGAGCCGTTCCCCATAGTGTCGTCTTCAATGCAGCGTCTAGTTCCCTTCTCAGGGAAGAAGGGTTACAGTCGTAACCCGAGATGTTTTTGTTCTATAATTAAAACATCAGGTTGTTGCTTCCTTATTTGCTTCTTTATTTAATTTAGTTGACATTAGGTTTGCGTTATAAGTTGCATTGTTTCTTAAGTCCTTCATTTAATACACAAGAAAAGTGAATATCCTTTGAAAAGTGAAGTCGTGTTTATTGGGTTTCAGGCAGTCAAATATAATTATGTCATGAAAGATCATTAAAATTTAATTTAGGAGGCACTGGAAAAATTCTTATTATTTTATGACTTTCTTCTGTCTATTAGCTTATCACAGAAATATCAGAGACAGTTCCATTTTTACCCCAAAGCATCACAAGAGAGCTCTAATCATGCTGCGTCTGACTCTTGACATAAATGTATTATGAAGACCCTCAAATTGAGCTGGATTTGGCACAAACAGGCTTTGGGCAACTGTCACTTAAAACATTTGCAAAGCATATTTTTTGTCTTTTGTGCCTGTCTTTAAAATGCCCCAATTATTCAGTTTTAAAGGTTCCCAATTTTGGTTTGGATGTGTCCTGCTATAGGTTTACATGCATCCATGGTCAAAAAAAACACTTGTTTTTATGATTTTTATGATAATATACATTGCAGCATCACCTCTTTTCACACAGTGTTATGTACTGCAGAAATAAATGCCCCCTAAAACGCATTTTGCACTGTGCAGTTTCCTGTCTTTCAAGCTGGATCTCAGTGCTGGTTATGGTTTTTGCATTGAATCCACCCCACAAAGTTATACAGATTAATGCATGCTCATAAAAAACACAATGATGTACGCAGCACATCTTGCCTCAAACACCTGTTCCACAGTCCTGCCCTCTATTTATTTGCGCTGAGACAGTCAGCCATTCTACTACCCATAATGACCCTAGGCCTCATAAACCAGACACTAACCTGCTCATGATGTCCAGTTAATTCCTCACCAATTTATGAATTGTCTCATTGGTCACAGACAGACCATATATTCTCTCACAAATCCATTCTCAGCTTGACCAGCTGTCTGAACTGGCCAATGCATGTCACTCAATATTACTCTTAATTGAAAACTTTATATCATGCTTTTAAGATCTGTACAATCTCTGTAGCTGAGAGAATTATGAAATACAGAATCATACACAAGCAAATCTTAAAGGAATAGCCAATGTCTTTCCAAAATTGCATGCCGTTCTTTCTTCCCTTTAAAATAAAAGGAGACATTTGGAATAATGTACTGGTCACTCTTTTCCATGCAAATGAGGTTTGGACCTTCAATAGAACATAAACATCATAAAAGTATCATATGACTCGTTCACCATATTCACCAAGTCTTCTGAAGTCATATGATGAGTCATATTTGAATGATGAACAGAACAAAATGTCATGTTTATCAAAATAAAATTGATAAAAAAAAACATAGACCTTCATTGATAGTATATCAACTTCATTGATAGTATATAGGTTTATGTTGAACTTTATTCTTGTACAAACAGACGCTGTATTAAGCAGTACATAAATTATTGAATGAAAAATGTCTGAAACATTTGAAACATCTGTGTAATATTGCATTTATTTCACTTCAGCTGTGATAAAGTATGCAAGTATGCAAGTACAGCTCGAACGCACTACGGGAAGCAGAAAGTGTCCGACTTCACGTCTCTGTTTGCAGCTCCTCCCCGCCTATATGCGACAACTCTCACCGAGTGGTTGCATCCAGCCACAGCCGACGTCGAACACACCTAATATAACACATGAACCAAGGGAAGCAAGAGCACATAAGGGCAATGGAATAACATGGTCAGGAATTAAGACGTGTGCCGTATCGCCCCATCAAAGTGTGGCTCCAGATGCCCTAACAGCACCCCCACCCAAAACACAAATAGTCCAGGATGGTGGAGTCTCCACCATGTGGTCTTGGGGGAGGGATAGAGGGCCAGGCCCGTGAACAGGAACTAGACCTGGGCCGTGGAGACGTGTTGGCCTGGATCGTGGAGCAGTGGTGGACCTGGACCGTGGATCTATGGTGGACCTACACCATGGAGTCGTGGTGGACCTGGACCATGGAGCAGTGGAGGGGCAAGCCCCGCATCCGCTGGAGCTTGGTACATATAGTGAGGGGGCTGTCATTACATGACTTGGCTCTGACGTGGCAGCCATGATGGCTGGAGACTCTGACGTGACGGCCATGATGGCTGGAGAATCTGGCGTGGCAGCCATGGCGTGACTTGACTCTGGCATGGCCGGCATGACAGCTGGAGACTCTGGCATGGTGGCCATGATGTAATGAGGCTCTGCCGTGGTGGCAGCCATGACGTGAAGAGGCTCTGGCGTGGTGGCAGCAATGACATGAAGAGGCTCTGGCATGGCGACCATTACAGCTGAGGACTCTAGCTTGGTGGCCATGACGTGGGTGAACTCTACCATGGTGGGTACGGCAGAATAAAGACTTGACATGACTTGACATGACTTGTCCTGAAATAACATGAAACTCAGCGAACAGAGGATTACACAAACGAAGCTAGAAAAAGGAACAATGAAACAAGGACTAATGACCAACAAGGAACACCTGGAAGCAATCATACAATGAGCCAATGGCAAACAGAGCAGAGTACCACATGACAAGACAAACCAATAAGACTAGGCTTGTTTGAGATGAGCAAAATCCGTGCAGAACCGATTACCAGTGATCACCGCGAGATGCATGCCGGTTAGAAATGTGTCAGAGTGTAATCCGACTTGCATCAGAGTGTCAGAGTGTGGACAACTCTCGCGATGGCAAGGCAGCCGTGCCGGATTCTGCAGTCAGGCGCAGTTGCTTTCCACCGACTGCACTGATCAAAAGCACAATGGGAAACGACTTGCTGACAACACAGCTTAATGCACATTTGTTTAAACAATCGTGATGTATTGTTCTCTTTAAAAATGTTTGATTTTAAAACTCTGATATCATGTTTTTGTGTGTATAAATTATGTTTGAATATTCCCAACTGTCTGACAGTGCAAAAAGTACTTTGGGTGTCATGTTCAGCATATTTACTTACATATAAAAGCAATATAACTTAAATTACATCCAGTTTATTAGCAACACAGTGCATGAATGTGAATCCCGCGATATCTGCCTTTGATCTCGTAGGTGTCTGATCCACTACGGGAAGAGAGAACTGTCCATCTTGGCTGCACTTTTTTTCACTCCTCCCCCGCCTACTCTTGCCTACATTTCAGGAGAGGTGAGGCACTTCTCAAACAAGCCTAATATAACACATGAACCAAGGGAAGCACGTGACAAGATTACATGAGGGCAAGGGAATCACATGACCAGGAACTAAGACGAATGAGAGAATTACAGTGAGCATTACATAATAAAAGATGAAGTGAATACAAAACCCAAAACCAAAAGTGACAGTATCATACTGGGAGGAGAACCAAGAACTGATAACCTATTAGCCTAATTTCCCATTATGAAAATTGCCTGTCACTTTGGTCCTCTGTTAAATTGTCACCTGTTAAGAGACTCTATGTGCTGCACAATACAATCTCTTCCACCTGCTTCAGGCTGGCAGTCTTTATATACATCTTTATTGACATCCATCCAAAAAGAACTGAATCAGGGCTTTAGCAAAGCAGGCTACATCTTATTAGCTTAGAACTTTGTTTGTTAGCTGAACTAAGCACAGTTAGGACACACTGATGTTGTGAAACACCTCAGCCCAGTCTTGGTCATGAGTAGAAAAATGCTGAACGCATAGGTAATAGCACTGGCCTATAGGTTTTCTGGGTGAAGCAATGAATAGGATAACATTACTGAATAACACAAGCTAAATGAGCCTAGAGGTGATTTGTTAAATGTTCACCTCCAAGGGTCTATGGCAATATAGATCTCAGTTTTATATTAAGGGGCTTGATTTGCATTTTAATGGTCTGTGTCAGGGCTGCAGTTGGCCTCCAGCTATTCTGTTATGGTCTAAGAATCTAATGAAATATGCAAAATGGTACACATCATAAAGCATGGTGCACATCAAAGCCAGACCAAATGCCATTGGATTGTACATCATTATTTGCATTGAATATTTACAATAGCAGAGAAAAATGATAAATTTTACCCAGAGATTTAAGCTCAACAAAGACGAGATTTTCTGTGTGTTTTGTGAGGTGAATACTGTGAAAATAGTATTCAGTTATTCATCAGTGTGTCCCAGTGCCATTGTTAAGATAATTATTCAGTCATTGCTAATCTGGGAAAACCATGTGAGATTTGACTGCAGCTATAGTCTGACACCTGAGGCTTGGGGAAAATCTAATCTCTTCCTCTCTAGATAACACTTCTCCCTGTGAACTAATATCCAAACGTATGTGCCATACAGTATAATACATGCATTATGTACACAGTATTTATGAGGCTGTGCACAGGCACACAGGACACCCCCGCAGCCAATAAGCAAGGGCCCGCTCACGGCCCTATGAGCCAATTATGTTATGGCTAAATTAGCCTATCTACAGTAGAGTTATTGTACTCTGCATAGAAGCTGCATCAAAATGAAAAATACCATGTGTTTTAATGCTCCACAGAGGTGCATTAAAATGCTACCTAAATGGATTTACAAAGACAAAGAGAAAATATTTTAGTACATAATTAATGAAAAATACAGACATAAATATTTAAGAGAGTCCAAAATAACAACTGTTGTGCATGACAACCTCACTTGTGGGTGGGAGAATCCACTTTTGCTAGTTTAACGATGGAAAAAACGGTAGGCGCGCCAGGCGCATGGTCCAAAAGGGTTGTACCAGGTCTCTTAATAAGTCATGGATGTGTTTTGGGCGTAACGTGCAATAAACCAATCAGAGTCTCATCTCCCATTCCCTTTAAAAGCAAGTTGCGCTCGCACCATGGCGGATTCACTATTTACATGCCGGAATTTGTGAGCGGAAAGACTGAATGCTTCTCCAGAGAGGAATCCTTTTATTTTTATATTTAAAAATGTTTGTGTGCTGCTGCGCATCCCTGTTTGTGTGTAATAAGCAGAGTGTATGCACGTTGTGCACCCGGCTCTAGGCGCATATTACTAACACGCCCTTTAAATAACACAAAAAATACTGAGCTATTGACTTTAGACCAGGTTTTTGTTGGTCAATGGCGCAGTCGTTTTCAGTTCCTCAAAATAGCAACGCGCCAACAATGTGCCTGAACACACCTCACTTTCAGACCAGCACGCCCATGGGCAAACAGATGGGCGCGAGTGCATTTGCTATTTAAACAAGGTGGCGCTGGACATGAAAATGATAACTGCGTAGGGGCTGAAACTAGCAAAAAACACTTGCGTCGCACCTGGCGTCGCATTGAGCCAGGTGTATGATAGGGCCCTTATTCTGCATGACCATATTCTACATCCATTAATCCTATATCATACCTAAACAACAACTACCTTACTAACTATTAATTAGCGGTAATTAGGAGTTTATTGAAGCAAAAATCATAGTTAATAGTTAGTTAATAGTGAGAATTGGACCCTAATCTAAAGTGTGACCAAAAATGACTTTTGGTAATTTAGAATTCAGTGTATTTATCATTACGGTTCATAAACCCCTCATTACATGACTGTTATTAGACTGAGCCCATGCTCAAAGTGAAGGATGGGATTTACGAAAAGGTCATATTGTTTACAAATCATTTTTCATAGGCACTGGTAAAGAGTGCAATTACAGCCACGAAGCACTGAAGAACTCGTGACTGTGGATCCACCATCATCTTCCACTGAGTTTAAGGGCTGCCGTTAATTCTGCATGGTGGAGGCCATTGCGTTGTCCTCAGCTTGGAGGTTGCTTTTTATTATCTTGGCGGGGTGGAGCGGCAGTGCGGCACAGAGGTGTTCAGCATTCAGCTCAGAGTTTCAGCCCGCAGAGGCTTCTGGAGAAATGTGAACGCCACTGTCACACTTGGCTGCGGTCCCGATATTCCTTTCTTTCTCTCTCTCTATCTCGCCATCTCTGGGCGGAATACAGAGAAATTCTGAAAAGTGTCCTCCATTTTCTGTTCATGTGCTGTTGAGTCAGATAGTATGTCTAGGGAAGTATCTAATATTTGTCTTCAGGAAAAACCTTCAAATGAGTATAAAATAATGTCAAATGAGTACTTATATCATTTTTTTTCTGTTTAGTTAATTTGCCCCTGTGTTTTATTTCAAAGCAAATGTATATATGTTTGCAGAGACACTTGGCAAATGTATGGACATTCTTACTTTTGTTCCTAAGATGTTTTTTGTTCTTAATGAATAGTCAAACATCAATTTCACCATTCTAGATTCAAATATAAGTATTTATATGTGGCCAGTGTACAGATCAAGATTATATTTCATTGTCAGAATGAGGAGGCAACTCTAGTAGGAAAGAAAACCAGTGAGAGCTCAGAACATACTTGCTTCTCTCTGGTTTTTGATGGATTGCAGCTCTTTGTGTTCCGGAATTACATTGTTTTGTTGAAAATATGCTGCTGACTGAAAAAAAAAGCCTAAAATAGAACCCAAAAAGTGGGATGAAAGACTCTCAACATCATTTTGATAACATAACATGATATAATTTGGTAATCTTCTAAGAAACAAGTGTTGAATAAATTAGGTCTGACTGTGATTTGGTCCTGTCTGCACTGATCTTAATCACCAGGCTGGAGATCACCAGTCTTATTCTGTTAAGGCTAATTCACGGCGCAACCGACCAATGCTGATAATCAGCAGATTGCAGTACATCATTTCTCAGACATTTTACGACCCGTCAAATGCTGATTGAACATGTTCAGTCGGTAAAAACAAGCACAGGGGTAACAAACTGATCCGATAAAACCAGATAAACATATCTGTTGCCATTGGTCGGCATCTGTTCTTTTTTTAACTCATTAAATGTTTTATATATAAATACATACTTTTAAACCATTTTCAAAGTCATGTACACTCACATGAGGTAAAGAATCTCATTTTATCTCATAAAACTCAACTACTAATAGTGTAAAAAAATCTTATCTGTCATTTTACATTAAAATAATGTTAAATTTGCAAATAAATGGTATCCCTGTGTGACACTTGTAACATATTCCACTTGAGGCAAGTTGTGGTTGAACCCAAGTGCAGCATTTATTAAATCCAGAACGTGAACAGGAATACGATGAACATGGACTTGACTTGGCATAGAATCGACAAGAAACATGTACTCACCAACAATGGTACAGGGGATAATACTCAACCAACTGACAAGACAAACATGAGGACTCTATATATAGAGACTAGGGGAACACATGACTATGACAACCAATGAACAACCAGAACTCAACCACATGACAAGACAATGAACCAATGAGAACTATGGACACATGACTAGACCAACCAATGAGAACATGACACATAGACAAGGGGACCAATCAGAACAAGACACATGAAACTAGGGAAACACATGACATGATCACATAAGTGCAAGGAGGTCACATGACAAGAACCAGGAAACATGACTGAGGCAAAATTACAAAATAAAAGACATGAAAACATAAACGCGAACCAAATCCCAAAACCAAACGTGACAACACTGCACTTTTCATGGTTTTTCATTTAAATAACTTTCTCAACAGTTATGTATATTAGCGTTTTATGTTACATCTTATGTTGTTAAATTAATATTTATTGCATTATTTTATCATTTGTGTTACCACGATGGTGTTTTGTGTCTGTTTTCATGTCACTACATGTGAACTTTGGTTCTACATGTGGCTTTCACATTACTAATGTGAAAGCCACATGTAGAACCACTCACCAACAGCGGTACAGGGAATAGTACTAGACAAGGGAACAAGGCAAACATGAGGGCTTAAATACACAAGGACTAATGACTAAACAAGATACACCTGTGAACAATCAAGACAATGACCCAATGACAACATGACACAAGAGACTAGGGAAGCACGACATGATCACATGAGGGCACAATGGAATCACATGACAAACCAGGAAACATGACAGCGATAAACTTCAAAATAAAAGACAAGAAACATGAACATGAAACAAAACCCAAAACTATACGTGACAGATCCCCCCCTCTATGGGCGGCTCCTGACGCCCAACAAAACCAAAACAAAACATAACAAAGTCCAGGAGGATGGTGGAGCGGAGGTGGTCTTGGGGGAGGGATGGTGGGCCAGGCCCAGGAAGGGGAACAGGACATGGACCCTGGCAAGGCAGAGGCAGGCCTGGGAGCATGGGTGGACCTGGGCCGTGGAGCATGGGCGGACCTGGTAGTTAAGGAAGCCATGGTGGCGCAGGCAATTCAGGAAGCCATGGTGGTGCAGGCAGTTCAGGAAGCCATGGAGGCGCAGGAAGTTCAAGGGACCATGGCGGTTCAGAAAGCCATGGTGGTGCAGGAAGTTCAAAGGGACCAGAGAGGCACGGCCTCCATGGCCTTAGCCAGGTATCTACTGCCACCCCCCCCCCTCCCCCTCCAAATTTTCTTGGGTGGAGCTATGGGGTCATGGCCTGGAGCCAATTCTGGACGCTTTGTCAGGGGCTGGAGCCGTCTCTAGATGCTGGTCACGGGCTGAAGACGTCGCTGGACTCTGGTCACGGGCTGGAGACGTCGCTGGACTCTGGTCACGGCCTGGAGACGTCGCTGGACTCTGGTCACGGCCTGGAGACTTCGCTGGACTCTGGACGTGGACAGGCTGGAGACGTCGCTGGACTCTGGACGTGGACAGACTGTGGCTTGGCAGGCATGACGTGAACAAACCCAGACATGACAGTAGGGGCATGGAGACACTCTGGTGTGGTGGGTACTGTGGGATGGCGGGGCTCCTCGTCCGCAGCTTTCACGGTAAATGAGGAACCACTCAACAGAAGGGCATGGTCAATATATTGGGCCAGGGATAAGTGAATTTTCTCCCCTGGCAATCAAGACCGAAGCGGTTCATTTATCCCCATCCTAAAAATGTCCTTTAGTGCCACATCATTAAAGTCCAACATATGACAAAGCTCACAAAACTCTTCAACATAATCCTCAATGGGACGGTCACCTTGGCGGAGGCAAAGTAGGGTGACTGCTGGGTTCATTGTTGTAGGTCTAGTATCCTGTAACGATGGTCCACTGAAGGCGAGCTTGCAGTTGAACCCAAGTGCAGTTTATTTACAAGTGCACAAAAACAAGGACTTGACTCGAACAGACACAGAACTAGACAAGGGAACAAGGCAAACATGAGGGCTTAAATACACAAGGACTAATGACTAAACAAGATACACCTGTGAACAATCAAGACAATGAACCAATGACAACATGACACAAGAGACTAGAGAAGCACATGACATGATCACATGAGGGCACAATGGAATCACATGACAAACCAGGAAACATGACAGCGATAAAATAAAAATAAAAGACAAGAAACATGAACATGAAACAAAACCCAAAACTATATGTGACATTTGTTTTTTTTTTTTTTTGGTGGTTGTCAGTGTAATATAAAGGCCCAGCTGATTTTATTACTTTAACAGGTTGGTATATTAACATTATATCAATTAATAAAATATAAATTTTTACTGTAAATATAAGTTTCATCTGTAAAACTTAAAATGTTGCTGAAAATTTAAAATTAAATACTACAATCAAATTTTAAGTACTACTACTAAATTTAAATACAGAATGCAATGATGTGGAAGTTTCAAATTTCAATATTTTATTCAGAATACAACATAGATGTTTAAATGTTTAAACTGAGAAAATGTATCATTTTAAGGGAAAAATAAGTTGATTTTAAATTTCATGGCATCAACGCATCTCAAAAAAGTTGGGACAAGGCCATGTTTACCACTGTGTGGCATCCCCTCTTCTTTTTATAACAGTCTGCAAACGTCTGGGGACTGAGGAGACAAGTTGCTCAAGTTTAGGAATAGGAATGTTGTCCCATTCTTGTCTAATACAGGCTTCTAGTTGCTCAACTGTCTTAGGTCTTCTTTGTCGTATCTTCCTCTTTATGATGCGCCAAATGTTTTCTATGGGTGAAAGATCTGGACTGCAGGCTGGCCATTTCAGTACCCGGATCCTTCTTCTACGCAGCCATGATGTTGTAATTGTGCAGTATGTGGTCTGGCATTGTCATGTTGGAAAATGCAAGGTCTTCCCTGAAAGAGACGACGTCTGGATGGGAGCATATGTTGTTCTAGAACTTGGATATACCTTTCAGCATTGATGGTGCCTTTCCAGATGTGTAAGCTGCCCATGCCACACGCACTCATGCAACCCCATACCATCAGAGATGCAGGCTTCTGAACTGAGCGCTGATAACAACTTGGGTTGTCCTTGTCCTCTTTAGTCCGGATGACATGGCGTCCCAGTTTTCCAAAAAGAACTTCAAATTTTGATTCGTCTGACCACAGAACAGTTTTCCACTTTGCCACAGTCCATTTTAAATGAGCCTTGGCCCAGAGAAAACGGCTGCGCTTCTGGATCATGTTTAGATATGGCTTCTTTTTTAGCTGGCAACGGCGAATGGCACGGTGGATTGTGTTCACCGACAATGTTTTCTGGAAGTATTCCTGAGCCCATGTTGTGATTTCCATTACAGTAGCATTCCTGTATGTGATGCAGTGCCGTCTAAGGGCCCGAAGAGCACGGGCATCCAGTATGGTTTTCCGGCCTTGACCTTTACGCACAGAGATTGTTCCAGATTCTCTGAATCTTTGGATGATATTATGCACTATAGATGATGATAACTTTAAACTCTTTGCAATTTTTCTCTGAGAAACTCCTTTCTGATATTGCTCCACTATTTTTCGCCGCAGCATTGGGGGAACTGGTGATCCTCTGCCCATCTTGACTTCTGAGAGACACTGCCACTCTGAGAGGCTCTTTTTATACCCAATCATGTTGCCAATTGACCTAATAAGTTGCAAATTGGTCCTCCAGCTGTTCCTTATATGTACATTTAACTTTTCCGGCCTCTTATTGCTACCTGTCCCAACTTTTTTGGAATGTGTAGCTCTCATGAAATCCAAAATGAGCCAATATTTGGCATGGCATTTCAAAATGTCTCACTTTCAACATTTGATATGTTATCTATATTCTATTGTGAATAAAATATAAGTTTATGAGATTTGTAAATTATTGCATTCCTTTTTTATTCACAATTTGTACAGTGTCCCAACTTTTTTGGAATCGGGTTTGTAGTAACACTTCAGTCATTACTATCCAAAACTTTACAAAAACCTTAAAAGCTTACAATGTCTTCAGTCATTACTAGAGAGTTATCGTGTTTTTCACTTTAGAATACCGATCCAAATAATTAGTAATTCCTTCGGAAGGATTTGGTAATACTTGAGTCATTACTAATGGGTTACTATGACCTTCACTTTAGAATGAATTATATATTATGCATTATTCACATTTATATTATATTATATTATATTATATTAGTCCTCTGGGAGGTGTGAAAAAAAATAGTAATTATTGATTAAATATAGTGAACTACCACATTCAACTGAGCACTATTACTTACTAATTCATTAATCAGAGTTTCTTGTTAGGTAATAGTAGTTACTAGAATAGTAATAGTGCATTACTCATTTGTTCCTGTGTAGTTATTCATTAATGACAGAACAGTATTCTAAAGTGTTACCACCAAATGATTTAATCATTTCTTGTGTATCATTTTGAATATTTCAGACTAGCTACATAGCAAATGCTGTAGCAGTTAATGAGGGTGGTGTGCTATGCTTTCAGCCATGCAGATGTACAGGATGACTGTACACTCATTCATAAGGAAGGGGAGATGGAATACCCCAACTTGACCTTCAGTACCCTTGTACACAAATCCTCTCTGTGGCACAGCCACCCCGGGGTTTCATCTCAACAGCAGACGTGCAGTTTTCTGAAGGCAACCAATGGCTTTGCTCGCTCCACATGGTGCTTTTAAATCCATGAATCCTGACCTGCCTCTGCCCATTCGGAGAGAGTGATGTGATACAGGTGCATTTGCAGTCTGTATCAGCACGTCAGCTCCTGCGTAGAGAGCAGATTGCAGTCTCTTCAACACGATAGTATTGCCGCAGGCAGCATATGGCTGAAAAACAGCCCTAAACCAGCCACCGGAACATAAGCTGTGTGCTGTTATATCTGTGCATGCCTGTAATGTTTTGACATTGTGATCACCAGTGATTTGAGTCATGCAGCTTGATGTACAGCGTGTTGAACACAGTGAATCGTGTAGCTGTGAAAGAGGGCATGAGAGCTATTGAAGCATACAGACAGAGAAAGAGGTTTATTTTTCATGTTATATCAAGTTACCAGTTGTACAGTTTAATTTTTTGCATCTAAAAATAAATATTTCTATGTTCTATCACTCTCCTTTGTAAAAGCTTTACGAGGCATAAATAGTCCTCACTTTAGATGAGCTCACAAAAATAGTTAACTGACAACTACTAAATGTTTTATAACTACCTGAATTAATCATGAATTACAGTAGGGATACGTGTTAATAAAGCATTTATTAACACACTGAGTAACTATTACTATATGTCTAAATAATAAGATGTATAAATGTACATTTAAATAGTTTATTAATCATTTACTTACACTTTCTAAATGATCTTATGAACCACTGACAACTCCTAAATAACTGGTTTGTAAATAATGTAATACTTAAATTAGAAATGATAAATTGATCATTAATAAAGTATGAAAATACAATTATTAAACACATTATAGATATACTTATAAATCAAGAACAAAGCATTTACAGCTGTATTTATAAACTTCTTACTAATGTCTATTAATGCTTTATAAATGATGAATTGACTATTTACTAATGCTTAACTAGCGATTCATAGCGTGCAGTTATTATAAAGTGTTACCAATATTTCTACTTTAATGTGTTTTAAAATGAATTTTCAGCATCCATTACTCCAGTGTTTAGTGTCACAGAAATCATTCTATGCTGATTTGCTACTCAAGAAATACAGTAATTCTTATTATTATCAATGTTGAAAACAGCTGTGCTGCCTAGTATTTTTGTGGAAACAGTTTTTTTAATCAAACAAAAAACATTTGTTACATTATGAATGTCTTTACTGTCATATGTCTTTGCTGAATAAAAGTATCAATTTCATAACATAAGTAGCTATTAGCTTAAACTATTACGAATACAGAAGCTAGTAGTGAAATATAGTTTAAAGATAAAAATGGAGAGAAAACCATTTTCATACTTACTATCAATGAATAGATGGTGAGTTAGTAATTATCATTCTGTCAAAAATTATGTTATAAAACCATATATGCATCTAGACCTAAGTAAAATTAAACCAACATATAAAACGAAATAAAGATAAAAACTAGTGAACTTTTCAATACTGCAATAACCCTAATATCATTTAACAGTTAAACAGCTCACATACAGTAGAGAGAGTCTCGCTGTCCGAGAGACTAATGAGACCCCTGCTCTGTCTCACTGTGTTCACTGATGACACTTCACTCAAGTGTGAATCTCTCGCACTGTTTCACGCTGCATGCACACTACCTTTGGTGCATATAGAACGTGTCCAAGAAGCAGCAGAGTGGAAATTGAAAGAGAAAAAGGTAAATGCCAATTAGAGAGGCCCAGAACTTAAAGGAGTTATCAAAGAGGTTCATAATATTTCATATCAGAATGGACACCATTTCTTTACACCACAGTCTTTAGACTTGTTCAGTGTGTATTGAAAGAACATGTAATTATCTTATAATATTTTATTTTAGGCCTACATCTCCACCTTTAGCTATAATCACTCTGTTCCAAAACCTACACTCTTATAAATAAAGGTTCCAAAAGGGTTTTCTTTTCCCCACAACAATGCCAAAGAAGAATCATTTTGGTTTCTCCAAATAACCTTTAGTCGCCTTTCCAACGCCGGTCGAACAGTTATAAGAACGGTAAGGAATGGTTCCAGTTATATTGCCACTTGAACCTGGTAAGGCACAGCACGATTACAAACCGTTCTCTGCCTGGAATTCTTGACAAGGTTGCTGAACTATGCTGGTATGCGTGTAATGACGATGCAACTCAGAATTGGTTACTTGTCTGATGCCTAGCTACCAATTTCTCTGTAGCTGGCAAAGCAAAGGCTACTATTAGAGCGACATAAACACAAATTAACAGTCGAAAATGAAACCATATCTGTACCAAAATAAGGATAACTATAAAGTTACTTTTTTGGTAAAATTCTAAGGCAGCTAAATGTAGTCTGCAAAAGTCAAACCCAGAATGCATTGCAACAAGCTCAGTCAAAAAAATAAAATAAATAAATAATCAATTCAAGATGGTGGACATAGCAAAATAAATATTAATTATTTTGTTACTTTGTATTATTTATGCTTATGTAGGATTTGAGGGCGCACCAGACACAAATGAATCTTCCAGATGATTCGTTCAAACATAATTCCACACAAAACCCAACTCAACAATCCAGACCCAGAATCAACAATCTGCGGCCGTAAAAGAATTAAGCTCCATTCTGTCTGCGCCAACTAATACCCCCCCCCCCCCCCCTTTTCCACACCAATATAATGGCAGAGGTTGTTTGATCCCCAAGACAAAGAGCCAAAACAGATCCCCAGTGACATGGTTAAAATCCACAGGAAAACCTACAGAGACTGTTGTTACATATAAACTGCATCAAATCATTCAAAAAGGATGATAGCCGGACTTACATTGAAACATCCTTCTACTGCATAATTCTATATCATGTCTATAACCAATACACGTGACCATTATGCTTAGACTCACTCACAATTCATGTAATTGTCATAACAATGGAATGGTTGATTGAAAGTGTGCCTTGCTTGGTATTAGTATGATTGTATGCTCATAATTCAGAAGATGGCTTGATTGAAATATGTGTAGAATGTATCGTGTTCTTATAATAAGAAATCATGTCTAACTACTCTCTTCTTAGAGCGGCAAGTTAGGAAACAACAGATAACAGGTAATTTATGATGAGGGGTGGGGAAGCAGTCACCTCTGAACCAAAGATGATACCTAATTGGTCAGAACCCATCCAGGAGGATGGGCAGACATTTGAGTTTAAAATCTCAGAACACGAACAAAGAATCAGACAGGGGACAAAAGACAAAGACAGAGACAATGACATGACGAATAGATGATCAGACGAAGATGATCGAGGCAGATCAAGATCAGAGAAAATGGGTTAACAATTTAATTTAAGCCATCTAAATACTCTCGTCTCACTTTCCTTTCTTTTGCTTAGTTTCTTTTCTTTCCGTTGAGTCTTGTGTTCTAAGTTAAGTTTTGCCGCAAAGTTTCAATCAGCGATTCTACAGCAAAGCGTGCTTCAACTTCAAACAACATCCACGAGACTTTCCATCCATCCACCAACACACCAATTGATTGGCTTCCCAAGACGCCGATCAAAGACACGACAAGGCCGTCAGCGAATCAAAGAACCTGGGAAACCCCTCTTCAGCCAGGACCGAAAAGGGAATCCCCATTCAAAGAAGATACAAGACACAAACGCAAGTAACCTCCAGATTCTAAACTGAACTGGTGCATTGATATCAAATTTAATAACCCCGCCTAAGAAAAGATAAGAGGGTTAAGTTAATGATTGATGGTTCATTCAGGTCATGTGTTATAAATGCATAAATTGCTAGAAACTTGGGATTTCATCATTTCACTCTCTTAAACTTTCTTTCCTCACTTTCCTTCTTTCTGCAACTCGTGTGAATGTGTGTGTGTGGGTGTTTGTGTTAGATATTAGTTTTATGTGTTAGAGTAATCAATAAAGTTTTGTTTGTATTTAAAGATAAGTGTTCTTGTGTTATGTTCTTACGAATTTAATGTCTTAAACTGCCGATTTATGTTATCTGGCTATTAAATAGTGTTTTCACTATTGTTTGGATATTAATATCCGTTGATAGTTACGGCCCGTTCAAATGAACGCTGGATGAGTCATTTGCTCGGCCGTAAAAGTGACTCTTTCAAAATTCCCTATGAATTAATTAATAATTTAATTTGAGCTAAATACACCTGTTTCCCTTATACACGTCCTACACTTATTAAAGGGTTAGTTCACCCAAATCTGAAATTTCTGTCATTAATTACCTGCCCTTATGTCGTTTCAAACCTGTAAGACCTTCGTTCATCTTCGGAACACAAATTAAGATATTTTTGATGAAATCCAAGAGATTTCTGAACCGCAGTGCTTCCAGGTTCTACGTTAGAACGCCGCCTCATTATTGGCCAGCTCCTGAATCAGCATCACACGCATGTGTCGTGGTGCTCACATGAACAGCGTCAGCCAATAATGAGCGTAGAACGCAGAACCTGGAAGCGCTGCACTGTGTTTACTACGTCAACAGCGTAGGAGACTGATTTGGAAGTGAAGAGATTGTTGAATAAAGTTGTTATTTTAGTATTCTCGTCGCTTCATAACGTTAAGGTTGAACCACTGTAGTAACATGAACTATTTTGTTGATGTCTTTACTACCGTTCTGGACCTTGAAAGTTGCAATGACGTTGCTGCCTATGGTTCAGAAACCTCTTGGATTTCATCAGAAATATCTTAATTTGTGTTCTGAAGATGAATGAAGGTCTTACGGGTTTGGAACGACATGAGGGTGAGTAATTAATGACAGAAATGTTATTTTTGGGTGAACTAACCCTTTAAGGACAATCACCAGATTGCAGTATGTCTCTTCTCAGACATTCCACGAACCAACGACCCAACAAACACAGATTCAACATGTTCAGTTGGCAAAAACAAACACAGACAAATGGAAACTGACGCAGACAGGGTTAACATACTGATTCGACAAAGCCTGACCGTGTCTGTTATTGGCATTGGTCAGAATTTCTGTCGATGCAGTGTGATTTAGCCTTTAGTGTATCACACTGTTAGCTTAGCAACATGTTACCGTCAAACTCATATCTGTGTTGCTGGTTTGAAGTAGATATTAAGGTGCTTTCACGTTTTGTTTCGGAATCACCGTAATTACGAGAATCTGACTTGTAAAAAAACCTTCACGTCCTCATAGAACTCATAATTATAATTTAAATTTCCTGAGAGCTCTGACTTGTAGGCCTACCACCTGACCACTGTAACTTCATGCGGAAACACTCAAAATGGCAGCGGCTTCAGCAGTAAAATGTAGTAAGTGATTGCCTCATAATTGTTACAGTTGTGGTGCGGCAGGGAAGAGACTGAACAGGACTTCCTAAATAATACGGGTTTATTTAAATGAGGAGATTAAACAGGAACAGAACTCGCAACACAATCCAACTGAAAACTAACAACATCAAGAACGGACAAGGAGTGCAGGGAAGTGAGTCCAACATAAAGGGAGTGCAAACGATGAACGCCAGGTGCAGGGAATCCAGGGAGAGTGGGAAAGATGATGCAGGAGTGTGTTCGGGTGTGAGGCAGGGAGGATTCTGGGAAATTGAGTCCGGGACAGGCGTGGAACGTAACAATAATATATCTGTTTAATAATTCCTTTATTTAACTATTGTTTATGTCTTAATAATGCAAGATTAATCTGACAATAAACAGTAGTCACACAGTTTAAGGTAGCTAGCACAGAGTTGAATAATTATCTAATGCAGCGCTAAATAGGCTATACATTAATAATGCATTTGTACAATGACTGTTACTTGATGTATGTTGGTTTTGTCTATTGATTACTCAAAGTAGGCCTACACAGATTCATTTTGGCGTTAATAGTGTTGCAACAGAATTCCGAGTCTGAAGATGTATACAGCTCCAAATAGAACATCCAGGTTGTCATCTAGTAATTATGGTAATTAGCTACAACATTACTACTCAACTGTTCAGGTGGTCGATCATGTGACCTCCAGTGTCTGCATTTCTTCTCATTTGCATGGTTGAACTCTGTTTTACTCTAGCAAATGCTGCTGCTCATGTTGCCAGAAAGCATTAAACGTCATTGAAATTGAATGACTTTTGCTCACTTTTTTGTGTGAACGCCCAGCTGCTGTAGCCAGCAGACAGCAAGGCAGCTCACTAGGTTTTGGTACAGAGCCAATATGAGTCTCTTCTATCAGTTCAAGTATCCACAAGATAAACAACACAATGCAACCATTTATAAATGTAGTCATTTACAGGTGGGAAATATGCAATAAGATGCTGTCTGATAAGACATATATGCCAATGTAGTGCTCCCTTCTTCATTTTTCTTGTCTGAGGCACCACAAGGTGAAATTATTTATATCTGTTTTGTTTTTCTCCCACCATCTCACTCCCACATAACGTATATGCTTTCAAAGTGGGAGCTGTTTGAAAAGGATGAGTCGAGGTCCCAGTACAACTCCATCCATTCTTTAAAACAGAGCATTTTTCATTCATGTGACAGGCCAACACATAGCTCAGTCTCTCTCCCTTGCTGTTTGCCCTGGTGAACTCTCACCACATCGCTGATCACTACGCCGTGCATGATATCTTCTCATGACGCTGTCAATCTTACCATTTCACTCCTTCCAAAAACTGCCACGTTTCACTACAGTTTCTTTTGAATTATGTATGTAGAGCAACACAGGAAAATGGACTGGAAGGTATATTTGTGAAGGACTAAAATAGATCTATTATATTTTGCTCATACACTGCACTTTTCTGATATTCACACTGGAGTACGCTGTGAGTACGCTGTGATTACAGTAGGATTTTAGAAACTAAACTCTGCTTTAAAACAGATTTGGGTTGAAACAAACATTAAATTATTAATCTTTACTTCCAAAGTAAGTCTCCATGCACTCTCCATCCATGAAAAACATAAGGTGTGAGAGGAGATGACCATGAACCATCTGTGAGGTTCTGGCTTTGAGCCACTAATGATCAAGCAGAACAAAGATCTCCAACAACTAAACGCTTGATCTGAACATGAATTTTGAAATAATAATGAATGTGAAATAATGCTACAGTCAGATTTTGCATTTACATTCATGCAGTTATCCAATGAGACTTTCATTCGAGGTATAGGCCTACATTTTATCTTCCCTGGGATGAATACATGTGGTTTTTAAGCAAACTTTTTATTTATTTTGATGTATATTTTGCAATATATTTTGCCATTTGAAGGGAAAAAAATCAACTTATATTGACTTATATTTAGGCCATATTTGAATTATATTTTGGCCAGAAAAAAACACTGGCCATATGGAACTCCCAGAGGCAATTTAAAATGTGGCTTTTTTTTTTTTGCTCATGGACGCTCAGTTCTGGAAACAGTTTTTTTAGCCAAACACCTGAGCCATAACTGTAAAAATAAAACATCTACTATAATATAATAAGATATTTGTCATTTAAATGTTGGCAAATTTTATTTTGTCAGAATGCCTGCATATTTTGAAAGTTTTGAAGATTTTGATATTTGAAAATAGCCAGTCACCTTAAATACTTCTGTTTGATTCCAAGTGCACATGTGACTTGAGTTTTTCGAATAAGAAAATGAAAACAAAATAGCATGTTTCCATTTATCCAGACAGACTCCTTCTCTTTTCACACACTCCCAATTACAGATAAATATCGACCACCGTCCACACAGAAACACAGGCACGCTCCGAACACAATTTCTTTGATAGCATTCATTGGAAGTCCTCTAGGGATACTTTCCTCCATTGGCCACACCTAAATTAAAATCTAGTCCCTCCATCCCCATACATCAGATAGCTGCCCATTCTCATTCATTTCAAGAGCAACTGATAAGTCAAGGGCAAACATGTTTATGCAGAGGGAGAATTAATTTAAAAGTGAGTTGACTGTAGTTACAGCTCAGTGAATTTAATGAGTGTTTATACCATCTAACGGAATGGAGAGTGTGAATTGAATACTGAGCATTTTAGTAAATAAACAAAAACACATCTGTGTCTAACCCTGGACAATAAGACTTTGAGTTCAGCTCCAGCTCTGAATGCTGTATAGCTTCAGATTCACTATATTTCGTCTTATCTATAATCGGCTCCATTTCTATTATCATTAATATGCCATTAGCTTATATTAGGCAAATGCATTATCTGTGGGGTACAGTTAAATGAACTATGAGTTTTACCTCCAGGACTTGCTCGTTTCGACTGAAAATGCTTCAATAACCCTTCATTTGCCTTATCATTTTTGGGTTTTTTTTTTTTTTTTTTACACAAATATAGAAGATTACTCAGAGGAGGCTTTTCAATTTCACACACTGCTTTTGATTGGAACTAGAATGAATCCCAGTATCTGGGTTTAACATGTTTCATAAATATTACCAAGACTGTTTGGCTGCATACCAATAACACCCTATTCAGTGATACACAACAAGAGAGGAACACAGGCTGCATTTTAACAAGCTGTCTATAGCACTGGGCTGACTTCTCTTTCATTTTGAGGTCAGATTTTGTGACTTGTGAGTAAGGTGCCATTTTTATGCACTGTCTCCCTATCTCCTTCTCTCTCTCCCACTCAATATCTTATTGGCTCTATAATTTACACAGTAATATCAGTGTGCAGTCATTAATCATAATTGTAAGTCCTCCCACACATAACAAGATGAATGTCGTTATACAGAATACTAATAAAATTTAATGTCATTAGAATTGAAATGGCAGCAGAAACTTTTCATACTGCTATAAATGTATGCTGGTTATTTTTTATTTGATGTGGTGTATAGTCAAATATTTTTGTATATTGACCTCTAAACTCTATTCTTATGAAAGAAAACAACACTTTAATTCAGCAAGAATCCATTAAATTTCTCAAAAGTCACAGTAAAGACATTTATAATGTTACAGAAAATGTATATTTCAAATAAATGCTGTTATTTTGAACTTTCTATTCATCAAAGAATCCTGAAGCACAACTGTTTTCCACATTGATAACAATAAGAAATGTTTCTTGATCAGCAAATCAAGGTTTCTTAAAGTATAAATATTTTAAAATGTAATAATATTTCATAATATCACTGTATTTTTGACTGCATGATAAAGGAATAAAGTGCATAAGATGCATAAAATACATGTGATTAAGTTGAGTGTGGCTATGGAAGAGTTGCATTATCTCATGGAAAGATAAACTGTTGTTTCTCTGAAACTAAGGTGAAGAACCTTAGTATGCATCAAACAAATAAACAAAAGATTATTTGTTATTAACTAGCATCAGTTGTATTACTTCTAATGTAAATTAGAAAATCATATACTGATAATATACAACAATGCCAAGGTCTCTGGAAAGAGGTTTGGTTAAGTGATATTTACGTTCCACGTGGTTGAGTAAGCAGTCCGATGGCGGTGACACCTTCCTTTGGTTGCAATGCAGTGGGGAAAGGAGCTGGAATCCGTTTCAACAGCCTTGAACTCTCTGGGCCAGACACTCAGAACTTGGTCAATCCGCTTTGGTCTCTCTGGTATTGAGACTCTGGACATGCTGTAGTCGTCACTGTCTAGCTGGACTAAAACTCTGATAGTAGTGTTTGTTAATGTCTCTTTCCTCACAGGCTGAAGGCTCAGAACATGGTTGTATCTGTTGCTGCCTCACAAGCTGTAGACTCAGATCCTCGGATCTTTTGTTGTCGCTCTGGATTAACCAGAGGTTCAGAATGTTACGGTGTATCTGTTATGTCTCATCCTTGGTGGACAGACTCAGAACTTGGTGAACTGTTTGTCTCTCTCGAGGGGAGACTCAGAACTTGGTGATCTGTTTCAGTCTCATCCTTGCAGGACAGACTCAGAACAAGGAGTGTCTGTTGAAAGGGTACCTTTATCCCTTTCCGATGAGAAGGAGATTGCAATCTGGCGCTTTTCCATTCCAGTGCTGTGATTGGCCACTGGCATCAGAGGGGGCACACCGTGTGGCCCACCCTTCTTTCCCCTGTGGAACTCATTTGCATACTGTACACAGTTAGAAGTCTTTAAAGTATTTGGCTCAATTTATATTGTATGTTGTATACAATCGTGACTACCGCTCTATGGTGCAATGGTGTTATTCCAAACACGTTTTTTCTCATGTGAATGCTGTTTTACCACTGGGACACGAGTCAAGTACAAAGCATTGTTACCATAATAAATAGTTTAGCATCCAAGTGCGAATATAGAAGCATTTGGATTTGTGCAGAATGAGAGAGGAGTAACTCTGGTTTCAGTTTCGCTTTAAATAGGCTGGCCTAAATTCGTTTAGGCTTTAAAATAAATATTGTTTGAAGGCTAATAAATGGCACTATAATTTATGTTTGTTTTACATTTCTATTTTTCATTCTTGTTTTGCATTGAATTTTGTTACATTTAAAGGATGTGTTGTGGAAATAGCCTAAAATACATGTTGATAATGTTTGTAAACATTTAGTTTTTACCAGTATTTTACATTATTTTTGAATGTAATAATAAAATGCGACTGACACACCAGTGTGATTTACCTGGGTTTTTTTTCTCTCAACAACTTAAGTCTTACCCAGTGCATACTCAGGTGCGACTCAGTGTGACAAAGGCACATAGGCTATATAAATTCTCTAATGTGGATAAAGGCATATTTTGTACACATCACTATACAACATATGTCCTTATTAGGAGAAAATATATGTCGTTTTAACAAGGAAAATATGTCGTTTTAACATAATATCTCGTTATTACGAGAAAAGATGTTGTCAAAACGACACAATATCTCGTTATTACGACATAATTGAGTGGAATAAATATGTATGTGGCAGCAATGCGTCACCGCATCACGTCCTAGTGTTCCCTGTTGCGTGTCTAAGCTTCATATGTCATGTAACTTGCGTTTCCATAGTTTGTGTTTCTTATTACTTATAAGACTCATGATCTATTGTGCTTTTCTTGTGCTGTTTTCATTTTTGTCCTGTTTCATTTTAAATCATTGTTGGAAATATTCCACAGTATTAATTGCCCACTAGAAGACATTGCTAAGTAAGTCACAGGAAGCCCTTATGTGATATTCACATTAAGTGTGAGTGTAAACACTGTTAAGTAACATTCATTGGCATTTTTCCTTGCCTTTCAGTGACCTACAGAAACATCAGATGATGTTAGGCTCTGCTTGAATCATTTGTCTCACACACCAAGGCTGGAGAGAGCTAAACCTTGCTAGATTAATGCATTGCACCCATATGCAATGATAGAGTTTTGACACGTACATGAATGGATTTGACAGCTCTTATTTCCTGCTTGTGGGGACAGCATATGGATTGCACGAAAGCCGGCTCCGCTTGGGTAAAATCTCATCCGGTCTTTTATTAACGCCATCTTAAGGATAACTCATTGGTTATTTGGAGGTTGAGAGAAGGCTTGTTGATATTTGAATAATCTAAAGTGAAGCAGAGTTCAGTCACATGGGGTAGTGGGCATAATCAGGACATTAGTGAGCTGTAAGTTAGGATCTCCAGTGCTTGGAGTCATCAATCACGAGTCTGTGAAGTGGTGACAGTGATATATGCTTCTATTATTCTGTTCCTCTTTCTTGGCCTTTAAGTCAGTAAAGTTGGGCTCACCTCACAACTCACAACTTGGTGTTTCCTATTAACAGATATACAGCTGTACTGTGTTATCTATGCATGATTTCTACCACAGATTAAAGCAGTCTGGGCCATTCAAAACATCTACAACAGTCTGCCAATAAATTGCACTTTTACAGGAATTTAATGCGGATTAAATTGTCTTGTTAAAAAAACAAATGTGGAAAAAAATATTTCGTAATTGCAACTTTTGCATGATGGTGCATCCACACCACTTGGTGTCAGTCTAGTCCCAGACAACTACCATATCAGCCATCATGAGTGCAGCTCTAAAGCTGAGTGTGTAATTTTTTGTATGTTAAAATGCTTTCTTCTATCCCAACTTAATATGCAGATACAACTACAATTACCACAAGATATAACTGTAAGCCAGTTTTAGGTTGATTTACCCAAAAAGTGTAACAGTAATGGTGTGGTCGCACTTACCTTTGAACGTCAAAATTCTGTGTGCGAAATGCATTCATCTCAATAAGAATCCGCACTGGAATTTTGGAGTTTTTTTCAGCGAATCTATGTTTCAGTGTCCGCTTATAGATGTTGCGGCACTGGGAGACTCGCCCCCTCTGAGGAGGGTCTTAGAGAATTGTGCTCAGTTATTCCCTACCAGGTATCCACTTCAGGGCACCGGACAGACTGCTTGAAAGGCACCAGACTATAGAGAGAGGTTGTAGAATTCAATTCAGTTCTCATCCACCTTGTTTCTGCAAGATTCTACCCACAGTGGTACCCGAAGTCTCTTCTGGTAAATGAGGAGATAGAACGTGTTCTTCCTCCCGAGAGAGACTCTGGGTTTAATAGCCGGTATTTTATTGTTCCAAAGAAGGACGAGGGGTTGCGTCTGATACGAGATATACAGCAGTTGAATCATTCTCTGAGGAGAATGATTAAATTCTCATTTATATAGCGCTTTTTACAATGCCAATTTTTTCAAAGCAGCTTCACAGTGGTAACAGGAAAATAATGCGACAGAATTTGATTCGGCTGTACAGCCGCTCTGGTGAAAACGGTGATGTCATCCAGCTCATTTCAATTATCATATAGTGTCAATGCGGGCAGATCAGTAAAATAGTTGAAATTTAAGTGTCCCCAACTGAGCAAGCCAAAAGCCAAAGGCGACTTCATGAATAAATCATGATTAAATCTCAAATTGAATCTGAGAACTGGTTTGTCACAATAGATCTCAAAGATGCATAATTCCATATATCCATCTTTCCTCATCACTGGAATTTCCTCAGGGGTACGTTTCTCTTTCGGGGACAAAGCTTACCAGTATCAGGTTCTTTCTTCCGGCCTAGACTTGTCACCCTTTTACGAAGTGTGTGAATGCAGTTGTGGCTCTATTGCAACTCCAGGGCATTCGTGTACTCAATTACATCAACGATTGGTTAAATCTAGCTCAATCGGAGCAAATGGCAGTTCGGTATCAAGATGTTGTCCTTGCTCATATGAAGTGTTTGGGGTTAAGACTGAACTCCAATAAGAGTGTGCTTTATCCACTACAGAGGACCACTTTTCTAGGGGTAGTATGTGACTTAACTACCATGCAGGCACAACTGACTCCTGCTAGTATCAAATCGATCCTTTTAGCAGTAGGCAGAATCATACTAGGCCAAGCCATCACTGTGACACTGGGGGCACGATCTTCCACCCCCACCCTGATATAACGTCTCTTAAGAGAGTAGGAGATCTTCAGGCTCTGTTGGTTTTTCCCTTCATGTTTAGAGTTTTTGCTCCCAACATGGTGAGGGCTTTCCTTCACTCTAGACCAAGTTATTTACTTCACCTCTACAGGGTTCCCACCAATGTGGCACAACCTATAATATTGCAGGCCTTTTGCCCACCTCCCTTTCAGATGATGGACCAGGAGAAGCTAAACTTGCTGTGTCCAGTCAGAGAACTGGATGCTTACGTCCACAAAGCAGCCCAGTGGCACAAATCGGATCAATTGTACATCTGCAGTGGGACTACAGACGTACCTGCAGTGGTGCAGTGAGGTGGAGCACAGGGGCCCGACCCGGAAGGCACAGCGTCCCAGAGTGTGCGGTGCAACACTTACCTGGCTCCACGGTTCCCGTAAGGGAGTAGCAGGAGCTGCGCAAGAAGGAGTTGCGTCCTTGAACCGCGGACTCCTGCCTACTGGCGATAGAAGAGGGGGGTGAGAGTGGCAAAGCATAGCATCTCTCACTGTCAACCAAGCCCTCTTGGGACCCAGAGATTGGAGACTGCTCTTTTGTTGAAATTTTGGGTACCACTGACCGTGAAGCCAGCGGCGGAACAGAAATGAAACTTAACAAAGGATTCTCCACCCATCTCAGGAACGCCGCTTCGCCTGATGCTTAGAGGGTCTGGTGGGGACTAGGACGGGCTGCATCGCCATACTGCGGCCAGCTCCGCGTTTCGGCCTGGCTGCTGCTGAGGCTGCACCGGAGTGGAGGTAGATGCCCAGGGGAATGCCCTCTGTGACGAGCAAGAAGGGGGACTGCCGCAGGCGGATGGGTGGAAGCAGCAGCAGACCGCCGGGGCAGAATGTGTTTTACTCCATCTGCTTCTGTACTGCTGAGAACTGATGGGCAAAGTTCTCGACAGCATCGCCAAATAGGCCGACCTGAGAGATGGGGGAGTCAAGAAAGCGGACTTTGTCGGCTTCCCTCATCTCGGCCAGGTTCAGCCAGAGATGACGCTGATCGTGATTGTCAGACGGAGACAGGAAACGCACGGGGAATGACATCTTGAAAAAGACGCAATGTCACACCCGTGTTTACTTTTTTAGGGAAAAAACTCTTAAGTGCTGAAGTGCACAGGGGAAAAGCCACTTTTAAGAAGGCTGCAGTGTGCAATGCTCTCTTAGGAAGGCGTCCACCACTGATGCGCCCTCACATTAACACTCCGTGTCGAACTCCTTCCTGGTTTCTTGTACCAAACAAATAATGATTACAGATCAGAATCAGTTGAAACACTGGGTGCCAAAGCGAAAGCTTAAACGAGTGAGAGCTACATGCTTCCTTATATACCCGTGTCATGCATATCTCACTCCCCAATGTCCATTGGCTTGTTTTATTACCACTTGAAGGTGATTGGCCAGGTAATTGGAAGGTGATCAGGTGAGATCCCAATTCATCATTCACTGATGTTACATGTTGAACGTGACTGACTGATAGGAAACCAGGGTTACAGTCATAACCGAGACGTTCTGGAAGTATTTTTACCATTCATAATTCCTAGAGGAATTAAAAAGGTATTTATTAAAACATTAGATGAACCAAACCAACCAGCTACGAATCAAAGGTACAAGACTGTGTACTTAATGGCTTCAGTGAGGGAAATAAATATAATCTTATTAACATTGCAAATTATATAATCCATTTAAAAACAATGGTGAAATATAAAAGTATTCATGTAAAGTTGTTGATTGTAACTATAGAAATAATATATTTTAATTTTATTAGAAAATATTTATACAGTATACAGTATATATATATATATATATATATACAGTGCGTGCAGAATTATTAGGCACGTTGATTTTCTGATCATATTTTTTTTTCCAGGCACATTTTACCAATTCCAAACCACATTAATCTTAATAACTACTAATAATTTTGTATTTAATCATTTATAAGTAATATATATTGTTCATGAAGGCTGGAAATGAAAAATGCCTTATATTCAGGTGTGCATAATTATTAGGCACGTTTTCTTTTACAGATAAAATGAGCCAAAAAAGAGATTTAACTCAGACTGAAAAGTCAAAAATTTATAAATGCCCATAAGAAGGATGCAATACTAACGCAATACTAGAAATTGCAGTTAAGGCATGACCATTGGACAGTGAAATGCTCATTGGGTCAGCAGGGTCAGACAAAAAAAGGTGGCGAAGAAAAGGTACATGTTAACTGCAAAATAATTTAGAATTAAGGTGAAGAATTAAGCGTGGAACCATCAGGAACCCTTTAGTCTCCAGCGCCACCATTTTCCAGAACTGCAACCTACCTGGAGTCTCCAAAAGTGCAAGGTGTCAGGATCTCAGAGACTTAAGTTAGGTAAGAAATTACTCCTAAGAGATCATTTAAAGTCATTATTGTGTAAAAAAAATCAAATAGACATTACAAAAAGTAGCCTCAGAAATAAATATTTTTGGGTGAACTATACTTTTAATGTTTGTTTTTATTAATATGGAAATATGAAATTATACTCTAAATAAGAAACTGCCAGTAGGTGGCGGTAAATGTCTAATTGAGTCATTAGCCCCTTTCACACGTCTTTACTGGTAAATTACCGGTAACAGATCATGTGTGAACAGGACCTTTTCAAAAATACTGGTAAATTGGTTCTGGCAATTTACCAGTAAGGGAAGTTGTAACATTACCAGTAAATTACCAGTAATGTGCTCTGTGTGAACGCGGAATGAAGATTACTGGTATTTTGCACGTTCGAAGTCAGAACGCACAGACGTAAGTCTGCTTTGAGCCAATCATAAAGACTTGACGTGATTACTCCGCGATGTGTACGGTAAGCTTTTTAATAGTTTTTCCATTTAAATTTGCGCTGAATGATCATCTTTGACCATTGCGCCGCATCTCGCAGTTTTTTCAATCTGTTGCTCTCAAGACCCATCCAGCCTTCTTTTCCATTCATTAGCTCTGCAGTTGGATACTATTCATAGGTGTAAAGCAAAGGAAGGTCAGGACCCACCCCATCTGAGGGTTACCCTCCCCTAAAAATATCATTAAAAACCACATTGTGTATTGTAAATAGTATAAGGATAAATACTTAAAATCATTGTGTAAGTAGTAAAACAATAAACGCAAATGGAGCAAAAAATAGGTTTTAAGTTTAGAAACATTTTGAGTCCCCCCTCTCTTGCCTCACAGTGGATTGGTCCACCACGCACCTCACCTAGACACACAAGTCCGATGGGAGAGAACAAAGTTCTTCAGTAGTTGTGAACTGAACTCCAGTAAGGGCTGTTAAGGCTATTTTATTCACTTTAAACATCTGATTGTAACATGTATGTTCTGTATTCCCCCTTCATTGTGTTTTTCGTTCAGTCCTGTGACCTAGTTTTCCCCAGTATATCTAATTAGTTATGTCATTCACCTGTGTCTTGTCAATCACCTTGTTATCATCTCATTTGCTCTGTGTATTTAGCCTTCAGTTCTCCCTCAGTGTTTGTCCGTCTACGTTAATGTTAACCTGGTTTATGTGCCTTCTATGCTAGTTTCCTGAGTTTTCGTTATTAAAGTTCCTGTTTCCAGTTCTTCATCGTCTTCATGAGCTTTCATCACCACGTTACGTAACACTGATTAAGTGGTTCTTCTCTCTTTAGCAATGACAAAACATGATGATAACCGATGTATTTTTCCTTGAGTCCGATATGTTAGCGAATATTGTTCGGTAGCTTGTTGTAAATCTCCCACTACAACTAACACGGCGATAAGCCTATGTGTGAACTGATATTAGGCTAATATTGTAGATCTACCGCTGTGTCAGGTTTTGCCCCAATGTTGTCAAATTGAACAGAAAAAGCGCTTCTCCTCATGCGGGCGAATGAAGACAACAGCGCAGCATTTAAAGATAATTTACGATGACTGTCATCATCATCACAGAATGTACTGGTATTTTGCTGCTGCTGTGTGAATAGTCTCTTACCGGTAAAAAGCCGCAACGCTGTCACTTGTGTGAACAGCACATTTTTGTATTTACCGGTAAAGTCGTTCTGGTAATTTTACGGTAATTTACCGGTATTGCAGTGTGAAAGGGTATATTGAGTCATTCATTCATTCGATTCGTTCATTCAGGAGTGAAGTAAATGGTTCTCTTTATGAAAATGGTAAATGTAAATGGTTCTCTTTATGGTCCATTGAATCATTGGTTCACCCGATTCGTTCAAAACGAGGATTCAGAAATGAAACGCCACTGTGTATTGCTCGGAATGAGAGACGAACAGTTCTGTTTTGTCTTTTTATTTTTGTTGGCTAAACTGAGCAAAACAGACTAAAAACAACACTATGTTGTCTAAAACAACACAATATACTTATTTTATTAAACTGTTGTATAAGATCAGTATCGCATTTGCACTAGTCTCATGCTATTCTGGACAGAAAAAAAGAACTCGTGAGATATTGCTTATATATGATGTAAATGTGAGGGCGTTTTCGCACTGGCAGTTTATTTCGAAACGGGGCACGGTTCACATGAAAAAATTGGTAATGTGAAAGCTGTCTTGCGGACCCGGGTGAGCTGAGCTCAGGGGTACTGAATTCAAGACTGCCTGAAGGAGGTGGTCTGAGTTCGGTTGCGCAACTTGCGCTCTAACTGTGCTGCGATTCACGTGAATGTGAAAGCAACACGGACTCGGGTGCACAAGAAAAGTAACCTGCACATGCATTTTATCAAATGACGATGTATTTAGTTCAATAAAACACATGTAAGCGATGATAGTGTTGAGCGAGAGTGAGCCTGCAGTGTATTCACGCATAGCACCGGCGGGAACAATCGCGCTCTGACGCGGACCACAACAAATGTGCCCAGTGTAAAAACGCCTAAAACTCAAACGGGCATTTTTGCCTCATATCTTGAATTTTAGGGACATTCTAACAGCATTCTATAGGCTTCATCACACAGTGAGTTGTTGCCCTGCATCATATTCTTCATCAATCAACTGTATGAAATGTAAGATGACATAAATAAGTCCGGGGCGGGGCAAGTGCGTTAAATGCGTTAATTTTAACGCGTTATTTTTTTACTGTAACTAATTAATCTAATTAACGCGTTAAATCGACAGCCCTAATATATATATTAGGGCTTCAGTTTAGCATTAAAAATATTTAACGCAACATCCATTTTTTTCTGTCATCTTTTGGTATTCAAGTGCTATTAAACCATTCAAGTACGATAAGATGCAAAAAAAAGAACTGGTGCTCTGTCTGTGAAGTGAACAAATACCCGAAATGTGCGCACAGAATGCCACTTCAGACAGCATGCTAGTGCTGCATTGAGTTCTTTTTCATGTTTGAACAGAAAGAAACACACAAAATTATGTAAAAATTCCTTTTTTGTTGAGTATCCTCGTAAACACAGTCTTAAGAGTTAAAAAGTGTTAAATTAACTTAAAGGGTTGTGATAAAATAGGATGTGTGTCAGATCCGTGTCATGTGTTAAAGTGACAGCAGCCTAATAAAACATGATGCTGTCTGTGTCATTAATGTAAATCAAAGAACAAAAGACAAAGAGAAAATCACTCAGTGCTCTTGACTGAATAACTTTTGTAGCTTTAATATGGATTAAAATACAATTTATAATTTATACAGTGAAAACTGTGCAGTGTTTGATTAGTCAATTTCTGTATATTTATTTGTTAGACCTACCTGAAAAAAACACTGTTTACAAGGTTGCATGGGTCAAAAACAATGAAAACAATAATGTTTTGTGCATTTTAACGGGGCACGTAAAAAATCTGAACCAGCTAGGCTTGGCCAGTTGATTATTTTGAAAAAAATAATGTGAACAGATGGCTTCAACAAAAGCATATACCATTGATTAACAAGTTTTTACTTCCAGAACCCAACTGTTGCACTCTATGGCAGATGGGAGGAATGTTCAGGACCTGTTTGAACACAGTCATTATTTTCACAGTTCCATTTGATGCAAGTGGCACAGAAATGACACACTTTAGCTTTAATCAGGTCAAATGCATGAAACCATACAGTAGCATCATTAAATCATTGTTCTTAAGCTCCCTGTGTCTCTTTCTAGTGGGATGGAGGTAATAAGATTCATAACAGCGGGGGAACTGAGAGCTGCCATGAATCGCAGCGCTGACAGGATGTAAAGTGATGTCTTTGTGAATGTGGGGCCAAGACTTCCCTGAAAGTGAGGCAAATCAAATCTGGGAAATAGCTTCCAGGAGAGGTTTAAAGGTGACAGTGGTGGCACTTTCCTCTTCTCACCAGCACCCTGGAGCACTGGCTTTTTTCTTCTTTTTTTATTTCCCCTGCTGGTGCTCCAGGACTCACACAATGATTAATTTCTTTTCTCAAAAGCACAATCTTCCAACATCTACTCGAAGAAGATTCCTCTGCTTATGTCAGTCAATTCTGAAGCCCAACTGCTCTCTCCTGACTTGATGTGATATTTAGATTTTCATGCAAATTATCTATGCAAATATATGCACTCAAAAGCTTTCTTGATATTTCAGCACCGTTGTGTGTGTAAACATGAGCGATTAGTGAAGATTGTTTATTCGTCATTATGTAATATTGTGTTGGGGCCATCAGTCATCTTTCTATAATCTGTCACCTTGAGGGAGAAGTGGCATGTGGCAGGCCAAATGAAAAGCAATGACCTTCTTAAGTCATTACTGTATTTCTCACATAAAGCTTTGATCAAAGGACATGACAAATTACAGTTGCTTTTTCCCATTAATATCTCCTTTGCTAAGTGAAATAACTAATTTTATATATCATTTCGAAATAAAAATAATTATAAACTTGTTATAAAACTTATAATCATATTAACAAGTAATTCAAAACCATAAAAATAATATATAATTTGGAATACTACCATAATATATAACTGGAATACTACCATACTGCTTACAGCAGTATACACCATATACTGAATACAGCTTTTTTGTTTTTGTGAATGAGTATACTATCCGTATCCAGTTATACTTTATTTTTTATGAAATAAAAATTGATATTTTGTATTTAAGTAAAATTGTGTAAAATGTGTAAAAACCTTTAGCAATCCAGTTGAATTTAAAAATTAAAATGGATGAATTATTTATTTTCCTTATGCATGTTCCTGGTTTAATGGTAAACAATACATTTTTTGGTAACACTTTACAAGTTCTCATTTTTTAACATTAATAGATTAGTTAATATGAACTAACAATATGTTTTTACAGCATTTATTAATGCTTGTTAATAGACATCAGTTACGATTGTAACCTTGGTTCCCTGAAAAGGGAACGAGACACTGCGTCGAGAATGATGCTGTGGGACCGTTCTGCATGATTGCGTAGTGAAGCACATGTGAAATCAGTCCAATGGTGTGGTGGGACGTCAGAGGCAGGTGGTGTCATGACCAGGAAACTTTACAACATACCCAAATAAAGCAACGCTAGCTTCTAATAGGCTGAAGTAAGTCACTGACAAGGAAGTATGGCAGTGTGACGAGATGGTAAACTGCCGTTCTGACGTAGAACTTGGAAGCGTTGCACTGTTTAAACTATGTCAACAGCGTAGGAGTCTGACACAGACCAGAAGAAATTGTTGAATAAAGTTGAAAAAAAAAAAAATGTTTGTTTGTTTTTTGATGAACAATGAATGATTAAGGCAGACGATGATGAAACACAAAGAGTCCAAAAAAAACTTGATTATGACAGAATTGGGACAGGTCCGAGGTGGTGCCACGCTACTGAGAGGAGGCAGAGGTGGTACCGAGGGACTGACGGGAGTCGGTGATAACTGGGTGGCACTGATGGCTGGAGACTGGGGAAGAGACTGAAGACCAATGCAGAAACCAAAAAAAAAATAGAGCGTCAGAAATTTTCTGGAGAGGTGGTGGGGCAGGGCGAGATCCAAAAACTCCTCTAAATGTTCCTCAAGGGAGAATTCTCCCTGCTTAAAAGTCCATGGTGCAAGCAGGGGTAACAATGGGGGAAAAAAACACTGAACACGAAAAAAGAAAAGAAAATTTTACGAACACTTCGCTATTTACTTTTTGGTCTGGTGTTCTGTCATGGGGTGGTTGTATAAACACACACGAAGATGAAGATGAAGGCAAACGGGTAACATTTAATAAATCCAACACAAGTATTCCAAACAGGAACAGAGCAACATACAACACATCCAGGGTTTGAAATGATTTTTTTCACTCACTGGCCAATTTGGCTACTAAATTTTTAAGTTACCAGCCATTCAGAACTTCTACTAGCCAAAAAGAAAAAAAGAGAAATAAACCAGATTAACCGCATCACAGCTTATATAGGCCTATATATATTTATTTTTTATAAAATTTAAATTTCATACATTCATTTCTTATTCAAACAAAATCCTTTAATCCAGCCATCTCCTCCCTTTTTCTTTCATCCTCATCACTAAAAATGTATTTTAGGTGGACAGATCAATACAGTACAAAGAACATCAAACACCACGTGGAACAAAATATCTTCTCATCTCATCTCACTCAGCGCGCCATTATTTGTTATGTAATCAAATCAAATCAAATCAAATCACCTTTATTTATATAGCGCTTTTTACAATGGCAATTGTTTCAAAGCAGCTTCACAGTGGTAACAGGAAAATAATGCAACGGAATTTGATTCGGCTCTGGTGAAAACGGTGATGTCATCCAGCTCATTTCAATTATCATATAGTGTCAATGCGGGCAGATCAGTAATATAGTTGAAATTTAAGTGTCCCCAACTGAGCAAGCCAAAAGCCAAAGGCAACGGTGGCAAGGAACAAAACTCCTTCAGGGCCAGAATGGAGAAAAAAGCCTTGGGAGAAACCAGGCTCAGTCGGGGTGCCAGTTCTCCTCTGGCCGACGAACAAATAGTGTATGATTATGATTTTGGCAACATTACAGGTCAGAAGTCATATTAGATCAATAGATATTCATAGGATTATTCGAAAGATTGGAGTCGTCACGCTGGGGACGGGTTTAATGAGGATGTCGTGTCGATGCGGCATTTACAGGGGGGAGTTTAATTGACACAGTCTCTACAGACACTTCAGGGATATGGTCTTCATGTCCAGGCTAAGGTCCACCATCTGGTCTGGATACGGCCCGGATCCGGCCGACTGCAGTAAACCTCGGGATAAACAGAGAGACTAACATTAGCGTAGATGCCATTCTTCTTATGATGTAACGAGTACATCAGGTGTTATGGGAAGTGTTCCCGGTTCCGGCTGACCTAGTTAATGCAGCCTAAAACAATCATTTAACTGATTTGAATAATAGAAATTAAAAATGTTTTATGTGTATGCCATAGTAAAGAGATGTGTTTTTAGTCTAGATTTAAACTGACAGAGTGTGTCTGCTTCCCGAACAATGCTAGGAAGACTGTTCCAGAGTTTAGGTGCTAAATAGGAAAAGGATCGACCGCCTGCAGTTGATTTTGATATTCTAGGTATTATCAACTGGCCAGAATTTTGAGACCGCAATAGACGTGATGGAGTATAATGCGTTAAGAGCTCGCTCAAGTACTGGGGAGCTAAACCATTTAGTGCTTTGTAAGTAATCAGCAAGATTTTAAAATGTATACGATGTTTAATAGGGAGCCAATGCAGTGTTGCCAGAACCGGGCTAATATGGTCATACTTCCTAGTTCTAGTAAGAACTCTAGCTGCTGCATTTTGGACAAGCTGCAGTTTATTTATTAAGCGAGCAGGGCAACCACCCAGTAGAGCATTACAATAATCTAGCCTTGAGGTCATGAACGCATGAACTAACTGTTCAGCGTTTTGCATTGAAAGCATGTGCCGTAATTTAGATATATTTTTAAGATGGTAGAATGCAGTTTTACAGATGCTAGAAACGTGGCTTTCAAATGAGAGATTGGTATCAAAGAGCACACCCAGGTTCCTAACTGACGACGAGGACTTGACAGAGCAGCCATCGAGTGTTAGACAGTATTCTAGGTTACTACTACTACTAGTTTTTTTGTCCAATGATTAAAAATTCAGTTTTTTCTGAATTAAGTTGCAGGAAATTACTAGTCATCCAATTTTTTATATCAGCTATGCATTCTGTTAATCTTGTAAATTGGTAAGTTTCATCAGGGTGTGAAGAAATATAGAGCTGAGTATCGTCAGCATAACAATGAAAATTAACGGCATGCTTCCTAATAATATCTCCCAGTGGTAGCATGTACAGGGTGAAAAGCAACGGTCCTAGCACTGAGCCCTGCGGTACTCCATACTGAACTTGTGTTCGGTGTGACATCTCTTCATTTACTGCTACAAACTGATAACGGTCAGATAAGTATGATTTAAACCATGCCAATGAAATTCCACTAATGCCAACATAATTTTCGAGATTATTCAAAAGAATGTTGTGGTCGATAGTATCGAATGCAGCGTTAAGATCGAGTAACACTAACAGAGATATACAACCACGATCGGATGATAAGAGTAAATCATTTGTAACTCTAATGAGAGCAGTCTCAGTACTATGATACGGTCTAAATCCTGACTGGAAATCCTCACAGATACCATTTCTTTCTAAAAAGGAGCATAATTGTGAGGACACTGCCTTTTCTAGTATTTTAATACTAGTATTTTCTATACTCCTTTTAATGGGGAGGGGACCAGAGCAAAAAACGTCATCTGCCATCGTACTTGCGAGTTTACACACCTCTTTAATGTTAATTTTGGTGATCTCCGACTGGCGAAGTCGAACATCATTAGTGCCGACGTGAATAATAATCTTAGAGAATTTACGATTAGCGTTAGCCAGCACTTTTAAATTTGCTTTGATGTCAGGCGCTCTGGCTCCCGGTAAACATGTGACTATGGTGGCTGGTGTCTTTATTTTCACGTTCCGTGTAATAGAATCGCCAATAACTAGGGCACTTTCAACAGGATTCTCAGTGGGTGCATCACTGAGTGGGGAGAACCTGTTTGATGTTCTAATCGGAACGGAAGAGTGGTTTTTTGATCCATGACTATGCCGTCTCACCGTCACCCAGTTGCCCTGCTGCACGGGCTTTACAGCCGGAACCGAACAATGTACAGAGTTCACTAAGCTATTCGCATCCAAAGCAGTGTCTAAAGCTGTTACATTCTCACTACTCTCAAATAAAGTCTGGATGCGTGTCTCTAATTCTGAAACCTTTTCCGTCAGCCTGACTATCTCCTTACATTTATCACATGTGAAGCCCTGTTCGCCAACGGAGAAAGATATACTAAACTTGAAACATGCAGTGCAAGTGACAATGACAGGAGAAGAAGACATGGCTTACCGTATTTGTTGATTAATCCAATTTACCACAGTTGTTTGATGGAGTCTATTTACTAATCCAACTCACCACAGTTGTTTAATGAACTCAGAAAACAAGAGACCCGAGCGCAGAGATGGCAAGCTAACAGGCTAGCGAAATGCTAACGCGTGATAGCGATTTAGATTAAAAGCTAGCGGTGTCAGATTTAATGTGGTAGGCAATATTAGACAATATATGGTGATAGGTAAATTATATTTAGCAGTTTAAACAACAGGGAATGATATCAAATAAAGATTCAAAAGCAAGCAAAGCACATGCGAGCACAGCAGTCAGCAGGACAAACAGGAGGCAGACAGGAGCAATCAATCAGGATCAGGGAGCACTGTAGTGTAGTGCCCTGAGTTCAGGTAAGCCAGATATGTGCAGATTCTGAGCAATACGCTGTATCATGATGACTCACGAGTTGAGTATTTGCACTAAATTTGCGCAGATTTGGCTTACACAAACTTCCCCAGCAAAGTGAGTAAACATAATAAGCCGCCAAATTGGCTAGTGATTTGACAGCGTTACCCACCACAGCTGATTTTTAGCGTTGATCGGCGGGTGTTAAAGGGTTAGTTCATCCAAAAATTTAAATTATGTCATTAATTACTCACCCTCATGTCGTTCCAAACCCGTAAGACCTTCATTCATCTTCGGAACACAAATGAAGATATTTTTAATGAAATCTGAGAGCTCTCAGGCCCCTCCATAGACAACAATTTAATTAACACTTTCAAGGCCCAGAAAGGTAGTAAAAACATCATTAAAATAGTCCATGTGACTCCAGTGGTTCAACCTTAATTTTATGAAGCGACGAGAATACTTTTTGTGTGCAAAAACAAACAAAAATAATGACTTTATTTTATGCCTGTGACAGTCTCCAATGCAGTTTCCGTTGTAAATAGTGCAGCACTCTCGAGCTCTACGGCAGCCGATGCTGTTCACGTAAGCACCAGAGCCGTTGAAAAACAGAGTTACGACACTCCCATAGCCTTCCATAGGAACTGAGGAATGCGGAAGTAAAGCATGTCACGGAGTGACCAATAGTTCCAAACAACCAATAGTTCCAGCATTGAACCCCCTTCATTTCAGTGCATCTCTAGCACACTCGCTGGCAAACTGATGAAATTACTGCATATTTTGAGATTTTATGGTATTAGTTGACCTCTCAGGAATATTGATAGAAATTGTATTTTATGAAGCGCGTTTGAGTTAATGTTTATTGTTATAAAATAGATCGTTAGACGCTAACTGCAGTTAGATAACGTGAGCAGCACTGCAACAGCTACTATATCCAGATGCTAACTGTCATATTTCAACAGTTTAGTCTCTCAGATCTTTCTGTCGAATGCGTTTCTATGAAGTACCTCATTCAAGGAATAACGTGTCTAGCGCCTGGATATAAAGAGTTGAATTAAATTGGTTGCCCTGTTTTTAAAAAAAAAGTATTTAAAATTTCTTTCTTGGGTTAAATTCTGTATATGCTGGCATCATTCATTTATATTCACCTGTTGTGTATACTTATGTGAGTATCATAAAATAACATTAGGACGTTAACAACACTGAAATGATAAAAGAAATTACCACTATAACCAGTAGATTGTAGACACTTATTGGCTCATTAGCCATTTTTTTCTCTTTTGAATTATTTTTTTATAGATTATCAAATCACTTTTATAACATTAAAATATCTATTTTTGTTACTTTATTTGTACTGAAGTGTTAAATATATAGGCTAATTGTAGAGAACATCACAAAGTCTAATGAAAAACAAAAACATCTGACTAAACTTCACAATAAATCTTTATTTAAATCATGTCTGTGCTTTGTCTGTTATGATGAGAGGATTTGTAGATAATTAGAAGATTCGTGTAAAATGTAAACTTGCACTAAAATTCAATCAGCGTTTTAAGACCGTATAAAACTTGTTTCGATACTGAGGGGATTCTCATTCCCGGTAAATTAAAAATATGATTGGTCATTATTTTCAACAGAAATGCCCGTGATTGATAACAATACTCAACGCTGTAAAATCATGCACACTCACATGACCCAAAAAAAATAACCAGATCACTCAAGAAAAACATTAACGTTGCCTCTTCTTTATCTCTCCCCAGAATAAAATGCTACTGTAAAGCCTAGTCGAAGTTGATGCACATATTGTGTTAATATTTACCATAAATTGCTGTAAATATAGTGAAACTGCTGTCTATCCTGCTTAATCCTATTCAAACAGATTGACAGTGCGGAGTTGTTTGGAACTATTGAGCGCTCTATGAACCACGTGGCGGCGAGATCAAAGCGAGTCACAACTCTCTTTTTCTATGGCTCTGGTGAGCACCACGACGCATGCGCGGGTGCTGCAACGTAAACAGCGTAGGAGACTGGCACAGGCCAGAATGAAGTTGTTGAATAAAGTCATTATTTTTGTTTATTTTTGTTTGTTTTTGCGCACAAAAAGTATTCTCATCGCTTTATTAAAATAAGGTTGAACCACTGGAGTCACATGGACTTTTACTATCTTTCTGGGCCTTGAAAGTGTTAATTAAATAGCTGTCTATGGGGGGTCAGAGAGCTCTCGAAATTCATAAATATTTTTCATTTGTGTTCCGAAGATGAACGAAGGCCTTACGAGTTTGGAATGACATGAAGGTGAGTAATTAATGACAGAATTTTAATTTTAGGTGAACTATCCCTTTAATTTCAAACCCTTACAACGTCCACTAAAGACGACACCGGACACTAAACTGACAGAGAACTGAACATATACAGTATACAGGTGATGATGATGGTGATTGATGAGTGCACAGCTGAACATAATAAGTGTCCGTGACAACAAATGAATGATTAAGACAGACAATGATGAAACACAAAGAGTCCAAACAAACGTGATTGTGACAACTAGTAGTTTATACTATTTTAATACTTGTAGTACATTTTTTAGTTTATGAAAGTACACTTTAAAGTGTACTCACAGTAAACTACTAGTTTAGTAGTTTTATACTGCATAATATACACTTATAGTTTTATACTTGTAAGTTTTCTTTAAGTGAACATAACATCATACTTATAGTTTACTATTTATATATTATTTTTGAACTTTAAGTATACTACTACGTTCCTATTTAGGTATTATTTTTTTATACTTGAAACCTTAAACTGTACTTTAACTCTTCCCATTTTAAAAACATTTTATTCTAGCTTCATGCATCCTTTTTATCATCCCTTGAATATGGGTAAGTTTCATTAAAAAACAAAAAGCTGAGAAAATCGCATTTTTGTCAAAGGCTACGTCCAGATGGGATTCAGAACGATGATCAAAACACAGATGGAGTAAATCAAGTCCATCAACACCCCCAAAGCTTCACAGTCGTTTCCTCTTCATGGGTTCAACATTTTCATTCAGTATCAGTACATTCAGTAACGTTTGGCAGTTTTGATTTACATGCTGTTTAATGTTTGATGAACACGTTGTTTTACATTTGCATGAGCAATCTTCTATCACTTGTTTCTGCTTCTTCTTCACCTGTGTTTTGATCCAGAGATTCTGTACTAGAAGATGCGTAATAGCGCCCCATACCGTATAACTGTGAAAACATGGATAGCTGGAAAATTCAGTCAGTGGCGGGGAAAGAGTAAAGTAGATTTGAAGTAAATTCCTATGTACACTACCAATAGACTAGCCTACACAAAAATTCGACAAATCTGTTTTCTTTAAAAAACAATATTTTCAAACAATGTAAGTTTATAAGACAGTATGTAAAACTATGTGAAAAAAGTATTTAATAGGCTACTCAATCAAAATATTAAACTACAAGCAAAGTATACTTAGAATACTTAATTATACTTTTAAGTATATACTGATCAAAAGATTGAGTACATGTAAAGTCAAGTATATTTAAGAGCAATTTTACGTATTTTCTGAGAAGTACATAAAGTATATTTTTGAGAAGTACATAAAACGTAGACTGAAAGTATACTTTCTTATTTTTAGTATAAAAGAGGTATACTAATAGCACACTTGAATAAACTTCTTTTTCATTTTATTTATTATTAGTTCATGTTAACTAAAGTAGTTAACTAATGAAATCTTATTGTAAAGTGTTACCAAAATGGTATTAGTAAATATTGAAAATTAATATTACCTAAGATTAATAAATATTGTAGAAGTATTGTTCATTGTTAGTTCATGTTAACTATTGTAGTTAACTAATGTTAACAAATGAAACCAACGTTATTGTAAAGTGTTACCATTTTTATCCTTTTGACTCAGAAGAACATAAAATTTTGAGCTTTTGGAATGGTCTGGGGTGTTGTTCAAAGGTAAAGCTTTTATATGTTAAGGTCATTTGTCATTCACCTCATGTTTCTGGGGGAGATGCAGTAAAACCCACCGAGAGCACAATAAGACCGTAGATAGTAATACAAACTAATATTGATCTAAGGTGCATCCTTCATAAAGACATATCTAGAAACCTTTACAAGACACATGAGATATGTGACCTTCAAATTATTAAAAATGTTATCCTTGTTTTGTTGCAATTACTTGAAAAAAATTACAGCAATACACTCTAATAAACATGGATGTTTTTGGATGTCAAGAGATAACGGCACGACACTTCAAGAATCTAATGTTTTCCCTTAATTCTCTGTTATGAAAATGTTACTGCGAGTGTTTGGAGAGCCGCGTCGCATAATGAAAAAGCATATTCGAGCTTCTCCGATTCAATTTACTGTCACCGCTAACAGGTTCACTCTCACAGTTGTGCTGTTTGAAATTTCCATTCAGCTGTGGGTGAAAATGAGGCGCACGGAACATTAAGCTACACCTCACTCAGCCGAATCCTCTGTTCCCAGAACATGCTGAGGAGTCGCACAACTGCCTAATCATCTCCTCCCAAACTGTGGCCTTGCCGGATGGCTTTGCAGCTGCAAGAGTCATTACATCCTGTCCTTATCACAAGTACAGCACTTTACATTTGATTGCGCTTTACATGAAAATGCATTATATCAATCTTTCTAACGCACTGGATTCTTTTCTGTTTGAGGCCTTTCACAGGTCCTGAGATTTTCCTGACTTTGTAATGTGACAAAGTTGCTACACCAGCATTTTTTAAAACTGTGGAGGGGGAAATCTGCCACCATGCCTGCCTTAGTGAGCTTTGTTTAAAGGGGAAAATGTGTGCAAGGAGATATAGGCATTGCTCACAAGCAATTACGTTGCTTTCTGCGGGCGTCCTCCACTAGCTACCTCAATATCTTTTTTTTCCCCAGATGGTGCTCAAGGCATGTGAGCAAATTACTGTGTAAGGAGAGGATTTTTGTCAGAGAGCACAGATAAGCTATTAAATAGGCCATGCTCTCAAATAAAGCCTCTCAGACTGTGGTCTGTTATATTATATTAGATGAGCTTAATCAAAGCAGATCATTAAACGCCGTAGAAAACAACAGCTCGCTCCCCTGACCAGTCCTGCATCCGTAACTAATGCTATTTTTCCCCGGCTGCAATAATAGTCTGTAGTGCACTGTTTATCAACGCTATGTAATTTCAGGCCTAATAGTACACTCATAGATTTGACTTATATTAGTGCTTAATTTGCACTGCAACGCTATCTGCACCATGTTTGCTAATATTGCTGCAGTCTTGCAGTTTTAGTGCCAAACTTTCTAAGTTAATTGCCACTTGCTAAGATGTTTGCTAAGAATGTATCATAAAATAAAAATGGAAAAAATGTTATGAAATTGTGCGGTCATATGCACATCTGAGTGTTAAATAGTCTGGAGGAAATACTAAACAGTTGCACCACTATAGAGTGGCGCAGGGATAACATATTTTTGTAGGCCAAAACCTGGAAACGAGTTAGCATTTTAGCACTTCCGGTTCCATCGTCCTGAAGTCAGTGTTTTTTTTTTAAATGGGTTTTTGATTAAATGATTGAAATAAGGTCTGTGGTAAACATTTTTCACATTTTATTATACTTTTTAAAGCTTTTACTTGTTTTTTTGAAAGGTGGTTGCTAACAAGTGTCTAAATGGGACTACAGAGGTTGTCGAGGACATCAACTGAGGACACAAGCGTCATCCCACGTAGGAGGGGACGTTCTCACGACCTTGTGCAACGTTCCCTAAAAGTTCTCTAAAGGTGACGAAAACCCTGAACCTTTATAGAACATTAGGGACGTTCCTAAAATGTCCTTTTTTGGTTACGAAAGTGCTGCAGTTCAAGGTTCCTTATATGACTTTAGGGGACGTTCCATATTGGTTATTCTATGGTCACATAACAACATTACAAAGAGGACATTTGGGATGCTAACAGAACGTTCCCATACGGTTCCCTGTTAGTCAGATGGGGATGTTTCATTCGGGACTGCACTGCAACATATCTTGTTCAGTGCAGTGGTCTCTACACTAAATTCCCATAATGTTTACAGGACCTTTAGGGGACCAACCTAGAATGTTATTTTCTGGTCCTATTTAGGCCCTTCCATCATGTTTACTGAATGTTTTCAGAACAAAAGTTGCTTCTCAAAGATGGATCAATACCAACTGTTTGTCCAACTTCATATTCAGAACATGTAAGTACTGCACATTTTATTTTGTGAATGTACGCAAATCACCTTTGTGAATGTGCTTGTTAGCACGCCGACGGCTAATGTGGCTAAAGCTACCATTGCCTCTGACTGTATTCACAGAGATCAGAGCTATGTCATTAGTTTTATTTTTAAGAAGTAATAGAAGTGCGCTTCTGAATTGTACAGGCGGTAAGCATTTTCGGGCTAAAATAACAAGCTCTGGTCTCTGTGAATACAGTAGAGACAATGGTAACTTTAGCCACATTAACATTCAGAAAGGCGATTTGCAAACACACACATTATAAAGTGCAGTACTTCCATATTCTGGATATGAATTTGGATCACAAAGAGTTGGTATTGATCCATCTTTGAGAAGCAACTTTTGTGCAAATCCTGCATTTCTGTCAGAACCACTATCGTCAAAGATGATTGACTGACTATTAGCATACAGTTTGGATTGGCGGTATGGTTCTGTTCTGGGCAGAAACTCCCTGCGCATCCATGCAGCCTAGCATGGATAAGAGCAGGGTAAACAGAACAGAACTAACATAATGTATTTGCATTTCATTAATGTCAATATTAAATGTACAAAATAATTCTGGAATTTAGTCTAATTCAAGGGGAATCAGAATACCAAATCCTGACTGGACGAGAGGAGGAGCTGGGGATGGAGGAGGGTAAATGAGCGCTGGAGAAGTGCAATAGCTGCTGATAGTACTGAAGGAGATTATATATGTATGCTGTGATAGACGTCGTATTCCTATAGGTAGATGTGATCAGCTGACAGTCAGCTGATGCGAGCTTGACTAACGTGACCTGCCAGAACTGACGCTATACGCTTGATTTCTGTCAGGGCCACTATCGTCAAAGATGATTGATTGACTATAGCATACAGTTTGGATTGGCGGTATGGTTCTGTTCTGGGCAGAAACTCCCTGCGCATCCATGCAGCCTAGCATGGATAAGAGCAGGGAGAGCAGCAATAACCCCACAAAACAAAACCAATGCCGATATCCCCCAAACACGACTTATACGAAAATCAAGCAAGGACATATTTGCAACAAGCATGTTGCTGTAACCAAATTTAAAATCATTGAATATCATCTACTGGGGGAAGCGTACACCCCTAGCGGCAGCAAAATTGATACAAGCATGTTTTTTGGTTTTCCCAATCTTATGAGGGAAACATCACCCCAAGCTGCAGCAAGCAAGGACATATTTGCAAAAAGCATGTTGCTGTAACCAAATTTAAATTCATTGAATAATATCTATTGGGGGAAGCGTACACCCCTAGCGGCAGCAAAATATGATACAACAAGGATGTTGTAATCACAGAACTAGACTAGTAGTCTGTCTGGGAAACATACACCCTGCAGCAACATCTCCAAGTAGATGCAACGTGCAGCTAGCAATGAAATACAGTGCTTCCTCATTCATGATCATGATTCTGCTCCTGTCGGGGTGATTCCATCGGCTGGAGGAGAAGGTGATGACCCCCATGACCCTGCACTCCCTCATGGGATCACCAAGCCACGATGTTGTTAGAGTTGAATAAGAGAACTCTGCGGTGAAACGTACCTGCTGTGTGTATTTAAGCACAGCATGTTATTGATACTCTAGATAACTAAAGCCACAAGCATGTTGCTAACATTAACATAGCATGTGCAATATGATTGTGTTCCCAATAGCAACTATAGCTTAAGACCAGCATGTTTCCAATAGCAACCAGATAGCCTTTAGAATGAGCATGTTTCAAATGGCAACTATACTTAAAGAACAAGCGTGTTTCCAATAGCACTGCAGCTTTAAGAATAGCGTTACCAATAGCACTGCAGCTTTAAGAATAGCGTGTTACCAATAGCACTGCAGCTTTAAGAATAGCGTGTTTCTAATAGCACTACAGCTTTAAGAACGAGCGTTTCTAATAGCACTACAGCTTTAAAGAACACACGTTTCCAATATTAACTATACTTTAGGAATGAACATACAGATAACAGAATCAGAATAAACGCTGAGCTGACTCAACTGAACAATGACTGTTTACTATTGTATTTTAAGAGCTGCACCACAGCAGAAATGATTCTGTTTGCACCATGAATCATTTTTCCTGTCTATCACCGCAAGCTGCTTGAATACATGCAGTATAAAGCGAAGAAAACAAACCAAAGCAACCTGACTTAAGTTTAATTAAGTCATAGCATGTTGCAGCAACAAGCAAGTTGCCAATGGTAACAGATGTAACACACATTTGCCAATATGATCGCATAGCCTAGCACAAGCAATTACTGAAAATGACTAGAAGCCTAAGCAACACGGATGGCCTTAGCAACGAGCCTGTTGCCAATAGCCTACCCTGATAGCTTTTAGCAAAGAGCATTAAAAAGGAATTTAGCTTAGCTTCGTGAAGACATTCAGGGATGATTACGTGGGTGTTACGTGGATGTTTGATCTTCTCTTGATACCCTTATTCGTGCAGGTGAGTGCAGATCTCATCTGAATTGTTAATCAATGCAGCGAATTGCGTGTTTAAATTCGCGAACTTGAATAAAACTGAGGTGAAATCCATGTGGGAAATGAATTCCTCTTGCTAAATCCCGATTGCACAATTCCTAGTGAGATGATGTGGTTTCACCCTCCGAATTTGCCATTAAATGAGCGCTGGAGAAACGCAATAGCTGCTAATAGTACTGAAGGAGCTTGTATGCTGTGATAGACGTCATATTCCTATCCACCTTTGTCACGGGATGCGAAACTACCCGTTATGCTTTCCACGTACGCGTAGGGAGGATGCTCAAGACTTCCGGTTTGCAGCTTGATTCATTTAGTTAGGCGTCACAGTTACACGAAAAGCTCTGAAACGAAGGTTATTATCTGTTTTTATTTCATTTAAATATCGATAATGTCAACATATCAATAATGTCAACAAGCAATGGCAATATTAGTTCGCGGTGGCAGCACGGACAAGACTATTTAACAAGGACCGTAAACAACGTAATTTTGTCTGTCCCTCATCCTACGAAGTTGACCTACTGGATTGATGATATGAAACAATGGCCAGCGGTCACATATGTTGACATATTCAATTATCTTGTTTTGTCTGAGGGTGTAGATGGCGAGGAGCGTAGAAATTATAAAAGCACGGAAGCATACAATTACTTACACAGTAGTAAAATCGGATGAATTCTTTGTCACAATCATCAGCAGTTCACATTCCTAAAAGCGGAGGTAGAGCCGAGTCAGACTATAAATAAACCCAATCACATCGCATGGGTTATGTTACAAAATAACGGAGTAGTGGAAACAGCTGGATGCTCCTGCGTAGCTGGCCCTGGTAGGTCTTGTAGCCATGCTGCTGCTGTGTTGTGGAAGGTGGGTATTTAAAAATAGAGCCACACTGCTGGTGTGGCTAAACGTATATAAAATAAATTTAAATAGTCTGTATGTGCTGCGTGATTCAATGTGAAGAAGTATTTTTTTACTGCAATATAAAAATTTAAATTATAATGAAATTGTTTTGCTGTTTCATGTACTAATGGTGAAGTACTGCACAATAAGTAACAAAGTAAATAAAGTAAACAATATGTTTTGAATTTTGAAAGGTGCAGAATGCAGTGGCCGGTGGTATGACAGGGCTATCTTGCACTGATGAGCAGCGTAGATGGAATGCAGGGACCAGAAGAAATCTTGAACAGAAAATAATCCGTCATATAACATTTAGACATCACAAAGCTGAGGATGTGTATGGTGCATCATCAGCAACGGAGGGAGAAAAGCTACCATCTACACCAAGCTATGACACACATCAAGACTTCAGGGAGAGAGTCAGTTCACGCACAAAACCACTTTTTGAACTAAAAAATTGTCTTTTTTTTTTAAAAGTGCTACAATGCCAGTGTATCAGAGCAGGCAGATGACATTGATAGCTTAGAACTCCACCAGCCACATGGAGAGACTTTGACTTGCAGTAAATGTGAAGCATTTTACATCAAATACATAGAAATGAACAGCGACCAGGCAGCTGAATTGGAGAATCAAACACAAAATCAGAGTTTGTCAGAGGTTTGGCATAGTGCAAGACAGATAAGGATCACTGCTAGTTCAGCTAATGGTGTACCAGTACGAGCAACAACAAATCCTGATAAATTCATGAGAGCGCATCTCTTCCCTACCTTTCGGGGTAATGCAGCTACAAAGTATGGGAGTGAGAAAGAGGCAATAGCTCGAAACCTTCTTGTAGAAAAAGGTCTACAGGTGTCCCTCTTAGGTACCAGGGTCAGCCTGACAGAGCCATGGCTGTCTGCAAGCCCTGATGGCATCATAAATTGTATGGAACTTCTGAAAGTAAAGTGCCCTGTCCCTAAGAACAACACCACCTCACTAACTGACCATTTCACTATGAGTAATAGTGACATCAAAGTGGCTGATGGGAAGCCTGAATTACAGAGGAACGGAGTCAGGGGCTACTACAGACAGATACAATTAGGCATGTTTTGTACTGGGCTGAGAATGGCAAAACTACTTGTCTGGTCTCCAAAGGAACACATTCTGATAGATGTACCATATGATGCAGAGTATTTAACAGAGCAGGTTACTCGTCTCTAGAGTAGTGGATGAATTCATTGCTGGATGACTCAAACTGAATGACAAATACCAACATACTGTCAAAAGAGCTTAAACTACTGGTACAAACTCAAGTGGTACGATGTAGGGGGGAAAAAAGTTTAGGCAAGTTTAGGTGTCAAGGCATGTTTTCAAAACAATTTTTAATTCATTTGATAGTTCCTTGTTTACAGGTTTTGCACTGTAAGTTGCACAAATTTTGTATGGTATGTTTTCTTAAATTAATTTAAAAAGCATATATGTACATAGTATAGAAAAACAGAAAACATTGAGTTTTTAGAATGAAAAATGTCAAGTATTGTGATTAAATACATGTACAAATTTGATTACATGCAACAGTCTGAGCATTAATTATCTGCTTCACGAATCAGGTCACCATGCAAATTCACTAAAGCTGCACATATACGCAGAATTTTATCAATCTTTGGCATAAAGGTGATAGGCAGGGTTTGTGAAAACACCTTGTACACTTTCAGTCTCCTAATTGCACGCTCAACATGTATCCTTACATTTGCAATCCTGTGATCGCATGTGACTTTTTCTTCAGTCAGCTGTGTTTTGTTGGCGAAGTGAGGAATTATCAAGTTGACTTGTCTTTCATACAAGAAGTCTCTAATCAAAAAACCCCTATCCACCATCACTTCATCTCCCGGTTTAAGGTATTCAAGAATACCAGAATCACATGTGATGAATTTGTCGCTACAGCAGCCTCCATATGCTGCTGATATAAACAATACTAGACCACAAGGTGCAATAGCCACTAAATATTTGATAGTGTTGCAAGCATAGTAGTGGCTGTATGATTCGGACCTTGAGTCTAGGTTCCTTGGTTTTTGGATTTCGCTTTCACTGCAGTCTAAGATACAGGTGACATTGGGATAATGTTGCTTAAATGCCTCTGGTGTTGTGGCCCTTATTGTTTCTTTGGGGAGCCATGGTATCAGATCCTTCAAGACTACAGCAATGGTGTCAATCCAAAAAGAAATTATCCTGCTCACTTGACTCACTCATATACAAAATCGATTGGCTAGGTCTTCAATCAAAAGGTTTAATTTCAGCTTCATTAGTGTGAGCAAGATTTGCTGTTCAACTTCAGTCTGGTATGCCACATTCGCATGGGGACGCAGAACAGCTACAAGGGTATGAAATGTGTGGAGTGGGAGCCCGGTGTACAGATTTGAGTCAGAGTCATTCACCAGAGTAGGGGGCTTGAATGTATCACACTGTGTTGACTGGTTTACATAAGTTACACTGTGTTGTCTCTTGATATAACAATGCTCCTCGAAGATGTGGTCTTCCCATTGTGTACCAACAGAGGCAAAGTTTTTAGATCTACAGCCATGGTCATCAACATTTGATTGCATGGGACTGGGGGCAGATGCAAGACTCTCTTCGTCCATTCCAGTGTGCTCTAGGTTAACACCAGCTCCTGTAAAAACAGACAAAGCATTATATATTGTAGCATCTAACATTAGCTGGGTCATTATATGGAACAGGGTGATTTTCTATTTCAAAAAGAGTGATTTTTAAATTAGATTTTTAGAAAAATGTGAAAATTCTTAGTCAAATAATAATAAAAAAAAAAAAAAAAATGCAGAATTTTAGTTTAGCACTAATACACTTTTAGATGGCATGTATGAAAGACCAAACGCTGACTTTTTTCCACATTTTGTAAACCAAAATGAGCACATGAACAAATACTGATAGGTATTATTTTGTTAAATATTGTGATTTGAGCTGTAATAATATGAACACTTAAGATCTCGTACTGCTGCAGCTGATAAAATGAACAAACAGACCACACTCTGCAGCCAAAATATTTAGTCAATATTTAAGGGTGTGCACATTTGGGTAAACCCGTTACAAGAACAAACTCATCTTTGAATAAAGGGAAACAGAGTAAAAACAACATCTCTTCATATTCATTTAAAAAAACTGCCTGGACTTTATAGTTGACACTCTCAAAGTGGAGCGTAAAATTGAGTTCAAGTCAGACTCATTTAAACGATTCATCATACTGAATCAAACCACTAACACACAAGTTTGATGCTGAATTCGGAACCGCATACTACTCTTATCATATATTTCTATGGCAGAAATAGTAAGAATAGTATGCTAGTATGTGGTTCCGAATTTAGCAATAGAGTCAGTATGATTAACTTAAGCGCCGATGCTAAAGAGTCATATGTTAAATGAATCAGGTTCCACTTGTGGTTGTCTGATTTGAATCAGGCAGTGAAGACAACGCAGTGTTTTCTTAACACGTAAACTTATGTTTAAGCACACATCATGAGAAATTGGTCGCCCGCACATACTGAAAACACTGTATCTGTGTCATAACGCCGCACTTCGATCGATTTTGCAGACCTAGTAGCATGTTAGTTTTGTAAATAACGTTAGTGAATAGACTCACCTTCGTCTGGACAAGTTCGTTGTCTTTTCTTCTTGCTTAATGTACGATCATATCATAAAGTTCAGGATATGGATTTTCCGTTGTTGGTTGTCTGTCCACAAAGTGGAATGAGCATACATGGATGTTACGGGGCGGAAATTTCAAATTAAGCGCAGCGAGCCATTTTCTTTTGCCCTCGTCGTCGGATGGCATCATGTGCAATTTAAATGGTTTTTGTTGGTTTGTGGTCGTAACGCTCATGTTCCAGAAGTTTTTTAAGCTTTCTGTAGCTGTTGTTACAGCCTTTAACAGCACAAATTCTCCCAGAGCCTCCACTATTCGCCATCACCAGTAACGTCGTCTCGCTGATGACAATTACTAAACGGAAGTTCAGAGCATCCTACCGGAAATAACTCGCCGCTATGGCGCCCCCCACGGAAAAGTGAGGAAAAAGGTGAATAGGTAGATGTGACCAGCTGACAGTCAGCTGATGCAAGCTTGACTAACGTGACCTGCCAGAACTGACGCTATACGCTTGTTCCCGTTTCAAGGGAACTTGCGCTGCGTCACTGCTTTGGGAACGCCTCTGCGTGATTGCGTCGTGAAGCACGTATGTAATCAGTCCAGTAGAGTGACAGAACGTCATAGGCGGGTGACGTCACCTACCCGGAAGCTATAAAGCACACCGGCAACAAACGCCGCTAGCTTCTGTGCCTTCAGCAAGCGCTATATGTGATCATTGTCTGTCAGTTCTGTGTTTGTGTCTGAGTTCAGACTTTCTTTGTTTTCAATACAAGTTGCACACACACTGACAAAGAATATATATAAAATGGCGAGCGAACAGCAGTACAGAAAGTGTGTTCCTCCCTGCTCTCGCTACATTACGAGTGGGGATACACATTTGATGTGCGTTGTTTGTTTGGGTGAGCAGCATGCTCAAGCAGCCCTCGAGGGGGTTGGTTGTGAGCATTGCGAGGCGCTGCCTCTCAGAACGCTGCGATCCCGCAGGGCGCTCTTCGAGGAGGGCGGCGCGGCTCGCGTTCCCCGCGGCACGGGCCTCACTGCTGCCGAGGCACAGCGGCAGCTCATGTCGTGGGGTTCTCAAATGGACATGACAGAGGGGTTTGAGACAGGCCCAGCCCTATCTCTGCCCTCACCTGTCAGATCCGGTGCTTCCTCTCTGGGTTCGGGAGCCCACGCTGCGGTTTCTCCCACCCAGGAGGTATTGCAGCTGTCCAGCTCTGAGGAGTTGGATGTCTGCAGTATCGATGCAAGCGGATATGAAGACTCGCCACTTCAATCCCCTGACACATCAGAGGCCAGTCTCGAGAGGCTGGTACCCTTAGTAGATTTTCTGGCAGAGTGGGAGAATCTGCCGAATATATCTCAGTGGGTCCTACAGACAATAAGAAAGGGGTACGTCATTCAGTTCAGGTGTCGTCCACCCAATTTCAACGGGGTTCTGCCCACGGTGGTGGGCCCCGAGCAGGCTCTGGTTATGATTCAAGAAGTACAGACTCTTCTGCGAAAAGAAGCGATAGAGAGGGTTCCTCTGCCCAGCAGGGAGTCAGGGTTTTACAGCCGGTACTTCATCGTGCCAAAGAAGGATGGGCGGTTGCGCCCTATTTTAGATCTGCGCGTTCTCAACCGCACGGTGGCAAAGCTCAAGTTCAGGATGCTTACACTCAAACAGATCGTGTCACAAATCAAGTCCGAGGATTGGTTTGTCAAGATAGATCTAAAAGATGCGTATTTCCATGTGTCCATCCTTCCGCAGCACAGGAAGTACCTGAGGTTCGCTTTTGGGGTAGAAACGTACCAGTATCGGGTCCTTCCCTTCGGTCTGGCACTTTCACCCCGCACGTTCACGAAGTGTGTGGACGCGGCGTTAGTCCCCATGCGCATGCGGGGGATTCGCATTCTCAACTATATCGACGACTGGCTCATCCTAGCACAGTCAGCTCACATGGCGGTTCAACATCGAGATGTTGTTCTCGCGCATATGAGCAAGTTGGGCCTGAGACTAAACTCCAAGAAGAGCGTTCTTTCTCCAGCACAGAGAACAACGTATCTAGGCGTGAGTTGGAACTCGGTCTCTATGCAGGCCCGCCTATCAGAGCCTCGCATAGGATCGATTCTCTCAGCAGTAAAAGGGGTGAAGTTAGACCAGTCACTCACTGTCAGACAGTATCAGAGGCTGTTAGGTGGAGAGGAGACTCCACACCGAGGTGGTGGAGTTCTTTTGGGAGAACTTTGGCAGGGCCGAAGTGGACCTGTTTGCTACACAAGAGAACACCCACTGTCGACTGTGGTTCTCCCTAACACCTCCAGCTCCTCTCGGACTGGATGCCATGGTACAGGAGTGGCCGAGGCTGCCTCTGTACGCTTTCCCCCGATTGCTCTGCTTCCGGGAGTTCTAGAGAGAGTGCATCGGGACGGGGCCCGCCTACTACTAGTAGCCCCGTTCTGGCCAGCCCGAGTATTGTTCTCGGACATGGTGTCTCTCCTCGACGGCTCTCCCCTGGAGATTCCGATCAGGAGGGACCTACTCTCTCAGGCGAGAGGGGCAATCCTACACCCTCGCCCAGAGTTGTGGAAACTTTGGGCTTGGCCTCTGAGGGGGCCCAGCTCATAAGTTCTGGTCTCTCAACCGAGGTTGTGGAGACCATTCTACACTCTAGAGCTCCCTCCACGAGGAAACTGTACGCTCTGAAGTGGAGACTCTTCACTTCATGGTGCAGAGACCGCCTGTGGGATGCAGTTAACTGTCCTGTGAGCACGGTGCTGGAATTCCTGCAGGAGAGATTCTCCGCTGGGTTAGCCCCCTCCACAATAAAGGTGTATGTAGCGGCCTAAGCAGCTTATCACACTCCTTTGGGTGGTGTTCCACTGGGGCGACACCCTTTAGTTACTCGTTTCCAACGTGGCACTTTGAGGTTAAGACCTGCAGTACGCATCTTTCTACTTGCGATATCTTCCTTAAAGAGAATCGGGGGATATCCAAGCTCTCTCTGTGGCACCCTCGTGCTTGGAATTTGCTCCTGGTCCGAGGCCGGGGTATGTTCCTAAAGTTCCCACTAACCCTGTGAGACCAGTAATACTTCAGGCTTTCTGTCCTCCTCCGTTTCTGACGTCAGACCAGGAAAAACTTAATCTGCTTTGCCCGGTTCGGGCGCTAGATGCTTACGTCCACAGAGCTGCCCTGTGGAGGAGATCTGAACAGTTGTTCGTTTGTTACGGGTCACCCTCGAGGGGGGGTCTGGCTTCAAAGCAGAGAATGAGCAAGTGGGTAGTTGAGGCTATCTCGACTCCACTCAACTAGGAGTATGGCTGCCTCTCAGGCACTTTTGGCAGTTTGGCAGACTGCCTCTCAGGCAGTTTTCACAAAACTGTGATATTTGTCTTGTGCAATTAGAGATTTATTTAATTCAATTTAATTGTAATTTTATTTAAAAGAGATGTTTATGTACATTTTTCTAATGATCAAGGCAGCAGTAATTCATCAAATCATGATCATGGAGAAGACCGGGCATATACAGTGGGGAGAACAAGTATTTGATACACTGCCGATTTTGCAGGTTTTCCCACTTACAAAGCATGTAGAGGTCTGTAATTTTTATCATAGGTACACTTCAACTGTGAGAGACGGAATCTAAAACAAAAATCCAGAAAATCACATTGTATGATTTTTAAATAATTAATTTGCATTTTATTGCATGACATAAGTATTTGATCACCTACCAACCAGTAAGAATTCCGGCTCTCACAGACCTGTTAGTTTTTCTTTAAGAAGCCCTCCTGTTCTCCACTCATTACCTGTATTAACTGCACCTTTGAACTCGTTACCTGTATAAAAGACACCTGTCCACACACTCAATCAAACAGACTCCAACCTCTCCACAATGGCCAAGACCAGAGAGCTGTGTAAGGACATCAGGGATAAAATTGTAGACCTGCACGAGGCTGGGATGGGCTACAGGACAATAGGCAAGCAGCTTGGTTAGAAGACAACAACTGTTGGCGCAATTATTAGAAAATGGAAGAAGTTCAAGATGACGGTCAATCTCCCTCGGTCTGGGGCACCATGCAAGATCTCACCTCGTGGGGCATCAATGATCATGAGGAAGGTGAGGGATCAGCCCAGAACTACACGGCAGGACCTGGTCAATGACCTGAAGAGAGCTGGGACCACAGTCTCAAAAAAAACCATTAGCAACACACTACACCGTCATGGATTAAAATCCTGCAGCACACGCAAGGTCCCGCTGCTCAAGCCAGCGCATGTCCAGGCCCGTCTGAAGTTTGCCAATGACCATCTGGATGATCCAGAGGACGAATGGGAGAAGGTCATGTGGTCTGATGAGAGAAAAATAGAGCTTTTTGGTCTAAACTCCACTCGCCGTGTTTGGAGGAAGAAGAAGGATGAGTACAACCCCAAGAACACCATCCCAACCGTGAAGCATGGAGGTGGAAACATCATTCTTTGGGGATGCTTTTCTGCAAAGGGGACAGTCTCCTTTCAACAGTCTCTCAATCATACAATGTGATTTTCTGGATTTTTTCTGGATTTCTGGATTTTTTTAGATTCCGTCACTCACAGCTGAAGTGTACCTATAATAAAAATTACAGACTTATACATGCTTTGTAAGTGGGCAAACCTGCAAAATCGGCAGTGTATCAAATACTTGTTCTCCCCACTGTATGTAGATGTGCAGTGTACAGTCAAGCACACTTTCTGCATTTTGAAGAGTCTGAGTTTGCTGTGGTGAAGCTGAACACATCAGAACTAGCCTGCAGGATGGTGAATTACATTGAGCATATTTTGGATGTGTTTGCACAATTCTTTTAGAGCTAAAACAACACATAGCATGCAAACAAATGATGCTTTCAGTGGACAGAATTTTTTTGGTGGTTTACCCCCACAGACAATAAATTGCCCCACAACCCTTTGCAGTTCTTATATCAGAATTAGCCTGCAAGTGTGAATGTTTCTGATAAGAAAAAATATGCCATACTCAAGAAAGAAACACATTTGTGAATCAATCAAAAACATTACGTAATTCAGAGGTTTTACTATTGCATGAGTCATTGAACAGAAGTAAAATTAATTATTTATAAGTCAAGCTAACTTCCTCCAAATCCCTTTTTAAACCCTAAAATCGTTAAAAGTAGATTATCAATATTTAATTTAAGTCTATGCAGTTACATATACATACATGTACAGCGAGTAAATCAAATAATGTAATTTGAGACATGACTGGCACGTTCAAGATGAAATCAGTGAAGTCATAAAGTATCCTTGCACTCAATTTTTTGTGAGAACCTTCTCAGTGACCTCTGAACATGAACCTATCAAACTGTTATTTATGAACAGCCCTGCCTTCACTGGAGAAACAGCACAGCCAAAACGACTGTGGATATTTTACTGTTTAGTGTGATCATCTTTAACTGGCATTTGGGATTATTATCCTCGTCATTTAGCATCCCTCTGGAATTTCCTTTAATCCTTTTAATGTCATTGTGTATCTATCTAAGTGTCTAGCTCACAGTGCTTTGAACATCCACATCCAGATGGGGTGGGCAATCTTGTCATCTTCAGCTCTTCATTGATTGGGTGATTTTTTTCCCCCACTGTACAGTCAGATAGCCTCCAGTCTTGCACACTGATGATTGAGCATTTGGTCACATGAAGGTGATTATGTATTATGAAATTTGATACCAATAATTTTATAGTGAATTTCACATTCCTATATATATATGGGATTAGTACATTCGTGTAACAGACAGACTTACTGCATAGTGGTGATGGTGTTAAATATGTTGGTTGTTTTATTTCTCATCTCGTATGATCAGAGACAGACTGTTCAGTGGACTGATGCTGATCTATGTGGGTCGAGTAATTTATCTGTGATGGGGCTCCCAGGACTGAGTCTGCAGTTTATGCTATAATATGCCTCCTCAGGGCTTCATCATGGGTAGAAATGAGGAATATGCTTAATGGTGGTCCACTGGGAACTTTTAGAAGGAGAAACTATTTTGATTAAATTGCAGCATAATGAAGTTTTGTATATAATACAATTACATTTTTATAAGCTCTTTTTTTCCCTATAGCAAGGGACAACAATGCTTGTTGAGAAAAGATAATTTAGAAGCAAGTTTAGAAAGATTAAAAAGTAAAACTCCATCTGTAATGTGATGCATTTCAAAGTTAAACGGGATATTCGATGAGATAAGTAAAAACAAAAAGCATATTATTTACAATAAGAGCAGAAACATGAAGTTAGAAAGTAAATGGGGTCGATTTTCACTTTAATCAAATGGAATTTAAAGGGATAGTTCACACTAAAGTGAGAATGACCCCATGATTTACTCACCCTCAAGCCATCCTAGGTGTATATGACATTCTTCTTTCAGATGAACACAGAGTTATATTAAAAAAAAATGTCCTGGCTAATCCAAGCATTATAATGACAGTGAATGGCAGCCCAAAATTTGAAGCCCAAAAAAGTGCATCCATCCATTATAAACATACTGCACACGGCTCCATGGGGTTAATTAAGGCCTTCTGAAGCGAATCGATGGGTTTGTGTAAGAAAAATATGCATATTTAACACGTTATGAAGTAAAATATCTAGCTTCCGTTGACCGTCTTCCACATTCAATTTACGAAAAAAGCGTAACTGGTGCGATGATGACGTCGGACATAGCGTAAGCATTTTGAACTGCGAGAGGCGTTACACTTTCTTTGTAAGTTGAATACGGAAGGCGGCCCGCCAGAAGCTATATATTTTACTTTATAACGTGTTAAATATGGATATGTTTCTTACACAAACCCATCGATTCGCTTCTGAAGACCTTTATTAACCTCCTGGAGCCGTGTGGATTACTATTACAATGGATGGATGCACTTTTTTGGGCTTCACATTTTGGGCTGCCATTCACTGTTATTATAATGCTTGGATTAGCCAGGACATATTTTAATATAACTCTGATTGTATTCGTCTGAAAGAATAATGTCATATACTAGGATGGCTTGAGGGTGAGTAATTATGGCATCACTTCGACGCTATCTCACGACCAATTCATACGATTTGTCTATACTGCAGTGGCGGGGTTAGGGGTAGGTCATTCGTACGAAATCATACGACCAACTCGTCAAAAACGTACGATTGAACAAAAATCTTACAAATTCGTACGAATTAGCCTGAGAGATTTCTGAGAGATTTCTGTCCATTCCATTGAAAGTAAATAAATCCATATTGAGCATTTAATCCAAGTATTTAAATAATGAACAGATTTAATTTAGCTTTAATTCACATATAAACATTGATCGAACATAAACAGAAGCAGAACTGTACTTAATATGCACAAGAACAAACGTTGGAAGCTCAAACGTGGTGGCGTGACACGCAAGAATGAACCTCATTGATGTTCGTGTGCTGAGAAAGATGAATGAAAGTCTTATGGATTTGGAACAACATGAGGGTGAGTAAATGATGACAATTTTCATTTTAGGGTTAACTATCCTTTTAATAATATTTTGTAACAGCTTGTTGTTAAAGGATATTGCTGTTATAGTCAGAAAGGAAAAAAAATTAACTACAAGGAATGTGCATGTAAACGTCTACTTGACATTATCATATCTTGTAATAATGTCTCTTCAGTTATTAAATCCCATGTCAGATTGTTCCTGTGTTTGCTTCTTGTGTCTTGTTTAGGCTACTACAATCACTTTGTATTTTGGTAGTGTTATTGCAATTTGCCCTTAGGAACAGTCAACCCAGTGAGTGCTATCAAAATGACAACATGACTTTTCCTCTTTTAAATATTTTCCACATACACTACTATAGCTAATTGCTAGCTCATGTTGATAGGTAAGTTGCTTCCATCGCAGGTAGCAACTGTTGTCTGTATCCCTTGACTTTTCTCATTTAAAAGTAGTATGCAGGTAGAACTCCTTATACAGCTGAGACAGCATTCAAATATAAAGTAGCGATACAATTACAATATCTGCATCACATTTATTTAGCTGACTATCATAAGCGGTATTAATTAAATTATCCAATTGGGGGGCAGGTTTAATACAAGGCAGATGCTTTCTGTCATTTTTTTCATAGATTTTTTACATTATCCAGCCCTATCTGAAACCATGCACTATAGCAAACAGTGCCAAATTTACCAAAGGAAAAAAGAAATGCAATGCCTGTACACGGTACCCTGCTTCACTAACAAGATGAGAGACATGATTTTGGATCTCATTTTGTAAAAACTGACAAAGCTTTGAATATCAATTTCAATTTATTTATGCATATTAATCATGTTTACCTGACACTTTCTCATTTCCTTAGTGTACACAGCAATTTATCTGCAAAATAGCTCAACGATAGACCTGACTGTTTGCCTGTGGTGCAAGTCAAATAAGCAAAAAAAAAAAGTTATACCTAATCCTAGATAGAATCTGATAGAAATGTGTTGTTGCTCTCTTCAGGAAACACCAAGACGATTATCTCTCTGCATGAAGGAATCACCCCTTGCTGGTGTGAGAGATGATGTTCCTCTCAGGATGAATAATGCAGCAACACTCACTTTATGAATTCATAGTATAGCACGTATGAGATTAATATCTTAATTGGATTCATTATTCATTCTAATAATGGCAAGTTGTTGACATTGTTGTTGCTCAGGGGGGTCGATTCATCCTTTGCAACCTTTTGCCACTGATTCGATAAGAATATTTAGAGAAATCCTACTTTTTTATATTTCAGTAAATATCAGCCACCTCCTCACACATTAGGGAATATGCATGACTGGCTGGAGATTTTAAAACTTAAAATCCTATGCATAATTGACACAAATGTTTCACCTTACCTATTGGTTAATTACCCTTGACTGTTCGCTGCAGTGTAATTAAGAGTGTCTTGTTTTCAGTTGCAGCCTCAGAATCTTAATGTGGAATGCTATACTGTGTAGAACATTTGACTTTCAAAGGTAGGGCAAGTTGTTCCATGCAACACCTGGTGCAAATAAGGGCCCTGATCTTCGCAACTCAATGATTAATAAAGCATTTTGAGGTTAAAGTAGACAGTGCAGTGCTGGGGAATGTGCTTGTAATGACATCATGTACATATTGCATACAAAAAAAAAAAAAAGCATCTAATGCATTTGAGATTTTACTACATCCCTAACTCACAAAACCCAAGCTAGATGTTTGAAACAAAAAAACCCCACACATTTATGTAACTGAATTCGATTCTTACAGTTATTGAGATACTCAATATATATTTTTATTAGTGCTCACTAATAAAAAAACATTTATTTATCTATGTTTTTTGTGATTTGTGAGCTAAGTGGTTGAGCATGATTTTCAGCTGTCTGGTTGGAATTTGTGAATCTTTCAGCATGTTATTAGTGACTGTCAAAATTAGCAAATTTATGTGATATGAGTGAGTCATTGAATCTTTCACTCAACTGATTTGGTGAAAAGAACTGATTCATACAGGAACAAAACAAGTGACTGTCTTAATCAGTTGAGTGAAATATTCAATAACTAACTCAAAAATGCTATATTTTGCCATTAGCAAAGCAAAATAACGGGCAATATTGTATCTAAACGGCAAGTTACTCAACATTAACTTGTTAATTGAACCGTTGTATAAACGCAAAACATAACTCAATCGTGTTGTAGGTATAACTTAAAGTTGACATGAAAAGAAACTTCACATTTTCTAAATGCATGCTATAGATCTTATTGTGAATTCCAGATTTTATTTTATTTTTTTGTATACAGAAGACAAGATCTTTTGCTACTTTATGTGATATGAGTGAGTCATTTGAGTCATTCACTCAGTGGATTTGTTTAAACAATGAAACAAATAAGGGAGTCATTGAATCTTTCGCTCAACTGATTTGGTGAAAAGAGCTGATTCTGTCAGGGAAAAATACAGATTCAGTTGCAGGTAACAAATGTTTTTTGACCTCAATGGGCACAGGAAAAAATAAAATAGCAGGAACACAAAAGCAGAGAGAGAGTCCAAAATCAAGGTCCACTGGGCCAGGAGAGCACCATACAGCAAGGACAGATCGAACATCACCAGTGACGGAATGTCGAAATCACACTGAGTTCCCTGATTAGAGCAATGAGCGCGCAGAGAGGGAGTACCCTGGTGAAAGCAATGAGCGTGCCGAGAGGGAGTTCCCCGATGAGAGCGCAGAGAGGGACTGAGGCGGTACATTGTACAACGGCGATCGCCTGGGCAGGTAGCAAAGGAAATAAAGGAGGATGACGCTGACGGATGGCAGCTAGCGACCTCCGAACCCCCTGGATGACAGGCTACTCTGGACTCATGCCCCCACTGAAGGACCTCAGGACACAACGCAGCCGGCACAAACAACTGACCCCCCCGGACGGCCTCCCCCATCCGTCGCTCGACATCCCAGGAAAGGGACCCCACCACCTCCCTGGAGAGAATGGTTTCGGGTGTCACCCCTCCCCCAGGAGACGAGAGAGGGCGTCAGGCTTAACATTTTTGGAACCTGGCCAATACGAGAGTTAAACCGCCCAAAGAAGAGTGCCCAGCGGGCCTGGAGAGCATTCAACCTCTTGGCCGAATGGACATACTCTAAATTCTTGTGATCCGTCCAGACCAAGAAGGGCTGCGCTGCTCCCTCCAACCAGTGACGCCACTCCCCCAGAGCCAACCTGACTGCCAGAAGCTCCCTGTTACCTATGTCATAATTTCGCTCAGCGGGACTCAAACGTTGAGAGAAGGCACAAGGGTGCACCTTCCTATCTCTGGGGAACCACTGGGACAGGACCACGCCTACCCCGACGTCAGAGGCATCCACCTCAACAATAAATTGCCGTTCAGAATCTGGAAGACAAAGAACAGGAGCAGAGACGAAACGGGACTTAAGAACATCAAAGGCCTCCTGAGCCTGGGAATTTCATCTGAACGGTACCTTAGGTGAGGTGAGTGCTGTTAAGGGTGCAGCCACCAGGCTAAAGTTCCGGATGAATCGCCTATAGAAGTTGGAGAACCCCAGGAACCACTGCAGCGCCTTCCGAGAGTCAGGGGTTGGCCACTCGGCCACGACCCTTACCTTAGCGGGATCGGCCTTAAATTGAAATTATATGCCCCAGGAACGAAACAGACTTGGCATGGAACACGCACTTCTCCGCCTTGACAGAGCTGGTTCTCTAGTAGCTGTTGTAGCACCTGATGGACATGTTGATTCTGTACCTGCAAGGAGGGAGAGAAGACGAGAATATCGTCAAGGTACACAAAGACAAATCTGTTCACCATGTCCCTCAACACGTCATTCACCAGGGCCTGGAATACAGCTGGGGCGTTGGTGACCCCGAAGGGTAGGACCCGGTATTCAAAGTGTCCCGTTGGGGTGTTAAAGGCCACTCATCCCCTTCGCAACTCAAAAGCTGATGACAGAGGATACCTGTTTCTTATGGTGATGTCATTAAGACCCCGGTAGTCAATACAGGGTCACAGAGAGCCATCCTTCTTAACGAAGAAGAACCCAGCCCCAGCGGGCGAAGGACGGATGAGGCCGGCATTTAAGGATTCCTGAATATACTTGTCCATGGCCTCTCTCTCCAGACCAGACAGGGAGTACAGATGACCCCTGGGCGGAGAAGTGCCTGGGAGGAGATCGATGGCACAGTCATACGGCCGATGAAGAGGTAAGGATGTTGCCCGGGACTTATTGAAGACCTGACAAAGATCTCGGTACTCCACCGGGACCCCAGCGAGATCCAGGAGGATCGAGCTGTCCAACGCTGGCGTCGATGTTGTAGACGCCCCTCCACATGAAGCGCCAGCTCTGCAAGGGTGTCAAAATCGTGAGTGACGATCTCGTCCAGGATGTCACAGTTCAGCCCCTCCCAAAACCTTGCACGTAACGCCACTTCGTTCCAGTCACAGGCGGCCGCCAGAGTTCTGAACTGGATAGAATACTCTGTGACAAAACGACTAACCTGACTCAACCGCACCAGCTGGGAGGCCGCCTCATCGTCCCGAGCAGAGCGGTCAAACAACTTTAACATCTCAGCTCTGAAGTCCTCAAACGTGGAACAGAATGGGGCACAAGCATCCCACACAGCAGTTGCCCAGTCGCGGGCCCTTCCTTTCAGGAGGGTGATAACAAACGCTACCTGGGACTCCTCCGTGACGTAGCAGCAAGGCTGAATAGCGAAGATAAGGGAGCACTGGGACAGGAAGGACCGACAAGAATTGGGATCCCCATCATAGGGCGGCGGATTATTGGCATGAGGTTCAGGCTCAGCATGAGGCAGAGTATGGCCGTACGTAACAGCTGATCTGCTGGCCATGGCTTCTCGCTGGAGTTCATGTATCTGGAGATTGAGATCAGCTACCTGGGCTGTCAGGCACTCAACATCCCATGAAGTGGCAGTTAACTGGCTGGAATGCTGTCCCAGAAGAATGCCCTGTTGACTGACTGCGGTTCTGACTTAGTCTGCACCTGCTGAATCCATCTTTTGGGTCAGACCGTTCTGTCAGGGAAAAATATGGATTCAGTTGCAGCTAACATTTATTTTGACCTCAATGGGCACAGGGAAACGAAGAAAAAAAAAAAAAAAAAAGGAATACAAAAGCAGAGAGAGTCCAAATCAAGGTCCACTGGGCCAGGAGAGCACCATACACCAAGGACAGATCGAACGTCAATGTCAAAAATCACACTGAGTTCCCTGATGAGAGCAATGAGCACGCAGAGAGGGAGTTCCCTGGTGAGAGTGATGAGCGTGCCGAGAGGGAGTTCCCCAATGAGAGCACAGAGAGGGACTGAGGTGGTGCATTCGAGTCTCAACAGAATGGAGATCACCTGGACAGGTAGCAAAGCAAATAAAGTCTGGCGGGGCAAGAGGGAGAGAAAAGTAGGACGACAAAAAAAAAAAAAAAAAAAAAAAAAAAAAAAAAAACCACACAAGAAAACAAACAGCACTTGGAGTCTGAAAAAGCACGACACAGCAAGACTGAGCAATAACAAAAGTAGGTCATGAGCGAAAGCGTTGCACAACATACAACAACAGTCTGACAAAAGACGGAGCACGAGAGGATCTAATATAAGGGAGAATGATGAGGGAAAATTAGCAACAGGTGTGACGGTGAACACAAACGAGAATTAAGGATAACGAGTGGGAGGGGAAACACCACAAAGACAGCGGAGCACATGGCTAGCTGTCAAAACAAGGACCATGTGCTCAAAAACAACAAAGCACGCAAACACGGAGACAACAAAACATGGAAGATCAGACCGAAGTCATTACAGATTCATTCAGGAACGAAACAAGTGACTGTCTTTATGACTTAGTTATTGAATATTTCACTCAACTGATTCATTAAAAAAATGCTATGTATAGCTCTGAGATGCAGCTGTGGCTTTGTTTTGCAAATTGTCATTGGCAAAGCAAATAGACAAAATAACGGGCAATATTGTGTCTAAACTTTAAGTTACTAACATTAACTTGTTAATTGAACCGTTGTATAAACGCAAAAACTAACTCACAATCATGTTGTAGGTATAACTTAAAGTTGACATGAAAAGAAAATTCACATTTGTTTTTTAAATGCATGTTATACACTCACCTAAAGGATTATTAGGAACACCATACTAATACGGTGTTTGACCCCCTTTCGCCTTCAGAACTGCCTTAATTCTACGTGGCATTGATTCAACAAGGTGCTGAAAGCATTCTTTAGAAATGTTGGCCCATATTGATAGGATAGCATCTTGCAGTTGATGGAGATTTGTGGGATGCACATCCAGGGCACGAAGCTCCCGTTCCACCACATCCCAAAGATGCTCTATTGGGTTGAGATCTGGTGACTGTGGGGGCCATTTTAGTACAGTGAACTCATTGTCATGTTCAAGAAACCAATTTGAAATGATTCGAGCTTTGTGACATGGTGCATTATCCTGCTGGAAGTAGCCATCAGAGGATGGGTACATGGTGGTCATAAAGGGATGGACATGGTCAGAAACAATGCTCAGGTAGGCCGTGGCATTTAAACGATGCCCAATTGGCACTAAGGGGCCTAAAGTGTGCCAAGAAAACATCCCCCACACCATTACACCACCACCAGCAGCCTGCACAGTGGTAACAAGGCATGATGGATCCATGTTCTCATTCTGTTTACGCCAAATTCTGACTCTACCATCTGAATGTCTCAACAGAAATCGAGACTCATCAGACCAGGCAACATTTTTCCAGTCTTCAACTGTCCAATTTTGGTGAGCTCGTGCAAATTGTAGCCTCTTTTTCCTATTTGTAGTGGAGATGAGTGGTAACCGGTGGGGTCTTCTGCTGTTGTAGCCCATCCGCCTCAAGGTTGTGCGTGTTGTGGCTTCACAAATGCTTTGCTGCATACCTCCGTTGTAACGAGTGGTTATTTCAGTCAAAGTTGCTCTTCTATCAGCTTGAATCAGTCGGCCCATTCTCCTCTGACCTCTAGCATCAACAAGGCATTTTCGCCCACAGGACTGCCGCATACTGGATGTTTTTCCCTTTTCACACCATTCTTTGTAAACTCTAGAAATGGTTGTGCGTGAAAATCCCAGTAACTGAGCAGATTGTGAAATACTCAGACCGGCCCGTCTGGCACCAACAACCATGCCACGCTCAAAATTGCTTAAATCACCTTTCTTTCCCATTCTGACGTTCAGGAGATTGTCTTGACCAGGACCACACCCCTAAATGCATTGAAGCAACTGCCATGTGATTGGTTGATTAGATAATTGCATTAATGAGAAATTGAACCGTGTTCCTAATAATCCTTTAGGGGAGTGTAGATCTCATTGTGAATTCCATATTTTTTTGTATGGGGTGTTGTTCATGTGATGTTGCTTAAACATGGGATGGCAATAAACTTCTATTAAAAAATTATAATAATGCAATTTAAAAATATATAATTTTAGCTGATAACCTAAATGTTTAGGTCTAATCACTATTCTTAAATATTAATTGCTAAAGGTCTGCACAGTCTAGACCGATTACTGTCTCACAAGCTTGAGAAAACACAAACGTGTACTGTGTTTTATATATATATATATATATATATATATATATATATATATATATATATATATATATATATATATATATATATATATATATATATATATATATATATATATATATATATATATATATATATATATATATATATAAAAAAAAAAAAAAAAAAAGTTAGCTAAACCCAAACCGTCGATGGGTAACTCACCACCGTTTTCTCACAGTCTAAACTCTTGATGGATCGAGAGGGATCAAAATGTTGGTCTTATGAGAAGTTGTCTAAATCTATTATCCTCTCCAGATATCAACAGACGCATAGCTCTTTACTGAGCTTCCCCATACAGGCCTGAATTCATGTAATGCCTCCCTTACGGAGTGAGCTTCAGCGTGGGCAATAACAGCTCAGATAAGATGGTGTTTTCTGGAGTTACCCCCGCCGCTGTAAACAGAAGGAGAGGCAACTGTTTTCTAAAGAGGCAGGAAGAAACAAGCACTGCTCTTAACATGGCGTGCTGTGCTCTACAGACAGAGCTGTCTAAACTGAGCTCAGCACATGATTAATAGCACAGGAATGACTCATTCAGTGTAACTGCTGGATTCATACATTTCGGAAAAAGTGGAATGAAGCCAGATGCCAAACTTTATGGCATTTTCTTAAACTACTATCAAAAGTTTGTCAAAGGGGGGAAAAGAAAAAAAAAAAAAAAAAAAAAAAAAAAAAAAAAGGGAACTGGAACCAACAGTACAATTTCCTAAACTTAAAATTGTAAAGTTATTACTATGTCATCAAGTCTGCTATCATTGTAATCTAGATTAGAAGTCACTATGAAATGTAATATTGCAGTATTTATTATAAATGATTTATCCATGCACATCATTTTTTTTTATTCTTGAGCCCTTGTAATCCTTAATCGAAAGCTTACTTGTAATCCTATTTTACTGCAGTGTGCAAGAAGTCTCATAGTATCCGCCAAGCGACCGCACAGAGTAGCATTATAACATAAATTTCAACACTCAAAGAATGTATCTAATATTAAACAGCGCTGCGTTCAACACGGTCTCACTCCTATTCGTCACATATTGACGCTTGGTTAGTTCCCTTCGTCGTAACTTTAACGCACAGGGTACCCCTTTAGCGTCGTTTTTCGACGCGCAGTACTTCATTGATTTCAATGAGAAACCTTTGGCGTCATATACAAAAGCGTTGGGCATGGTTATCGTCATGATGAAACTATATATTGGGTTATGATTTTGCCATTATGACATGGATTGTGATTCTCAATTTAATCAGCCAGCATAATTTCACTTACATTTACTTTTTTTTTTTTTTTTTTTTTTATTTACGCGATTCAGACACGTTTTGAACACGTAACCCAACCCCATCCCTAAACCTACCCATTTGTGTACTATTTAAAAAAAAAAAAAACAAAAAAAAAAAAAAAAAAAAACAGGATATAACAAGCAGATACGACTGCAGGCACAATTTATTCAAAAAGTACAAATATTCCATGTTCCGAGGCCAAACGATTGATTTGTGTGAAGAAAATCCCCAAAAGCGATCAGCGTCGAGTCCATCCGCCGAAGATCATGAACAACAACACATTTCAAAGATTGCCGCCGGAAGAAACGTTACGTCAGCTTTGACAGCATTGGCTGACGTATGTCTCGTGACCAATTGCGTCACTACGTCAGCTTTGATTGTAAAATGCCATTGGCTCTCGTGTCTCGTGACCGATCGCATCATGCTAAAGAGTCGGGTGTATCATTTCAAGATATGAGTGGAGTGTTCACGGAGCGGCGGGTTGGATCATTTCAGCGATTAAAACATTAAGATCAACTCTGTTCTTCACATGAAGATATCGTATGACTTCAGAAGACTTGGAATGCAACATGAGTTAATACCTTTATACTGTTTTTGGTCAGTTTTTGCAATAAATACCTGTGACTGTACTTTTATTTGCCTGTTACGTGTTTTATATTGTTGAGAAGTGGGTATGTTTAGGGTAGGAGTGGGGTTAGTTGCTCCAAAATATAAAAGTAGCCTATAAATATTCATAAAATCATGTCTACTTTTACAAATGTAAAGAATTTAATGCGTCTTGATCTGACCAATTGGGCAAACAACTGAAATCAATGGAGTAACTTACCCGTTAAAAAGTGACGCCGAAGGGAACTGACCAAGCATCAATATGTGACACCCCACATACGCATGACCGGAAGAAGCGGTAGTGGTCGTCTGCGGCATAAAAGCTCCGAGAACTCAAGGCGTCATGAAGCTGCGCCATTATTTTGAATAAGTGACCTCTAGCGGTGAAAAATTATATATAAACTTAAAGGTTATGCAAACTTTTCCCTTTATTTATACAAATCTTAGTCTGAATCTTTTTTTTTTTTTTTTTGGGAGATTCACTTAAAGTCTTAGGGCCCTACTTTAACGATCGGAGCGCATGGCACAGGTGCACTTAGGGCGTGTCCGAATCCACTTTTGCTAGTTTAATGACAGGAAAAATGGTCAGCGCGCCCAGTGCATGGTCTAAAAGGGTTGTACCTAGTCTCTTAATGAGTCATGAGTGTGTTTTGGGTCTCATCTCCCATTCCCTTTAAAAGCCAGTTACGCTTGCACCATGGAGTCGTCGCTATTTACATGTGAGCGGACAGACTAAATGCTTCTCTAGAGAGGAATCCTTTTATTTTTAATATTTAAAAATGTTATTGTAATAAGCAGAGTGTACGTTGTGCATCCGCCTATAGGCACATAATACTAACGTGCTCTTTAAATAACAAAAAATACTGTGCCATTGACTTTAGACCAGGTTTTTGTTGGTCAATGGCACAGTCGTTTTCAGTTGCCTCAAAATAGCAACGCACCAACAATGCGTCTGAACACACCTTGTTTTCAGACCAGCACGCCCATGAGCGAACAATTGGGCACAAATGCATTTGCTATTTAAACAACGTGGCGCTGGACGTGAAAATGATAACTGTGTCAGGCTAAAACTAGCAAAAAAATACTTGCGTCGCATTGCACCGAGTGTATGATAGGGCCCATTGTGTTTGTGTCTATGGAAAGCAATTTTTATTTTATCTGAGATAAACATAAGTTGAACATAACTGTTGAATCATAAGAATTTATACTATATAACATGTCATGGTTAATCTTGATTACCAAATTAACTTTTCATAGTTCATTGCAAATTGATGCTATAACAATAATAATAATAATAATAATAATAAGATTGATTAAATCAAACACTGACCAGTTTCTTCTGCAATCGGTACACTTTATGCTTGTCACTTGATAAACATGCAACCTCATCGTTAAAATGGCCATTTGAAATATTTACCAGGCCTCAAAGAACAATGTATTAAGGATATTTAGTGCAACGCAATTTCAAATAAGTGCGTTCATTTATACATTTTTAAAGCATCAAGTAACAACAACAACAACAACAACAACAACAACAACAACAACAACAACATCATGCAGGATGTCCCATCACCTCCTTCCCTAGCTTTAGCTCAAAAGTCTGATTTCAGTGCTGATGTGAGTGGTTCACTGCATGTTGTCTCAATATCTACAAATCAATCTGTGTTCAGACAGCCTCTGCAATGCAGGCACAAAGCTTGCACTACAAAAGCGCTTCCTTGTAGTCTGCAACCTCTGATGCAAGAGCAGGTCTTCAACTGGTCAACAACAGAAGTAAAGGACTTGTGTATGTGGTTTACTTGCATGTCACTGCTACTCGTTTATTTTAGCTTTATGGGAATCATAAGCTTGCACTCTGTCTCTTGCTAATCGTCATATGACAGCATCTTTAGTACCGGCAATAAATCCTTTTATTTGGTATTTTAGATCACATTGACCTGTTCTGACATTTGCAGCACTTTTAGGTCACTGTGTTCTCTCACAAGCACAAAGTAAAGATTGAGGAAGTATCACATTATCAATCATTTCTTAAGAATCATCAAGAATGAGTTCTTAATATTATCAATGTTGAAAACAGTTGTGCTGCTTTTATGGAAACGGTGATGCATTTTTATTTTTTCAGGATTCCTTATTGAATACAAAAGTCAGTAGAACAGCGTTTATTATAAAAACAGACTTTGTAACATTAAAAGGTAACACTTTACAATACAAGTGCACTAATATGCATTAAATAATGCTTTAATAATGCACAGATTCACAAGTTAATGTATGACTAAGAACTAAACCATTTATTAATGATTACTGCATCAGCAACTAATGAACATTCTATATGATTGATTAATAGATTAAGTATTATATGAATTGCTATTAATTAAATGTGACATGTATTAATTCCCTAACATATTAACTAATAATGTAAATTCATATGTTAAGCCATGCATTTCAACTTCCAGTTGCTTTAATCATTATCTAATGATTTGCAAAGGTATAATTATGTTATGACTTTCCTTGTTGAGGCACATGACCATTAACTAATTGTTATGTAATATGTCATTGTGGTTATGGGTTTTGAATTAGTTTTGAATAAGTTAACAGTCATGTGCCTCAAGTACAGTCATAACAATTATACCTCTGCGAATCATTAGCTAATGATTAAAGCAGACAACTGGAAGTTGAAATGCATGGCTTAACATATGAATCTACATTAGTTAATACAATGTTATTAGGGAATTAATACATTATGACACATTTAACTAATAACAATTCATATATTACTTATATTAATCATATAGAATGTTCATTAGTTGATGCAGTAATCATTAATAAATGGTTTATTTCTTCATGAGTCATACATTAACTCATGATCATCTGTGCATTAGTTAAGCATGAATTAATGCACTGTAAAGTGTTACCCATTAAAAATGTCTTTACTGTAACTTGATCAATTTAATATGTCCTTGCTGAATAGAAGTTAATTTCTTTAAAAATATATATTGACCACAATTGTTTGAACAGTGGTTAAAAAGTAGACTTTCACTAATGACAATTTCTTATCATACAGGTTTGGAATGACAAGGAATAAATAATGAAAGAATTCATTTTTAGGTAAACTATCCCTTTAAACAACAGAAAAATATTGACCTGTGCTTTAAATCACAGCTTAATAAATGTTGACTTCACTTGGATCACCACCATATGGAGAGTTATGAAGAGGCAGATGGCATGCTTACATATAAATCACCCACCAAACATCATTCTTACCTTCGGGTGTAACGGTTGGAGGTACCAGGAACAGGATGAAGACTCAGGAGATAATAATCAAACAAACTTTAATCAAAACTTCTCACAGCACTCAAAACAGGCAACAGGAATCCAACTTAACATAAGTGACTAGACAAAGACTGAGTGAACAAGAGGAACTTAAATAGGAGACAGAAACGAGATAATTAACTAAACACAGCTGAACAGAACTTAACTAACGAGGGTAACCAAGGAAACAGACAAGTGGCGGGAAACTAAGACAAAGAAACGTGACAGGATGAAAACAACTGAAAGATCAACTAAACAAACAGACATGTGACATCGGAAAAATAAGATGTAATAGAGAGAGAGAGAGAGAGAGAGAGAGAGAGAGAGAGAGAGAGAGAGAGAGAGAGAGAGAGAGAGAGAGAGAGAGAGAGAGAGAGAGAGAGGAGGTTAAAGGTTCATTCAAAAAATACCTCATAACTCTCTAAGGATCTTATTTCTCTTCAGCAATGATTTTGATCTCTGATGTTTTAATGCATCCATCTTGATTCCAAGTGTTGACTGAAGTGGGTCTGCAGTTCAATAAATGTATCATGTGAGAAATTTTTACCATTTATGTTTCCAGACACACCAGCATTGACCAATATAAAGCCTCTTGTGTTAAATCAACTGTCTCTAAATGACAAGTTAAGTTATTACATAGAATATATCATAACCAATGCCACAACTAGAGAGACTTTTGTCTTTTTTAGTATTATTATTATTATTATTGTTTTTGGAGACCATGAGACAGATTTATAAAAACCTTTTCAGTTTTACAAGGGAAATAACAATCACATCAAACAGTATTTCTTGTTTGTTTTCATTCAGTTAGACAATTATTTTTCCTATGAATACTTCATTAAATCAAACACGTAATTGTTTGCAATGAAGATTAAAGAAAAAATTCTTTAGTACTTCTCACGTTTGCAGAATCCTATATGCAGATACAATTAAAAGAACTAACAATTACATTAGTTTTTCTCATTGAAACAGTTACATCTTTTTGGAGCATCTTTGTAATGCTAAAATGACAGAATCCCTAAATCGTCCAAGCATCTCGGATGTATTTAAAGTAGCAGTGTTTTGTGTAGGTTAAGCCGAGTCTCTCTGTGTGTGTGTGTGTGTGTGTGTGTGACTGTGTGTGTGTTCTGGTTAATAAGAATCTAAATAGAGTGAAGCTCTAGTGTCCTACTCACTCTTAGTAATCAATATAAGTCCTTTCTAACGCACAGCCTTGCAATTTATAGCAGATGCTGGACTGAATGTTGATAGGTCAGACTGAATGCTGCCCTTGGAAAAAAGCTTAGTCCAGCATTTCATGCCAAGGGGTAGTAAAATATATTTTTCTCATTAAGTATGCCATATAGCATCAAAGTTAAGAACCCATTGATTCAGATGACCCTTCTCCATCCAACATTTTATCTTTATGACTCAGAGTGAGATTTGATGGTGAAAAGGAAATAGTTTTTTGCCCATTCAATGGCAATATAAAAGAGTCATTATATGAAACTGTGCCTTTTCCAATTTGAGAAGTAAATTTCATGCAAGATTTTAATTATTCCATCAGACAAATAATATATTGAAAGTGTTAATTAATAGTTTAGTACCCATCTCAAGCTAAATTAATCATTTTATACATTGAAATATAATTGCGTCTTCAGGAAGCCAACAGGGTTGATTGGCAACAGGGTAAGAATTATTTGTAAGCTGAAACTGTGTTTCAGAAAGACAAATGGTGATATCAAGTGCTGAGTTTTCTAGAAATCTCCACTTTTTAACATCAGTTTACTATACAAAATCATGGTAACTGTCACGGGTAGCCGACGAAGAAGGATGAGGAAACAGGATACGGTCAAGAAAGCATTTTACTGTTGATTCACATACAGGCAGCATGACATTGAACAATAACTGACAAAGGACTGAAAAGAACAGGGAGTATAAATACACAGGGTCAATGAGGGAACTAAACAGGCACAGGTGGAGGAAGATGAACTAATAAGGGACTAACAAGAACAAGTGCAGACATGACAAAACATAATAGTGACAGTAACAGGGTTGACATTATAAGATTGCCTCCTACTGACAAACATAATGGGCCCTATAATACACCCGGTGCAATGCAGCACCAGGCGTGACGCAAGTGTTTTTTGCTAGTTTCAGCCTGACGCAGTTATCATTTTCATGTCCTGTGCCACGTTGTTTAAATAGCAAATGCATTTGCACCCATTTGTTCGCCCATAGGCGTGCTGGTCTGAAAACTAGGTGTGTTCAGGTACATTGTTGGCAAGTTGCTATTTGAAATCGACTGCGCCATTGACCATCAAAAACCTGGTCTAAAGTCAATAGCGCAGTATTTTTTGTGTTATTTAAAGGGCGCGTTAGTAATATGCACCTATAGGCGGGTCCACAACGCGTACACTCTGCTTATTACACATACAGGGACGCTGCAGCACACAAACATTTTTAAACATGAAAAGTAAAGGATTAAAATGTAAAATATTATTATTGTGTACAAAAATATAAAAATGCCTACATGTCATAAAAGATAATCATTGAATGTATCAGAATTACCTATTTGCAATGACTAATTATTTGACCAATCGTGCCAGTACACACATGTATTTAAACTGACTCATCAGATTGAGGGTGTCTATATTCCGCAATGTAAAGAGCGAATCTGCCATGGTGCAAGAGCAACTGGCTTTTAAAGGAAATGGGAGATGACACTCTGATTGGTTTATTGCATGTTTATTGCCCAAAACACACCCATGACTCATTAAGAGAATAGGTACAACCCCTTTAGACCATGCGCCGGGCGTGCCGACCGTTTTTTCCGTCGTTAAACTAGCAAAAGTGTATTCGGACACACCCTAAGTGCACATGCGCCGTGCACTTTAGACCATGCGCTTAGATCGTTAAAATAGGGCCCAATAAGATAAAATGTTATTTATTTACTTTTTTTTAAATTGACCGATTGACTGATAGATGACTTAAAAGGATTTATTTTTATTCTATTTTGTTACTTTATTTTGATGATCTATCTAGTGCATTGGCTGTTTTTACTTAAGTTTGCTGGTTGTGCCAGTATGTTTATTTGATATAGTTTATATTTGTTTGAAGAATACTTTACCACTTTTCAAAAAGCCAATACAAAAACATTGCACACTGTTATTGAAAAGCAAGATTAATCTGAACTTTAGTGCCATACTTGGAAAGATATAATCATCAGCTTCTGATCACATCGCACCAGGCAATTCGAAGGAAAAAAGATAAATGATTCATGTAACAGCAGAAATCATGAAGTATTGTTTTGTAGTTACATCAGCCTGGAGCTGTCAATAAGGATCAAGACACAAAACCCTGCAGCTAAAAAACAGTTTGAAGAAATAGCATCCATATGTTTGGGGGAAGAGCCCTAAGTATTACCTCAAGTGAATACAGAAAACAACACCATCGTAAATGAGTTGTATTTTATTTATTTCCCCCCTGAAATCATCTTAAAATGTTTTTTATGCTAAAACAGTTATGTATTTAATTTATTTTGCTACTGCCTTTTTAAGAAAAGCCCCATTTGTGTGTAAAATGAGCAACAGTGCAAGTCATTTACGGGTTTGTTCTCATGTCAAATATAGGCTTATCATTCAATAACAACCTTATTGCAAAGTCTGCTTTACATTGTGACAGGATGATCACAAAATAATCTGTGTTGAAATGCACTAAGAATCCCTCTTTTGTTATGCTGGGATCTTTGGAAGAGTTCCAGGCATTAAACACATCCAGTAAAACTTTCCCTCTTTTTATTATCATATTGTTAGTTATCCTGGTGTTTAACCCTTTAATTTTCACCCCTAGAAGGAGCCAATAGAAAAACAAATGGACTTGATTATAAAAAAAATGACCTCAAGTTTTTATGTTTTTATCTAAAAGATATAAAACTCTACTGTACGGTTGAGATGTCAGTTTATGGTAAACATTGCTTTACATTTGCAGTACTATTTTTATTTATTTATTTATTTATTTATTTATTTATTTATTTATTATTTAATTTTATTTTATTTAGATCATCTATCTATAAGAGTGCATTGGCTGTTTTTACTTAAGTTTGCTGGTTGTGCCAGTATGTTTATTTGATATAGTTTATATTTGTTTGAAGAATACTTTATCGCTTTTCAAAAAGCCCATACAAAAACGCTGCACACTGCACTGTTATTGAAAAGCAAGATTAATCTGAACTTTAGTGCCATACTTGGAAAGAAGTATGGAAAAAGATTTAATAACATTTAATAACATTTAAACATTTAATATTTGACAACTGTTTGCGATAGAAATGTTCAGCGACCGACAGTAATGTGATGCAGACTACTCACCTTTTTTTTTTTAAAATGTCATTGTTTTGAATTGAAAATATGCAATAATTTACATGATTCATAACTTAATTTGACAAGACAGGATTGTCTTGCGTTTTTGACATATTAGACATATGAATTAGAGTAAATGTGTGCATATTTTAAAATAAAATATTATTTGAAAATAGTTTAAATTGATTACTTCCAAACTTACTTTTGACCAGTGTTGGGCAAGTTACTGACAATTAGTAATTAGTTACAGTTACTAGTTACTTTTTTTTAAAAGTAATTTAATTACTTTACCAATTACTGTATATCAAAAGTAATTAGTTACTAGGGAAAGTAACATTTAAGTTACTTTTATGTCTGATTTTTAAATGTAAATATGAACAGTACTGAACAGTCAAACACAATAAACATAATTTTTAGACATTTTTATTGTAATCAACAGGGCAACAGGCCTTCAAATCAAGCAGTAGTACAAAAGTCCCTGAAATGAAATAACAACTGTCTCAGCATATCAGTCATTTAACAGTGGTTCCCTGATAGAGTACTCTCGTACTGCGTAAGTTAGCTTACGCTATGGGAAAAACTCCTTTTCTCGAGAATTTTGAAGCCAAAATTATCCTTATAATTTCATATATGTAAAACACACTGCATCTGCACAGCAGACCCCAGCAGAGCTTACTAGCGCTGATTGGCTGTGCTGCGGCAACTGCACGAACCTATGGCGGGGCGGCTGAGACGCACGAACCAATCAGGTCGCTTCGCGCCCTAGTGCGTCAGAGCCCGCCAAAATGGGCGTGGCCTTGGCTATAAAAGCCCCCCTTTCACCATAGGATTCAGATTTAATCTCCTTCAGCTCACTTACCTTCACTGACCTCCAGGTTGAGAAGCCGCCGCCGTCGAAAAGACCTTCAGCAGAACGAACCCCCTGCCTTGCAGTTCTAAGGACGCCGGTTCCTGTCTTCCTGGACACCGCCTTCAGCCCGCTGTTCTGCTCCGCCATCCGGTGCGTTATATCCTTTTAAAAGCTGTGTGTGTGTTCGCCGCTGCAGCACACACACTGAGGGGACTGGGAGAAGTGTAAAGAGAGTCTGTGGTGGTAATCCGGCCGCGGCGGGACTTAACCACTGTCTCTTTCTTCCTGTGGTCAGGAAGGCTTTGGAGGCTCGGGATTCAACACAATCTTGGGTCGAGGTCCCCTTCGCTCTGGCTGCCCATGGCGGCTCACAGAACGTGAACGGTGGCGAGTCTTTGTCACTGAGCGCGGCTGGAAGGTCGGCAGCACTGTCTTTGAAGGCTGAGGGGGCGGCGCTCTCGTGTGGCGGCCCGAAGCAGAGCTGGAGCGCTTTGGGAGAAAATTAGAGAGTGCTGCTGCACTCTCTAAGGGCGGCTGCCCGGAGTGCGACGAAATGGCACTGTTGACCCTGCGGGCTCGACTCGCCAGCTTCAATGAGGACGCCGTTCCCTCCGCTTTCCCTCTTCTCTCCCTCGGGCCGCGCAGAAAGAAGCGCCGTGGACAGAGAATGCCAGAGCAGACGAGCGAGCCCACGCTGGAGCACTCCCCGCGTGTCTCGCTCTCAGAATCCCCTTCGCCAGTCTTGTTCACCCAGGATGACCAATGCCCCTCTTAGTTAGCGGCCGGTCCTATTTCCTTCGGCGGACCAGAAGCGGAGGAAGACGAGGATAACAGCCTTTCGCTCGCTGCATCCCGAAGTGACGAATGGTCAGGCTCCATCGCTGACCCCGCACCTTATGTTCAAGCCAGCACCAGTGGCGTCAGAGCCGGCCTCGATGCTGAGCTCATTCGCCTGCTGACCAGGGCCGTCGGAGACCTCGGGCTTGATTGGTCTCATCCAGAGGAACCCACACAAAGCAGGCTGGACTTAGCAATAAGCGAGTCAGGCTTTTACAGTCGCTGCTTCCTTGTTCCAAAGAAGGATGGCGGTCTCAGACCCATCCTAGATCTCAGACATCTGAACAAAAAGCTTATGACGCACTTGTTCAGAATGCTAACAACGAAACAAATCCTCGCGCAAATTCGCCCAGGGGATTGGTTTTTCTCAGTGGATCTGAAAAATGCTTACTTTCACATTCAGATAGCACCCCGCCACAGGCCATTCTTGAGATTCACCTTCGAGGGGCAGGCTTATCAATACAAAGTCCTACCATTCGGTCTATCCCTAGCACCCCGTACATTTACAAAGTGCATGGATGCGGCCCTCACTCCCCTGAGAATACGGGGAGTGCGAGTACTGAACTACCTCGACGATTGGCTGGTTATAGTCAGAGGCACAGTTAATAACGCACAGGTCCTGACTCCTCAGCCATCTAGAATGTCTGGGTCTCAGGATCAACACTGCCTAGAGCACGCTATCTCCCAGCCAGAATATTTATTTTCTGGGGACAGTCATGGACTCGATACAGATGAGAGCGCGGCTTATGTCACAGTGTGCGCTCGTCATCCAGCGCCTAGCGGCGACGTTCAAAGCTGGCACTTACACTCCTCTCAAACGTTTTCAGAGGATGTTAGGCCTTATGGCCTCAGCATCAGCAGTACTCAAACTGGCCCTACTATATTTGCGTCCCCTCCAGCGCTGGTTAAAACTCTGCGCGTGGTGGTCAGGCCACTTACGCGTCAAAGTAAACCACGGCTGTATCAAAGCCCTGGCTCCTTGGAAAGCAGCCGACTGGTACCAGTCTGGCGTGAATATGGGCACGAAGTGGAAAATGATCTCGACAGATGCATCCAACCTAGGTTCTGCATCCATCTCCGGCCTTTGGTCAAGCTCGGACAGGAGGCTGCACATAAACTGTCTAGAGATGAGAGCGGTCAATCTGTCGCTTAAAGCTTTCCTTCCATATATAAAGGGTCACCACGTTCTAGTCCGAACAGACAACATGTCGGTGGTATCCTATATAAATCGTCAGGGTGGACTCAGGTCAAACAACCTGCACACCATGGCCGAACGCCTCCTTTTATGGACTCAGCACAACCTGCGCTCGCTAAGGGCAGCGCATGTGCCAGGCATTCTGAACCAGGGCCCGGATATGCTATCCAGAGACAAAAATCCCCCAGGGGACTGGTCTCTTCACCCACAAACGGTTCAGTTAATTTGGAGCGTCTTCGGCAAGGCAGAGGTCGATCTCTTCGCCTCAGAATACAATGCTCATTGCCCGACATTTTTCTCCAAGAGCAGGGATGCGCTGGCTCACGACTGGCCCAGCTGCCCGCTGAATGCATTCCCTCCGATCGAGATGTTACCTCAGGCCATCAAACGGATCAGGGAGAGCAAGTGTGCAGTGCTTTTAATAGCCCCTCTTTGGAAGAACCAACTATGGTTCTCCGAGTTGACTCAGCTGCTAGAAACAGCCCCATGGCAGATAGCGCTGAGGAGAGACCTCCTCACGCAGGCGAAGGGGGCGATCTGGCATCCCCGTCCCGATTTGTGGGCCCTTCATGTATGGCCCATCAACGGATACCCAGGAAACTCCCAAAAGGGGTGCTGAATACTATATCTGAAGCGAGAGCTCCTTCAACCAGACGGCTTTACGCTCTAAAATGGTCAGTGTTCTCAAGCTGGTGTACAGTGCGGAACCTCAACCCACACTCATATGGAGTGACAGAAGTGCTCTCTTTTCTTCAAGAGATTTTGGACGTGGGTCGCTCCCCTTCCACGCTCAAAGTATATGTGGCGGCTATAGCAGCGTTTCACGCTCATGTGGCCGGACAGTCACTGGGGAGACGCAACCTAATCGTGCGCTTCCTCAGATGAGCTAGGAGGCTGAACCCGCCTCGAACCCCATCGGTTCCTATTTGGGACCTTTCCACGGTCCTAGAGGCCATGAAAGGTGCCCCATTTGAGCAGCTTCAGTCTGTAAGCCTGAAGCACCTTTTGCTCAAAACTGCTCTCTTGCTTGCACTAGCTTCAGTCAAGCGAGTTGGCGATTTACATGCGCTCACGGTGAGCGCTTCTTGTCTTGAATTTGGGCCTAACGACTCCAGAGTTGTCCTCAAACCAAGACACGGGTATGTACCCAAAGTGCTCTCCACTCCATTCAGAGCACAGATCATTTCGCTATCAGCTCTTCCCTCGTCTGAGGGCGAAAAAAACGCGAATCTACTCTGTCCCGTCAGGGCTCTTAGAGTTTATTTAAGGCGTTCTGCCGCGTCTAGGCAGTCGGAACACCTCTTCGTATGCTTTGGCGGTCGCACCAGAGGGTGCGCGATCACGAAGCAAAGATTTTCACGATGGATAGTAGATGCTATCTCGCTGGCTTATGAGTCAAGAGGTCTCTGCTGCCCCATAGGCAAAGCATGTAGGCCCACTTACAAAGCATGTAGAGGTCTGTAATTTTTATCATAGGTACTCTTCAACTGTGAGTGACGGAATCTAAAACAAAAATCCAGAAAATCACATTGTATGATTTTTAAGTAATTAATTTGCATTTTATTGCATGACATAAGTATTTGATACATCAGAAAAGCAGAACTTAATATTTGGTACAGAAACCTTTGTTCGCAATTACAGAGATCATACGTTTCCTGTAGTTTTTGACCAGGTTTGCACACACTGCAGCAGGGATTTTGGCCCACTCCTCCATACAGACCTTCTCCAGATCCTTCAGGTTTCGGGGCTGTCGCTGGGCAATACGGACTTTCAGCTCCCTCCAAAGATTTTCTATTGAGTTCAGGTCTGGAGACTGGCTAGGCCACTCCAGGACCTTGAGATGCTTCTTACGGAGCCACTCCTTAGTTGCCCTGGCTGTGTGTTTCGGGTCGTTGTCATGCTGGAAGACCCAGCCATGACCCATCTTCAATGCTCTTACTGAGGGAAGGAGGTTGTTGGCCAAGATCTCACGATACATGGCCCCATCCATCCTCCCCTCAATACGGAGCAGTCGTACTGTCCCCTTTGCAGAAAAGCATCCCCAAAGAATGATGTTTCCACCTCCATGCTTCACAGTTGGGATGGTGTTCTTGGGGTTGTACTCATCCTTCTTCTTCCTCCAAACACGGCGAGTGGAGTTTAGACCAAAAAGCTCTATTTTTGTCTCATCAGACCACATGACCTTCTCCCATTCCTCCTCTGGATCATCCAGATGGTCATTGGCAAACTTCAGACGGGCCTGGACATGCGCTGGCTTGAGCAGGGGGACCTTGCGTGCGCTGCAGGATTTTAATCCATGACGGCGTAGTGTGTTACTAATGGTTTTCTTTGAGACTGTGGTCCCAGCTCACTTCAGGTCATTGACCAGGTCCTGCCGTGTAGTTCTGGGCTGATCCCTCACCTTCCTCATGATCACTGATGCCCCACAAGGTGAGATCTTGCATGGTGCCCCAGACCGAGGGAGACTGACCGTCATCTTGAACTTCTTCCATTTTCTAATAATTGCGCCAACAGTTGTTGCCTTCTCACCAAGCTGCTTGCCTATTGTCCTGTAGCCCATCCCAGCCTTGTGCAGGTCTACAATTTTCTACAATCCCTGATGTCCTTACACAACTCTCTGGTCTTGGCCATTGTGGAGAGGTTGGAGTCTGTTTGATTGAGTGTGTGGACAGGTGTCTTTTATACAGGTAACGAGTTCAAACAGGTGCAGTTAATACAGGTAATGAGTGGAGAACAGGAGGGCTTCTTAAAGAAAAACTAACAGGTCTGTGAGAGCCGGAATTCTTACTGGTTGGTAGGTGATCAAATACTTATGTCATGCAATAAAATGCAAATTAATTATTTAAAAATCATACAATGTGATTTTCTGGATTTTTGTTTTAGATTCCATCTCTCACAGTTGAAGTGTACCTATGATAAAAATTACAGACCTCTACATGCTTTGTAAGTAGGAAAACCTCCAAAATCGGCAATGTATCAAATACTTGTTCTCCCCACTGTATATGAAATTATAAGGATAATTTTGGCTTCAATATTCTTGAGAAAATAAGTTTTTCCCATAGCGTAAGCTAACTTACGCAATACTCGTTCCCTTCTCTCAGGAAACCGAGGTTACGTTTAGTAACCGAGACATTTTTTTTACCACATTAGGCCCAATGAAATAAAAGTGATTGGCCTACAGTATTAACACTAATTAAAAGAGAAAACAAAGGTGCCTTGAGGTGCTGCATATAACTGAATATGTGATTTAACAAAAGCTTAACAAAATGGTTTAAAAAACATGCCTCATAAGGCAAAGCTAAATAGAGATAAGAGATGAGATTCTCAACAAACGTTAACATGGGCTAACAAGTCTCATCTCTCAAAGCTCATCTTTCTGAAAAGCGTGGTGTGCTCTGATTGGCCAGCGATCCAGTGCATTGTGATTGGCCTGAATACCTAATGTGTCTGACGGAAATGTCACGCTTCTTACCATATTTTGAACATCAGCTCCCAAAGCAAAGCAATGAAAGATGATAATGTCGGTTCTACCTTATCAATTCGAGCCCGAATCTGATCCGGATGATGCAGATGACCAAGCTGATCGATCAACGTTGCCAGCGCGACTGGAGCAGAAAGTATCAGAATGGTAAGTTTGCATTTGTTATCGTAGAAACGACAAAGACGTAGAAACGGTCTGTGCTCTCCCAGGTGCTAGAAACAGTCCTCCGAAAAATACGCAGCACACAGTCGAATATTTGGGTTGTACTGTTCTGGAACAGTGTTGTAACTAAAGCTTAGCCACTGTTTTCTAATTGTCCCCTCTTTTGGAAGGCCAAACAAAGTAGTTTGGCTTCCACAACGAAAACACAGCATCTCCACGACATGGCGGTGCGGGCGGCAACTATACTACAGCGAGAATGAGCTTCTTGTCTGCAAGGGTTCATTTTTCACAAAAGAGAGTAACGCGAGTAACAAACTCATTTAAATTTCAGTAATTGTAATTGCGTTACTTGATTAAAAAAAATATTTAGTTACATGCCCGTTACCGCTAAAAGTAGTGGAATTACAGTAACACTTTACTTTGTAGTGCGTTACTCCCAACACTGCTTTTGACTGGAACTTTTACTGTTCTTATTTATTTTTTCCTTTATTCCCTTTTAACCTTTAAATCCTTTAAATTAAAAGACCAATAACCCAATAACATCCCACCCCCCACACTCAAAAAACAAAACAAAAAAAAACTTGCTTAATTGTTTAAAAACTGGTTTAATTCAGTGTTATATTGTTTGAATAAAAATAATTGCAAAGTAAACTTGCAAAGTTTGTTGATTTTACTTAACTTTGTTAAGTAGAGTTTACTTAATTCCATATGCGAAACTTACTCAAAAAATCTGAGTGCATAAACTTGTGAAAGAAAAATTAGGCCTAAGTGAATTTTACTTATTGTTTTTTCTTCAGTATTTTCACCCTTTACAGACATATCAACCGTACGGTCATGCATACTTTTGAAAAATTATGGCAAACAGGTGTTTCTGTATTTCTTTTTTATTTTGCCACATATTGTTTAGACTAGCCAACTTATTACAACATATAACTATTCCCTATAACTGATATCTTGTTTGACCCTATTATTTGATCACCGATTAGCAACTTCATTCTTTTGTGTGACCGACTGAAGTGTGCAAACGGATGCTGTCACCTGAAAAATTAAAAGTCCCATCCCTCCTTGCCAAAAGCAGACAGGGGGAAGTTATTTTGCATGGATAAATCATGTATAATAAACACTGCAATATTCCATAAAAACAAGAACTGTTGATTTTGATTTTGTGGTGACTATAAAACATGACTTCAGCTCCTGCATGTGGTATGATGCAAGTACACAAGTGAGATTACTGCTGTGTGAAGGTGAAATACACTTCAGGCTGTTCTCAGTGCTGTGCATCAGTCCAGCGCTATGCACTGAACTTGCATGTAAAAAATGTAATCTTGAACCTACATCTATGCTTTTCATGTGTCACAAATAACATTGTGATTTCAGAGTCATGCTTCTGAAGTGAAAACAAACCTGCTGCTATTCTCTGAAGTTTTAATGGCTATCAGGCTAAACGCCGTCCAGTCAATACACAACTTGACGGCAGAGACGGTGACTGGCTATCTGCTTCAGAAACGGGGGGAAATATTAGATGCTGATGTTTGGTACAAGTTTGTCTCATTCCTGTCACTTCTTTCTCTTCCTTCCTTACATTTTTCCAGCTCCATTCCCCACCATTTCATGCCACTTTTGGCAGCTCCAGCGAACAATCCACTAGTACCGTAATGAAGCTGCTCCCTCATTTTCCAACCCCATTCTGTCACACCCTAGCACAGTGAAATATGCATCAAACCCCACAATAAAGAGTGTGTGCAGCCAGCATGGCCATGCTATTGGCAGAACTATAATGGAGACAGAGATTTATGGCCGAGACCAAGTGTGTGTTTGAGGAATTGTACCTGATATAATAGGGTTTTTTTTTTTTTTTTTTTTGCTCAAGCAAAGACAGAGGAGTTCTGAAGGTGAGGGGTGTAATGGCATTGACCTGCTAAGACGAGACTCTTTCACTACATCATCAGGAATCATAAATGTTATAGTCATTTTTGACAAAAACAAACGTAGTCTTGCTCCAACTATGGAAGAGCAGAGAGACGATTTCTTTCAATTGTTTTAGATTAGCTTTGACAGTGCTGGCGTTCCAACGCTGGTTTATTCAACCGTCCTGAGGGAACTCAACCTTCATGCTTCTTTACACACCACTGAGAGGGTCTCATCGCTGGACCCTCGCTAACTAGACTTGTATATCCATAGACCTTTGACAGCAAAAGTCAATCCCAAGCAGCTGTATAGGTAAAAAGGACCCTCTAAAAGGTAATACGGGGTCCACAAAAAATAGGGAAAAAAAGATTTTACAAAACTTATTTTTAGGGCTATCAAAGTACACGTGTGTACTTAAGATATGCAATATGTTTAAATGTAATTTTTTTTTTTTGCATTTATATTCAGCATTTTTTTTCATTCTGATTTCTGAAGACATTGTGACCTGTTATTTGTTTTTCACAAATATAATACCAGTAACAGTCATGTCATGTTTAGGTTCATTGACATCTGTTCATTTTCTAGTCCTCATTTTTATTTCTAGTTCATGGTTTTCTTTATCACTGTTTTGCTTGTGTTCTAGCTAATTATTATAGTTGTCATGGTGTCATTCGTTAATGATCTTCCTTTGTGTATTTTAGGGCCATTTACACGACACCATTTTTAACTAAAACCTGAATTTTTTTATGCTTTTTGTCTGTACATTTACACATGACAAAGGCGTTTTGGGGGCCTGAAAACGCAAACTTTTGAAAATGGGATTCAAAGTGTAGAAACAGTGACATCATGCGCATGCGTGTTCAGTTCATTACATGTTCAGTCAATAGGAACGTAGTGTTTCATTACAAAGTGACATTGGCCTACTGGCCTGGCATGAATAATACAGTGTTTTCGCGGATCATTTTGAGTTGTCGTCAGTACGAGAAAAACACAAAGGAAAAACTTTTCCCCTTTTAGTACATCATTGTTGTGTAAATGTACCCTTAGTTTTCCTCAGTTCTTTGTCTCGCGTTAACATTATGTTTGAGTGTGTAGTGTTTGATTGTTCTCTGTGTTTATTAAAGTGATTATAATCACTTATAATCAATTCAATCGCCAAATAAACTTACAAAACTTAAATGGATGATATTGTCCTGATCCTTTTAGAGGGTGTAGCAATGTATAGTTAATGTATATAGTTTTGCTTTAATATCAGATAAACTGTCAACTTAATAAAAAACTAAATATTTACAGATAATATTTTGCTTTAATACAATGACAATATTTAAAAAAAATGGTTATGCTTAATTTCAATTGTCCACTTTAGACACTCTACTAACTATAAGTAACTTTTCAACTACATATACCACATAGTATTAGCAGACTGTTAGGTTAGGGTTAGGGTTAGTAGAATAAGTTGACATGTACTTGCAAAGTTACTTATAGTCAGTAGAATGTCTTGTAGGTTCATCAAAATAAAGTGTTAGCAGATATTAAGCAGACAATCTACTAATACCCTAATGACTGGTAGTTCACATGTAGTTTCAAACGTACTTATAGTTAGTAGAATAATGTCTAAAGTGGACTAAATAGGGACAAAATAAAGTGTTACCAAAATATTATTTAAAAAAAAAAACAATCATTGTAATTAGTAAAGTGACAGTAAATAAGAGTCATTATGATTTATTAAGTCTGTGTATGTGAACCAGACTTAGTATGCCAAAATAATTATCTGTACAATATAAGGAAGTGTCAAAGAGACTGTTTTCATACATTTTAATGGCTGTAGAACACTGGTTTATGCTGCTAAATTTAGTTTTGGATGAAAAGCTACTGGGTCAATAAAAGTCATGCCAAAAATAAATTAATCACTGAAAATGTCATCTAAAGAAAGTCTCTCGTCTATAAGGAAGAAACAGAACACATAGATACCAACTTATATCAACTGTCAGAAGTATCAACGTTACTTTTTTTCCCCAGAACTGTATTATATCCTTTGTTATGCAAGTTCAAACGTTTGATAAATTAAAGAATAAACAGGCTAACATATGGCTTATAGAGATCTGATTACAGATGTGTTTCACTTTCCTCTGAAGGGGCCTTGCACCGCATCGAGAACAACAAGCAACAAATTCCATAAAGACAGCACCCAAGATGCTCTTATCGTGTATTTGCCATCTGTTCCCAATAAAACGTGTGGATGTCTGCCTGCAACATAAACATCTTTCACTCAGCAAATCAGTACACACCACCTGCCTTTTCTATACCTCCTAAATACAAAAAGGAGAGTGTGACTGGGGATCAAAAGATTAAGCTGTCTGAAAAGAGCTTTTTTGGGGTTTTAAGCAAACTACTCAAGAGATGAATTATTTTCTAATAGACCTTAATATGTCACGCTGAATCAAATGACTTTAAAACGTGCAAACATCTGTGTAATAAAATTAGAATCTAGGGTGGGCCCTATTTTTTAAAATGATCTGAACTTCCCGCTACTAATTTATGGATATGACGAGACATGCATGAACGAGTGACATAAGTACACAATTTTGCGCAAAAAGCATCCCGCTCAGTTTAAAACATAAACTCTTATAATAGGCTCACCATAGTGAATCAGGGTAAGACAAAAACATGTTTTGGAAGAAGGCTTGATGACTGTATTGATTATTTAAATTTTGTTAATTTTGAACAAAAAAAGTTACATAGTGCACCTTTAAGAAAAAAAAGTGTATAGCAATTATAAATATTAGCCTAACAATAATATTAAACAATAATTTACCTCTAAATAGTTTGTTTTTAAAAAACTGTGCTTGGAGACAATGTAAAATTATATTAATATTATCAGATATGAATTACTGTAGTTCCTTAACTTTGGCAGATACTAGGGGACATGATGATGGAAAAAAATATGAGATGGGAGGAAAAATGATATTTCAATGCTTATGTGTTCACTTGCAAAAGTTTTGTTCCCACGAGAAACTTTGCATTCGCTCACAAAACCATTACTTTCCACTGAGAAACTTTGCTTTCGTTTGCAAAAGCACTGAAATATAGTTTTCTTCCCACCTCATATTATTTCCCTCACAAAAGTTTTGCATTGAAATATGTATTTTTTTCTTTTGTCCCTTTAGATTAGCAGAAGAACCATACCATACCTCAAAACTATAACAGTTATTGTATAACTACAAAACCCCCTTCCAGATCAGAAAAATCTGATGTGAACATTTTAGTGTCAAATAAACATCAAACAAACAATGCTTTCAGGGGAAATCTGGAAATGGGGCACAAAAGAATGCAAGAATTTTCCCTCTGAAATGAACTATTCCTACATTAAGACTAACTAACTTAATTAAACCATGGCCATAAAAACAATCCCAAGCACTAAAAAGTACTGCAGACCCTAAATGACTCCAATATGCCATAATGAGGATGTGCCGCAGCCCACCACAGGCAAGAAGGCTCTTAATGTAGGAGTTTTGTGCTATTTAGAGAGAAAGCCATGGTGAAGACCCTGTCAACTACTGAGGCCAAGAGGGGAGAACACAGGAACTATGGCTGAAAGCCAATATGAGCATTCAGTCCTACTTAAGGCAATGACAGAACACAATAAAGCCTCAAGGCCAGAGAGGAGAGCATGAGATGGAACAACAAGCCCTTTCATGGTTGATTTAGCAAACAATAACCTTGGCACAGGATATAGGGAACTCTAAAAGGATGAGCTGATTAGGAACAATCTTTTATTCTCTTTTGTTTCATCACTTAGCCTATCCAAATGCATAAAATGGTATCAGAAATCTGAACCAAACTGAGAAAGGAGCCTATAAAGAACTAGATTTAAGCACAGAGGTCCCCAGAGAAATCCAGCTGCCTCAAATTCAGAAGTATGTTCTGTAAAGCACAGTGTAATGCAACTTTCCCTTTAAACTATAGAGTTTCCACAGACAGGAATGAAGGTCATGATGCATGAGGCTTCCCCATGAGAATGTGTCATGTTCCAAACTGGTGCACATGCAATCCTTTCCACAAGAGGGGACGCACATGTGTCATTGCACCAAAGAAATTCAGGCAAATACATTCTGTGGCTCACTATATCCAGACCAAGAAAATTGCAGTTTTCCACACACTTGCCACTCAAGACTAGCTTCCACTAATTACATCAAGTTTAAAGGGGTCAATCATACCCCTTTTGTCCTCCTAAAGTCCATTTATAATGTCAGTAAAGTTGACAAAACCATCAGGAATTTTGAGTATTATTCAGAATTTTTTTTTCAAACTATAATGATATTATATTACACATGCATTTCAAAATATCAAGGAAAATTTGATTTCTAATTAAATGATGCTTAAAATTATTGTTTATCCACAATGCTGCACATGCTGTCAGATAAATAATCCTTCTTTTGTGTATTCTGAACAAACTAGAAATTTACCCTAGATATTTAGTCCACCCCCAAAGGTGCATTATGTGAATCTACAACAAAACAAAATAAAACATTATACCTTAATTGCAAATAACAATTATTATTATTATTTTTTTTTGCATTTCATAATGAAACTGAACAAGCTTATTTTTTCCAACAAATCTTTTTTGTCCATTGGAATGTGTGCAAAGGATTGTGAGTGATGTATCCTTCAAGATACGGCAAATGAAGGATGCCTTGCAAGGATCTTTCAAATTAAGATGACCTTCAGCAGTGCATGATGACATGGCAGCTGAGAAATGAAGCTTTATAGAACGCAGCCTTCCAATTTAAAAGCACCCGAAGTGTGGAATGTTGGGCACAAGCGAACGCTCCACTCAGTGGCGTAACTTTGTTCCCTTTCAGTCGGTCACGTTCGACGTACGTCGGACGTCACCGCCGAATTGGGATCACTTCTGGGAGCCCTATCAGCTTCGAATTTCTACAGAACGAGCCAATGCACATTGGCGTGCAAGAATTGCATCTCGCTCTTCGCCCCGCAGCGCGGGTATAAATAAGGAAGCAGATGCAGTACACATTGTTCTTCACTTTGGAGCCGAGCAGTTCTGTGTTCCCTCTGAAAAGTGTGTATACAGTGACTACAAGTCAAAAGCAAGCTTTCTGGACGGTGTTGGTGTGACGGGACGTACAGTGGTGATTGCGAGCATTGCTCAACAACTGCTGTTTTCACAGCATTGAGGAGGCGTCTTCAACGAGTCTGCTGTTTATTCAGCTGTGAGAAGGTTCGGTGAAGGCATTCCTTGTCAAGTGTGCACAGCAGGATTTCCCTGTCTGTGCACCGCGGTCATCCCTGGGTGCTTCAGCACTAAGAAAAGAGAGCTTTTTCCCTAAAAGAGTAACACGAGTGTGACACTGCGTCTTTTTAAAGACGACATTCCACTCGTGTGTTTCTGGATGCGATCGTTCCCTATCCTCATTATGACGGCCACGATCACTGTCTCGCATGTCTGGGCATAAGCATGATGAAACTGCGTTCGTGGGTGGCTCATGTTGTCTCAGGAGAACATGACCACGTCGGCACGCTGTTCTCGTAAGGGCTTGAGCGTTCAGCGCACCGTGTGCCGGCTGACAGCGCAGGTTGTCACGGCAACCCAGCACGTCACTCGGCGCTCTAGATGCGCGGTCGAGACTTTGAAACCTCAAATGGGGTGGAGTCCCTTCGCCTATTCCCCGATCTAGTTTCTTTTCTGGTGCACCAGCAAAGGGCTACTTCAGCTAATAAGCCTTGGTGACCTGAGGATTACAGTGGGGCTTTCCCCGCCGAGTACATCTCCGTGGGCCCCCCACTCCTCTATCGCATCGCAAGCATGCTGAGACTATGTTTGTGGGTGGAACATGACCACGTCGGCGCGTTGTTCGTCTTGTCTTTTTCATAAGGGCTTGAGCGTTCAGCGTGCCGTCAAGTTTGACAGCCACATTCACCGTCTCGCATGCCTGGCAGCTACCGGGTGGGATTGCTGGTCCTTCTCATGGGGGACCTAGTGTTTCATTCGGGGCTCCAGCAGAGGATCAGATGTCGATTGCTGCATCTGAGAGAGGGCTGTTATGCTCTGGAAATGAAAATGGTGGGTGCTCATGCTGAATCAGATTCAGAGTTGACAGCCATGCTTTCCCGGGCTGCTTCTCGCTCTGTCTAAAAGCCTCGTGGCTGGTGTATGGGGGCACAGCGCGATGCATAATCGCTTTGCCCCGCCCCGTGCTTTTTTCCCCGGATGTGCATGGAAAATTTGGCAGTATGGTGTTGGCGCCAATATGGAATGCCAAAAGGGTCAAAAGCTGCATAAAAAGTTTTTTCTGTCTCACTACCCTTGATGGTGGGGCGGCAGTGCTACTGGCAGACCGCCTCTGCCCCGCATGCGATGGCCACCCTGCAAGTCTACAGAAGGCCAAAGCGCTCAAAATGCACGAGGGTAGTTCTGAGCCGAGGTTGAGCTGCGCCAGTGACTGATCGTGTTTAAAGTCACAATGCTGGCCCCCGGCCAGACAATGTCCACCTTGGTGGTCCAGAACCTTGCAGAGCTGCGAGAGGTCAACAAAGTACGCTTTCTCGATGCTCCCATCTCTCAAGGTGGCCTTTTCGGCGACACTGTCGAAAGCTGTGCCCAGCAGTTCTCAGAAGCAGACTGAGGCAAACAGGAGCATGCCCCGACGTGTTATCAGAGTCACTCATGGGCTGCCCCCGCAGGAAGATGACGTCACCCGCCAAAAGGTCGGTGAAAAAACACTCCTGAGACGGGCGACCCAGAGATGGACGGAGCTGCTCTTCCCCCTGCATTCCACCTCGCTGCCCCACCGTGGGTACATCTGTGGTTTCGTTGGTCCTGCTGGTACGGTCGCTGGGAGCCTGGCTAGCGCTTCCCAACCCGTCCCACTGGCTCATCCGCACCATCAGACTCGGCTATGCGATTCAGTTCGCCCCGGCGTCCCCCCCAAGTTCAAGGGCATTCAGTTCACCTCTGTGTTGAACGAGGGTGCTCCTGTGTTACAGGCGGAGATCGCAGTCCTACTGGCAAAGGAAGCAATAGAGCCGGTTCCTCCCGCCGAAATGAGGATGGGGTTTTCAGCCTGTACTTCATTGTACCCAAGATAGGCGGTGGGTTACGGCCGATCTTGGATTTGCAAGTTTTGAATCAGTCCCTGCTCAGGCTGTCATTCAGAATGTTGATGCAGACACATCTTCGGATGCATCGGTCCCCAAGATTGGTTTGCAGCGATCGACCTGAAGGACGTGTACTTTCATATCTCAATTTTCCCTTGACACAGACTGTTCCTATGCTGTGTGTTCAAGGGACGGGCATATCAGTACAAAGTCCTACCCTTTGGGCACCTCAGCCACTTGGGTCTTCGGGTCAACTGGGAAAAGAGCAAACACGTTACCCCGCACTGTCGCCAAACTTCCAGCCCATGGTCGGACCCTTCGTTTCTACGGGCAGGATTTCCCCTAGAACAGGTGTCCAGGCATGCTGTGGTTTTCATGGATGCCTTTGCCACCGGCTGGGGTGCCATGTACAACGGGCATGCAGTCTCGGGTCTGTGGACGGGGCCTCAACTGCATTGGCACATCAGCTGCCTTGAGTTGTTAGCAGTACGTCTTGTGCTGGGCCGCCTCAAAGGGCCGCTACGAGGCAAGCACATACTGGTCCGAATGGACAGCACTGCGGCCGCTGCGTACATCAACTGACAAGGTGGTCTATGCTCCCGTCGCATGTCACAACTTGCCCGCCATCTCCTCCTTTGGAGTCAGAAGCATCTGAGGTCACTTCGGGCCACTCACATTCCGGGCCTGCTCAATCGTGCAGCCGACGAGCTCTCACGACAGCAAGTACTTCCGGGAGAGTGGAGACTCCACCCCCAGGTGGCCAGCTGATTTGGAGGCGCTTCAGGACCGCACAGGTAGACCTGTTTGCCGCCCTGGACACATTGTCAACTGTTTTATTCCCTGACCGAGGGGACCCTCGGCACGGATGCACTGGCACACAGCTGGCCCAGGACCTACGCAAATATGCGTTTTCCCCAGTGAGCCTTCTCGCACAGACACTGTGCAAAGTCAGGGAGCACGAGGAGCAGGTCTTGCTATTTGCTTAATGAACTGTGTTTGTTCATTTGCCAGAGGAGACCTGGCCCCCAACTGAGCCTGGGTTCTCCCAAGGTTTTTTTTCTCCAATGGAGTTTTTGTTCCTTGCCACTGTCGCCTATGGCTTGCTTAGTGGGGACATTTAAATTGCAACTCATGCTCCTCACAACAGCCCCTCCCTGGCCCATTCCTCTGAGGAAGGTCCTGCTTTCTCAGAGACAGGGCACCCTCTGCCACCCGCATCCAGACCTCTGGGAACTCCATGTCTGGTCCCTGGACGGGACGCAGAGGTTCTAGGCGATCTACCCCATCGGTGGTAGACACATCACTTCGGCTAGAGCTCCCTCTACGAGGCACCTCTATGCTTCAAGTGGAACCTGTTCATTGAGTGGTGCTGTTCCCGCTGGGAAGACCCCCGAAGGTGTTCGATCTGTTCTGTGCTCTCCTTCCTGCAGGATGGGTTGGAGTGAAGGCTGTCTCCCTCCACCCGCAAGTGTATGTTGCCGCTATCGCCGCACATCACGATGCAGTTGATGAATTTTTGGGGAAGCACGATCTGATCGTCACGTTTCTGAGGGGGTGAGGAGATTAAATCCGCCTCGCTCTCACTCTGTACCCTCTTCGGACTTATCTCTGGTGCTTACGGCACTGCAGAGAGCGCCCTCTGCAGTCAGCAGAGTTAAAAATTCTGTCGTGGAAGACAGTACTCTTGACTGCATTGGCCTCCATCAAGAGGGTAGGGGACCTGCACGCATTTGCGGTCAACGAATCGTGCCTAGAATTCTGGCCGGCTAACTCTCACGTGATCCTGAGACCCCGTCCTGGATATGTGCCCAAGGTTCCCAACATTCCCTTCCGGGACCAGGTGGTGAACCTGCAAGCGCCGCCCTCGGAGAAGGCAGACCCAGCCCTGGCTTTTCTCTGTCCCGTCCACGCTCTGCGGTTATACATGGACAGAATGCAAAGCTTCAGGACCTCAGAACAGCTCTTCATGTTATGGAGGCCAGCAGAAGGGAAAGGCTGTCTCCAAGCAGAGGCTGGCCCAGTGGATAGTGGATGCCATCGCTTTGGTGTACCAAACCCAAGGTGTGCCTTGCCCGCTCAGGTTGAGAGCCCACTCCACTAGGAGTGTTGCCTCTTCCTGGGCGCTGGCGCATGGCACCTCGCTGGCAGATATATGTAGAGCTGCAGGCTGGGCAACACCTAACACATTCGCTAGATTCTATAGCCTCCATGTAGAGCTGGTTTCTTCCCGTGTGCTCGCTTCAACCAGCCAGTAACACCGAAGTACCCGTTCTTGTGTCAGCTTGCTGCACCATTCCCCTCCTCATGGACCGGATAAGTGCGCTTATATTCTCCAGTAGAGTTCCCCAGATTGGCAAACCCTGTCGAGCTCCTCCACAACCCGCGGCAGTCAGACGTGGCGGAGCGTCTGACGCCACGCCTAACACTCGTATGCATTGGTGGAACCTGTGTTAGGCTGGGTATCCATATGTTGTGACTCCTACGGCAGTCCCATATGTGTATTCTTTCACGATACAGCTCCCCCAGGGACATATCCGTTGCTCTGTCCTAACTGGCCAGTCCATATGTGTAACTCCCACATGTTACCTCCCTTTGGGCAGGATGCGGGCTCCACAGCGTTCCCTTCTCCTGGAAGGGGCACGCTTTCCCAGTGTTATCCAATAGTCACTGAATTGGTCATGCGGAACGCAGTGTTTGCTCTCTGCACAAGTCTTCCGTCCTAGTATGGGGGCCTGAGAGGCTTGCGCAGGGCACTGGAAGTGGCAGTAACTCTGGCGTTTTCCATAGGGATCCCAATTCTTTTGTGACGTCCGACGTACGTCTCCGTTCCCTGAAAGGGAACATCTCGGTTACGTATGTAACCCTCGTTCCCTGAAGGAGGGAACGGAGACGTACGTCCCGTCGCCACAGTTGTTGTGCCATCGCTGTATGGCTGAGTCACTAGCTCAGCTTCTCAGTGTAAAACAATGTGTACTGCATCTGCTTCCTTATTTATACCTGCGCTGCGGGCCGGAGCGCGAGATGCAAATCTTGCACGCCAATGTACATTGGCTCGTTTTGTAGACACTCGAAGCTGATAGGGCTCCCAGAAGTGATCCCAATTTATCAGTGACGTCCGACGATCACTCGTCCGTGTGAAGACTGCACAGTGTGCACAAGCCACAAGAAAAAAACGGTTTTCAAAAAGTGGTGGGGACAATATCGACCCTGGCAAAAAGGGTGGGGACATGTCCTGCCCGTCCCACCCACAAATCACGGCTATGGCTCTACTCATGTACCACTCACGCTCACTGGTAAAACGACGTTCACTTAAATCCCGCTTCAACAACAATTCAACAAATGTTTGTTAACAGTAGCACTGCGAAGGTATTTCAAACTTCTTTTTATCCATAAGCAAAAAATGAAAAATAACTTTGCTGTTGGTATATCACAAAATGAATCTTTGCTAACGCAGTTTCTCCACACTCCGTTTCAACTTCTTCTTCTTTTTCGTTCTTAACTTTAATGCTTATTGTGCATTTAGGCTATGTGTAAGGTTTGCAACTTCATCAACACTGTCAGAAAAAATGTGTAAAAATTGTACCTTTAGGGGTACAACAGCTTGTCACTGGGGCAGTACCCTTAAAAGGACATCTTTGTACCTTTTTTTACCCTTAAAAGGTGCATATTGGTACCTTAGAGTAGCAATATGTACCTTAAGGTACTACTATGAACCTTTTAGGGGTAAAAAAAAAAAAGGTACAACGATGACCTTTTAAGGGTACTGCCCCAGTGACAAGCTGTTGTACCCCTAAAGGTAAAATTTTTGAGCCATTCCACCGAATGGGTGACATTTGCTTGTTGTAACTCTTCAAAATTAAACTTTATTTATTTTTATTTTTTTCAACACTGAATCCAATACTACACATATTTAACTCATCAAAATGTGTATTGGTCAATCTCAGGTAACTTTTATTTAATTTTTTACAAGGTTTCTAAGCAGAAAATGGATGCATGTTTTCTCAGTCCCGTTACCAAAACTCAAGTGCCGTTTAAAAAGCATGTTTAAAACCATGTCAATTAATTCCTTTGTTTGCCCTTCAAGAAAGTGTATATTTTAAAGAAATTGTTGGTTATATGTTCAAATAATTAATATTTGTGACTAAAAAAAACACTCTATATGAAGACAAGGTGTATTTTAATAAAAAACACAAATCAATTTTTTCATTTTAAAGAAGACTGAAGTTTATCATTTTTTTTATAATTAGAATTATTAAACAATTGTATAAATGATGGACCAAAGAAAACTGATAAAAACAGTGGTTTAACTTTATTTTTTTTTAGAAACAAAAGTAAAATTTAGTAACAGGAATGAACACTTGGTAACAGGAATGAACACCGGGTAACAGGAATGAGTGTCCATATGTGTGTGTGCATGTGTGTGAGAGAGATTTCTGTGTTGAAGGGATGTACTATGTGCTAGTAGTACTTCCCAGCGAAGGAGGTGGAAAGAGAAAGAAGGAGAGAGAAGGAAGGAGAGAGGGAAGAAAAGACAAAAAAGGGTGAAAAGAGAGGGTTGCGGGTGTCTCGCTCCTTCCCTTGCAGCATGCCATGGGTGTGTGTTTCTGGCACCTGCATAGTATGGGTTTTCGCCATCTTCTACAAAAGATAATAAAAAAAAGACAAAAGCGTTTAAGTCACTTTGTGGTGGACTGGCTCCCTGTAAGTTGGTATTCACATTGTAAAAATAATCCTAAATGTCTAAAATTTTTCATAATTTCAACTGTAAAACTCATAAATCAGGTGAATATTATATCAACTAATATTCACACTTTTATATCAACAAAACAGAGGACTCTACTCACTCCTGATACTTTTACTCTGTCCTGTTATTTTTCATATGAGTAACAGGACTGAGTTTTTAAGCAAAAAATGAGCAAATACATACCAAATTGCCACATGGCGTACATGCTAATAGCATGAGGACACTGAGCAAACTGTAGTGACTTACCTAAAGTTAATATTTTTAAAATAAACAAATAACCTCTAAGAAATAATTTAGGTAACAGGACAGTGCGTTGAGATATGATCTTCTTAGTCATAGTTACAATTTCATCAAATATACAGAAATAAAAATGAGAGGACTTACTTTTGGTCTGTCCATGGCCTGCATAAGATCCAGATGATGCAACATCCTGTTGAAAAGCTCATCTTGTGGCATGTTCCAAGTTTTTAGAGGGGGCAGTGTGTGAGGGTAACAGGACTGAGTGAAAACCTGGGGACACGACTAAAATGTGTATTTTATATAACATATTATGGATTTCTTATGAAAAAAATATTTTTTAAGCATAGATGGTATATGGAGTCACACAACAATGCAAAAAAAAAAAAGATTTCTGAACGATTTTAATGATTATATTTCATGATAAAGTTTAGATTTAGATACCGGGGACATGTAACAAATGCTATTTTTTTAGTGTTCTCAGTAGTTTTTATTAATGTTTTAAATTATATATTATAAATTTGCAGTTAGATTAATGTTCAAGACACTTTACTTAATAATAAAATGTATTTTAGAGTTAATTTCCATGCAAATTTATACATACAATGTCCTGGGGACTGAAATGTTACCCATTCGGTGGAATGGCTCTTTTACACATTTTTTCTGACAGTAAAAATAATATTTGAACTCCATAACCTTAGACCTATTGCTTGTTTTACATATTCTCGAATCAGCATATCACAAAGAGCATTCTGGGATGAGCAGAGGAGGAAATATTACCACTCTGCTCTCATGCTCAGGTTGGTGATAGCGGCGCTCAGATTTCTCATTGCGTATGGGTTTAGCGGTGCGCCGCTCCGATTTCTCGTTGACCACATGCCAAGGGCACTCTGCTCTAGGCCCATGCGTGCCCGGTAGGCCCATGCGTTAATCCGTCCCTGGTTAAGTGACTGTCTTTATGAGTGAGTCATTAACTCATTCACTCAACCGATTTGTTCAAAAATGCTGATAAATTCAAGCCTGTTGCTTCCTGCTTTGTCTTCGTTTATTAATATTTTTGTTGGTGGAGCAAAAATGGACAAAGTAAGTGGCAAAAATGTATAAAAAATACAAGTTAATATTAGCTTTTTGTTTACTGAAGTGTTGTGTTAAAGGGTTCACCTAAAAATGAAAATTCTGTCATTAATTACTCACCCTCATGTCATTCCAAACCTATAAAACCTTTGTTCATCTTCTGAACACAAATTAAGATATTTTTGATGAAATCCAAGAGCTCTCTGACCCCTCCATAGACAGCAATTTAATTAACACTTTCAAGGCCCAGAAAGGTAGTAAAGACATCGTTAAAATCGTTCATGTGACTCCAGTGGTTCAACCTTAATTTTATGAAGTGACGAGAATACTATTTGTGTGCAAAAAACAAACAAAATAACTACTTTATTCAACAATTTCTTCCAGCCTGTGTCAGACTCTTATGCTGTTGACACAACGTAAACAGTGCAGCGCTTCCAAAACGCCGACTTACCATTGGCCAATGCTGGTCACGTGAGCACCACGACGCATGTGCACGAGTCGTTCTGCCTTAGAACTAGGAAGGGCTGCACTTCCTAGTTCTACGGCAGACCCTCAACTAACCTCACATTCACAGTCAACATGCTGGCCTGAATATTCAACCCATTCTCACTCCTAAGTAGGGTTGGGTACCGAAACCCGGTGCCATATTTAACCGGTATGTAACCGGACCGAATCAGAACGCAGATTTCGGTGCCACTTAAATTCAAACGTGCTTTCGCGCTTTGGCTGGCGCCGAGCCAGAGACAGACACGCTCAGCACTTGTAACATATCACAACTATTCAGTGTTTTCAACCACATCATGTTTATTTTAGGTTCCAGACACTTAAATGCACATACGTACTAGCCAAAAATACACACTGATGTCTATGGAAGTGGCAATAATTCTTTCAGTTATAATTTGACTACGTGTCTTATTTATATCAGATACACAGTATATAGTAACTATATAGTTTACTCTATTCTTCTCCCAGTTCACCTGTCACTTACTTTTATGTATTTCGTAAGACGTGGATAAATTTATGTGATGTAAATCCGACAGATCCGATTCTCTGAATTGCGGTGCAAACTAACATGGCGGCGGCTATCGCGCATTATAGATCAACTAACACACATTCACTTACACATTATTTGAAAATCAGAATATCAGATAGTTCATGACAGAGTTAACAAGTTTGTGAATATTTTGAATAAAAAAGAAAAAACGAAAACCGATACAGCTGTCATACAGCACTATTGTGGCTGCTGTGTGTCACATGAGAAGCATGACACGTCGCCATGGAAACAATAATGCGATGCGTTCTAAAATATTTAACCAAAGAATATGGTCCTATTTCTGCAAAATAATTCTGAACCTTGAAGCTGGTTTGTAGCATACCAAGAATACCAACTACTTTGCTGTTATTAGTACTGTAACTGTTATTTAGCGTTAAATTAGGCTATTGTAGTTGGGTTAGGTGGCTTAGGTTTTACTGTGAATTTGTTAAGTAAATTGTGTTTTGTATCTATTTATATTTATATATTTAAGTATACTTTAAACTTTTAATAAATTGTTAAATTTAAAAAATAAAAAAAATAAAATCTATAAAAAGCCACTCTTTAATATCATCCACCGTCATTTTGTGGCTCTTTTAAAAAACATTTTTAGTATCGGTTCAGGCACCAGTACCGTTTTAAAAGTATCGGTTCAGCACGTAGATCGAATGCTTGGTCTTTTTTTTAAACTTTATTTAAAGAGGCCAAAGCAAACAATCATGTTGATCGGCATTTGTGCAGACTGACCACAAGTAGGGTATAACCGTATAAGTTAACCTCATGAAATCATTTAAATGTGAAAGTAAAAAAAAAAAAAAAGATCGATGGAAAGAACTTAATTATAGTTACATGTTTGCTAACGAAATAAACCAATTAAAAGCCATTTGTGTGGTGTGGCTTTTGTGTTTATGGTTAAGTGCTAGTCTAATTTCAACATGCAGTTTATAGGAGACGTTTGCTAGCCTTGGTCTTTAATTAACATTAACATTAATTTGTGTGCAGCCTACATTACAATAACTGTCCTGGTTGAAGTGCAGCATTAATGCAATTGGTCAAATCGGTGTTGTTTTGAGCAAATGAATTGCATTCCCGCTGAAAAAAAAAGCGTTCTAGAGCGAAAATGTTGCCTATAAATAGTATTGCGCGCCTTCTTAACAAACCCGCCACAGCAATGATCAACCTCTCCTCCATTTTGCTTGGAAACTAATGTGGTCGGAACCAAAGTTTACAGGCCTGCACTCTCTGGAATCCTCTCAAGCGGAGCACTTCTACATTCCGATTGGTTGCCGCCGAACCGCGTCGTAGCTCATTATCATAAAGTTGACCTGATTTCAACTCTCCTCGTCGCCCAAATCGTCAAAAAAGACGCGCCGTGCCGCTCTCACCGGAGGTCGCCGCCGGCTCCCATTGAAAATGAATGACTTTCGGCCACTTTGACGCTCTCGCCGCTGGCGGTGTGAACGCACAGTAAGTCGCTTTGGATAAAAGCGTCTGCCAAATGCGTAAATGTAAATGTACCCCTAGGCGTCACTATATCGACGTGCAGGGTGCTCCATTGATTTCAGTTGTTTGCCCAATGCGTCAGATCAAAACACATTTAATTCTTTGCATTTGTAAAAGCAGACATGATTTTATGAATATTTATAGGCTACTTTTATATTTTGGAGCAACTAACCCCACTCCTACCCTAAACCTACCCACTTCTCAACAATATAAAACACGTAACAGACAAATAAAAGTACAGTCACAGGTATTTTTTTGCAAAAACTGACCAAAAACAGTATAAAAGTATTAACTCATGTTGCATTCCAAGTCTTCTGAAGTCATACGATATCTTTATGTGAAGAACAGAGTTGATCTTAATGAAATGATGATCCAACCCGCCGCTCCGTCATATCTCATTCAAATGATACACCTGACTCTTGAGCATGACACAATCGATCACGAGACACACGAGAGCCAATGACATTTTACAATCAAAGCTGACGTAATGACGCAATTGGTCACGAGACATACGAGAGCCAATGCAATTTCACTATGAAATCTGACGTAACGTTTTTTCGGGCGGCAATTTTTGAAATTTGAATGTGTGCATGATCTTCGGCGGATGGACTCGACGCTGATCGCTTTTGTGGATTTTCTTCACACAAATCAATCGTTTGGCCTCGGAACACTTGGAAAATTTGTACTTTTTGAATAAATTGTGCATGCAGTCGTATCTGCCTGTTATATCCTGTTTTATATCATATAATACACAAATGGGTAGATTTATTGATGGGATGGGGTTGGGTTAAAACATGTTCAAACGTGTCTAAATAGTGTAAATAAAATAAATGTAAATAAAATTATGCTGGCTGATTAAATTGAGAATCACACTCCAACATGTCATAATGGCAAAATCATGACCCAATATAATTTCATCATGACGATAACATTCCCATGCCCAACTCGTCTGTGTATGACGCCAAAGGTTTCTCATTGCTTGTGTCATATTGCTTATTATAGAACACAAGTCAGCAAAAACAAGTTGATCAATCCTATTTTTATTACATTTTATTATTTATTTTACTCCTGAGTTTTTCAAAAAAAATTAACTGAATTAATTTTGACTCTGCATTCATCAACTGTATAGCCTTTAAATTAGTGTGGGCAAATGATGACATAAATTAGGTTAAATTCATGTCCACCCATACAATAATATATATATATATATATATATATTTTTTTTTTTTAAATTACCCACTCATTAACTGCAACGTCAAAATTACAAAGTTGCATTGTAATTACAAGTTATGACAATAAATCAAGGAATATCACTTTTCCAGTTTTCACAATGTTATGTATAGTTAGCTGGATTCATAAAACTCCCTTTTTATGTTCCTGATATACAATACTAGATTAGAACTGGAGGCTTTTCTTTTCTCTTTTTAATCTTTGCTGCTAGCGTGGATTATCAGATGAGATCGAGGACCCTGTAGACATATTAAAATGATTGAAAAGCTTGACAGCTCCCAGCAGCACATGACCAATGGCAGATAGTGTCTAGACTGAGCAGGGTCCAGGCCTGGCAGCGCAGAGAGGAAAATCCAGAGATGACTAAGCACAACAGCCTGCCAGCTTTGAACTGCTGCTGGAAGACTATACATCCAGCTCTCCCATGCTGGACCTGTGTCGCCTCAGATTTGCTCACACGGTGCATGCAAATAACATGCCAAATTTCCACTGATCCATAACCTCATTCTTCCCAAAGTGGCACAGATCCTTCTTTGCTGGAAAGGATTTCACTGTTTTACAGAGGTCAGACACATGGAGAGACAGCCAGTAACAACACCCCCTTTAGGAGCATCTTTTATGTTTATTTCTGTACAGGTGGTGGAGAGAGGAGGCAGGACTGAAGGCAGGTCTCCAGAGTGCGCCGTCAACACTAGGTGTCAGGAATCTTTGCATGAGACAGGAGCAGCAAGATGGCTCTATTCACAACGCTCCCCTCTGCAGCTCTCGAAAACCTTTCCTGGCTTGTTAGACGTTTTTTTTTTACTGAGGCAGAGTTCAGCTCCTCCTTGGGTGTCGTTGTAGATCTTGCAGAAATCTTTGTAAATCTGTGGCCAGTCAGCGTTGCGTTGCCATACCACACCACTCTCAGCCAGTTCCGTTAGGACTGTCACTCCACATTAAGTCGCTTCTCCTTTAATCTGCAGCTGTAGGGGAAAATGCAGTCATGCTTTTACATAAGAAATTTGTTCTTGTAGAACTTTGACTGCTTCATCCACCCTTGTGTGATTCACACAGTCTGTTCATGTGACTCAAGGACAGCGCTAACCTTTCCCGTCAAGGACTGTGTCCTTCCACGGTCTCTAAATTTACCAGAGCAGTCGATCTTGTTTTGTTTCATCACACAATCATGTTGCTCCAAGAGTTGGGCTCTTGATTTATGAATTATACATCGGCTTAATATTTGTATTTGTTACTACTACTGTCCCAGCATGTCACGAACAGACGCCTGCACATTTTCCCGTCTGCTGTTTCACGTTGCCCTTCACTGTGATTCTCGTTGAATGCAAATGAGCTTTATGCTCCCTAGCCAATACAGTGGTCATTTTCGTGTGTAATTAGACTAGATTCCTGGGTTGCAAATTACGTTGAAGAGCAAAGGTAAATATTTTACAGCTTGCACAACTAGTGAAACCAAAATCTATTTAAGCTGTAATGCTATGAGCACACAATGTCATTGTCCTTGTAGACATAGTTAATGGTTTTAGTTTCAACTGTTAATCTGAAAGCTTGTTTACCTTTCAACTGTCACTGCACAGTTTCATATATTTGTCAATCTTGAGTTTAGTTTGCCTGCACACAACTGTTTTTAATAAAAGGAGAGGCTTTTTTTAATTCATACTATGGAAGTCATTGGCTATTTGGCTACCATCAACTGTTTGGTTACCCACATTCTTCAAAATATCTTCTTCTGTGTTCAGATTCAGAAGAAAGAAAAACATACAGGTTTTGAACAACTTGATGGTCAGTAAATGATGACAGAATTTCATTTTTGGGTGAAAAGTGTTTCATTGTTATAGGTTTCTATTTCAAATAAATGCTCTTCTTTTAGACGTTCTATTCATCAAAGAATCCTGAAATTATCATTGATGATAATTCATAGATCAAATCAGCATAGAATGATTTCTGAAGGATCATGTGACACTGAAGACTGGAGTAATGATGCTGAATATTCAGCTTTGATATCACAGGAATAAATTACATTTTAATTGAAAACAGTTAGTTTAAACTGTAATATTATTTAACAATATTACTGTTTTTACTGAATTTTTGCTCAAAATAATCTGGTGAGTATAAGGCTTTAAAAAAATATTTAAAATCTTACCGACCCCAAACCTTTAAACTGTAGTGTATTACATAGGAAACAAAATATATGTATTTATTGTTGCTTTAAAAAAAGAATAGAAACTCTTTTATTCCAGTAGTAGACTAGGCATAATCAGCTTCAGAAGAACCATACACGCTAAAAAATCAAATAGTTTCAATTGTTAATGTAGGTCTACATACATTTATATATAAAAAGAAGAATGAAAGAGAGAGAAAGACGTGTGAATGGTGGAAAAAATGACATAATTATTACAGAGCCAATGAGTATTCAGTTTCATCCATCTGCAAGGGCAGAGGAGGGTGCGCTGGAAAGATTTATAGGAAATTTCACCTTTCCACATTTCCACTGAACTGGAGGGATTGGTCCGAAGCCTTGTGCTCCGTGATTAGAATCTATAGTAAGAGAGAAAATGTCAGTGGTAATTAAAGTACAAAACCACAAATTTCGTATAAGGTTGGCAAAAGAATATACTATACTATTCTGCCCCCTTGTGTTCACTAGAAGAGAAACATGCTTGAATTTTCAAACAACTGCAGTTTGCACACCAAATCACACTTATCTCTCGGATATAAAACCTCACCAAGAATTTGTTTGTTTGTTAGTTTTTCTTCAGTGCAGACCCAACACAGTAACAAAAGTGGTTATCATTCAAAATTACAAGTACAAAAAATGTCTCTAAAATGAAACATGAAATTTATTAATATTGCCATGAACGGCGTAGTCTTAACAATATGCAAAATTGTAGGCCTATTATTAACATGACATATACAGGCTGAATAAGGAGTTTTTCAGGTTTGCATAAGTATTAGCATTAGCCATTTTACTGAGATGAAGCTGAATTTGCTGTGTGTGAGTTTGACAGCAAAATACAGTATTAGCAACAAAATACAATTTTATTGGAAACAACAAGAGATATGGGGAAAGTTTTTTTTATTCTATTTTTTTTTTTTATCCTAACAAAACACAATTATATGGTTTAGCATTGTTTTTGTAAGAACAGACCACTGTTGTCATGTAGAAAATTAACAAACTTAAGTGCTCTTAATTCTTAAGTCTCAGTGCAAATCTAATTTAGAGGAATTAAAACAATGTTCCTTGTGTTTATGTGAATATGTATTATATCTATATATAGACCTATATTTCTGAAAATAATGGCTATTGCACCACAAAATGTGATTCTTGGAGTTTGACTGTAATGTCATGGACTGAATTTTTGGGGATGCAGTAGATTTCATGGCAAGGAATTCCTGGAAATTTCTTGAAATTACATGTCATGGATTTTGGGGGTATAGGATGGAATGTCATGGAATGAGATTCATGGAATGTCATGTGAAACATTACATTACCATTGACAAGAAACGTCATGAGAATGAAAGAATTAGTTCAAACCTTAACAAAACATTGTAACAACACTGCCACATATTACATGAATATGACAGTAATACTATTACTGTACATTACATTAACGCTGACCGGCATCACATTAACTTTTTGGTGGTAACTTAAATTACTGTAAGATGATAATTATTCTAAGATACTCTTAAAAGTATTGTAAGTATTGCACATGCACTTTGACCTGATACCTGGAATGATCTGCACTTCGTGTTTGTGGGATTACTGTCTAAAGGGCCACATCTTGTGATCAGAATATGTCATGTGCCTACAGCATGATTTTAGTTTCTTTTAGTTTAATATCACCTGGATATCACAGCAAATACATCAGTTTTTAGCTGCACAAAGAGAAGTCTTTGTGTATATATATATATATATATATATACAATATTGTGTTGGTCCCCCTTTTGCTGCCAAAACAACCCTGACCCGTCGAGGCATGGATTCCACTAGACCCCTGAAGGTGTGCTGTGGTATCTGGCACCAAGATGTTAACAGCAGATCCTTTAATCCTGTAAATTGCGGGGTGAGGCCTCCATGGATCGGACTTGTTTGTTCAGCACATCCCACAGATGCTCAATTGGATTGAGATCTGGGGAATTTGAAGGCCAAGTCAACACCTCAAACTTGTTGTTGTGCTCCTCAAACCATTCCTGAACCATTTTTTCTTTATGGCAGGGTGCATTATCCTGCTGAAAGAGGCCACAGCCACCAGGGAATACCGTTTCCATGAAAGGGTGTACATGGTCTGCAACAATGCTTAGGTAGGTGATAAGTGTCAAAGTAACATCCACATGGATGGCAGGACCCAAGGTTTCCCAGCAGAACATTGCCCAAAGCATCACACTGCCTCTGCTGGCTTGCCTTCTTCCCATAGTGCATCCTGGTGCCACATGTTCCTCAGGTAAGTGACGCACCCGGCCATCCACGTGATGTAAAAGAAAATGTGATTCATCAGACCAGGCCACCTTCTTCCATTGCTCTGTGGTCCAGTTCTGATGCTCATGGCGCTTTCTGTAGTGGACAGGGGTCAGCCTGACTGTTCTGCGGCTATGCAGCCCCATACGCAACAAACTGTGATGCACTGTGTATTCTGACACCTTTCTATCAGAACAAGCATTAACTTCTTGAGCAATTTGAGCTACAGTAGCTCGTCTGTTTGATCGCTCCCCACGTGCATCAGTGAGCCTTGGCCGCCCATGACCCTGTCGCTGGTTCACCACTGTTCCTTCCTTGGACCACTTTTGATAGATACTGACCACTGCAGACCGGGAACACCCCACAAGAGCTACAGTTTTGGAGATGCTCTGACCCAGTCGTCTAGCCATCACAGTTTGGCCCTTGTCAAACTTGCTCAAATCCTTACGCTTGCCCATTTTTTCTGCTTCTAACACATCAACTTTGAGGACAAAATGTTCACTTGCTGCCTAATATATCCCACCCACTAACAGGTGCAGTGATGAAGAGATAATCAGTGTTAATCACTTCACCGGTCATAATGTTATGCCTAATCGGTGTATACATATATATATATATATATATATATATATATATATATATATATATATAATGAAATTTCATATTTATGAACATCACGACTTTATTACTATGAGTGAGTTAATGATAAATCACAATGGGCCAAATCATCAAACAAAACATTAAACCAGATTTTCTGCCTTTTTGACTGCACCATTAGTGAATGCAACATGAATGAGACAAAAATCTTTTTGATTTATTTATATTATTATTTACTGTATTTTGCATGTGCTCGCTCTCTATAAAACTAATGTCTTTTTTTATTATTATTCCACAGTATCAGCGTCTTGCAGTTAAGTCAGTTGAGCCTTGACCAAGTTATTATTTTTCCACCCAACCCCGAGGCAAACATCCAAACATTTGTGATTGTTCACAAATACACTGTGGTTGTCATGGGTGCGTGCAGGCAGGAAGACAAAGACAGGCAGATATAGTTCCAAATGTCGTTTAATCTCAAGTAAACTAAAGGCAGACAGGCAGGCAGGCAGGCAGGCAGGCAGGCAGGCAGGCAGGCAGGCAGGCAGGCAGGCAGGCAGGCAGGCAGGCAGGCAGGCAGGCAGGCAGGCAGGCAATGGCACAGCACACTTAAACATAACTGTGACCGGACAAGGAGTGCTGGAGAAGGAACAACTTAAATAGTGAACACAAATGAGCTGATTAAACAGACACAGCTGAACTAAATGAACTCATGATGACAGAAACCAGGGAGACAGACGAGTGGTGGGAAACTGAACAAAGAAACGTGACAAATGAAAACAAACTGAGGCCACATCCACACAAAGCCAGAGCTTTCCCTATCCGATCTTTTTTTCCCCTCGTCTCAATAAATATCTGCATACACACGAAACTACTGAAACCGACTCAAAACGATGTAGTATACATGCCAGACCAGTATGTGGCGCTGTAATTCTGCCACAGAAATACACTAAAAACGGAGAAGAAGAGTTTTGGCTAGAAGGGGTACAGCAACAGTCGGAAGTGAGGCAAAATCTCACGATAAAATAACAATAAATACATTTGCTACTTACCAGATTGTATTTTATTAACGCCTACACCTACCCCAACCCTAAACCTACCCTTACAATAATGCAAATACAGTAATTAAATGATGCAATATTGATGTGCGCATGCCCAGTGGCCGTAGCTGTATCCCTTGCGGAACATGGTGTAATGACATCACCGTTTCACAAAATATACGGATTGGCTGTACACACGAAAACGCAAGGGTGTCGGTTTCAGATTTATCGCACAATTAATAGCTAAAGAAATCGCCAACTTTTATCAGGATTTATATTCATCCTCCTCTTCAATATTAGACCCTAATTCCCTCTTTGAAAAAATTGGAGAATTTGTTCCTCATATAGATGAACAAATATAAAATGATATGTGGTGCAGAATTAACAATTGAAGAGCTTGATTCTGCTGTTATGTGTCTGTCATTGGATAAATCACCTGGCCCAGACGGTATTACGTCCAATTTTTATCGTCATTTTTGGGACTTTTTTTTTGTTGCTTTTCAAGAAATGACTATGTTTCGCCTAGTTCAATGAGACAAGGCCTAATCACAATTATTCCCAAACCAGGAAAAGACTCTAGATTGTTGGACAATTTACGACCTATAACTTTACTAAACAGTGACTATAAATTACTAACCCACATATATAATAATCGCTTGAAACTTGTTTTATCCAAAATTATTGGGGAGACACCAACTGGATTCATTAGAGGCCGATCTATACATAACAATTTTCGACTGGTTTTGGACTTGTTAGAGAATAATCAAGAAATAGAGGATGATGGGGTTATTTTATTTTTAGATTTCTATAAAGCCTTTGATATGTTAGAACATTCTTTTATTTTTAAATGTTTAAAAATGTATGGGTTTGGTGAAAATTTTTGTAATGTTATTCGGTCATTCCACACAAATACCAATAGCTCAGTTGCCTTACCAACAAGTACTTCAGCCAGATTTGATATCAAGAGAGGAGTTAAACAAGACTGCCCCATCTCCCCTTCATTATTTATTTTGGCTACGGAGATGTTGGCTCTTCTAATTAAAAACTCAAATATTGAAAGATTAAGTGTGTTTGGACAGAAAATTGTACTTAGTCAATTGGCTGACGATACAACATTATTTTTAAAAGATCTTGACCAGATTCCTAAAGCAATTGAGATAGTTAATTATGTTTCAAAATTTTCAGGTTTACAGCTCAATATTGGCAAATGTGAAATTATTACCATGCATGAATGCCCTCTTAAAACTGCATATAATATTCCAATCAAGTTGAGTGTCAAATATTTAGGCATACACATTTCTAAGGACAAGGTCATGATGGAAAAGCAAAATGTCTGGAATAGATGGAACGAATGCAAAAGCAGACTTGATGCATGGATGCAAAGAGACTTGTCTATTTTTGGAAGGATTTGTTTAACTAAAATGGAAAGTCTTCCAGGTGCATCTATCCTGCATCTTGTCTCTCTATTTCTAATAGAGCTATTAAGACCATCAATCAAATTAATTTCAATTTTATATGGAGAAAGCGTGTCCACTATATAAAGAGAGCACAATTTATACAAGATTATGAAAATGGTGGTTTACAAGCCTTTGACTTTTATTGTATAAATGGTATGTTGAAGGTCAAATGGTTTAAAAATTTCATAACAAATGAAACTAGTTTCTGGTTTTGCATTCCCAGAGGTATATTTAGAAAATTGGGTGGAACTGATTTCCTACTGAGATGTGATTTTACTGTGTCCAGACTGCCAATCAAATTAGCTTCCTTTCACCAGCAGATCTTGTTATATTGGAAGTTACAACCACAACTTCACCCCACATAGAACTCCCATATGGAACAATAGATTTATTTTATCTAGATACAAGTCTCTATGCATTCTTGAATGGCTTGAAAAAGGTGTCTGGTCAGTTCTTCATTTAATGGATGAAGATGGAAGTCTGTTAACTTTTAGAGATTTTTGTACTAAATATAATTTACAGTGTGAACGTAAACAATTTGAGTGTGTTTTAAATGCCGTTCCAAAAAGCTTTATGAATCTAGTACATAACACTTCTGTCAACATGTCAGATGGATCTTGTGAACTTATATCCCTTCTCTTCAATGGTAATGACCTCAAGGCAATGCTTCCCAACAAACTTATTCGCTCTTGTTTCAACTCTATATTATATCCGACACTTCTATATTATAACAGTATTTTGCAAGCTTATGATGAACCTTTGGTAAAAAAATTGTGAATACAGTACATCAGCTTTCCAGTGGCTCCTAAAGCCAATGAAACTCATTTTAAAATATTCAATGGTATATACCCGTCAAGTGAATTTTTAAGACACCGGTTTAATTTTGAAGAAAATGCCTGTAGTTTCTGTCAAGTTGACATAGAGGCAACTGATCATCTTTTTTTTTCTTGTGTGTTTTCAAATATTTTCTGGGAAAATATGGTTTATTGGTTGGAGACAAAGATTCATTCAGTTTTGTTCTTGGTGTTCTATTAAAAAAAAAAAAATGGTTTCAGATTTATCCACTCTGGGACCCGGTTTCAAAAAATACCGGTTTCAGGCTCCTAAAACGCCGGATCCGTCTGGACGAAACGCTGATACGATACAAAATTTGTACGTATACAGCTAAACGTGTGGACGGGGCCCGAAAGTGCATATTCTATCCCCTTACACTAACCCTAACCCTAAACCTACCCACACAAAACTTTCTGCATTTTTACATTTTCAAAAAAACTCATTCTGTATGATTTATAAGCTTGTTTCCTGTGGCACGAGTCCCCATGAGTCTGTGTGCATTCAGGTTGAAGTCTCCACTGGGATAGAAAAACATGCACACCTACTTACACGCACCTTTAAATTTCAGTAACATAACCAAACTCAGTGATCAGTTTATAATAAACTTCGGTTTATAATTTATTTAATCATACTGAATGTTTAAATGTAGATACCAACACAAGAATCATACAGCTTCAGCTCCATTTATGTCATTAAATATAAAGTGAACTGTTTTTCTGAGTTCTTCATTATTTTGTAGCCTATATTTCTTTAGATCCACTCATGTGATTATTGTAAATAAGGTTTATAGCAGGTGTAAACAGTGATTAACAACAATTAATCTGAAGGGCGTGGCTATAAACCAATAAAGTTCATTTGAATAAAGAGAATAACCGCTCCGCCCTCTTTTGTCAATCACTGTGTCACAACCCCCACCACACACAACACATTTCACCACACCAATCATTTGGGGCACTATAGCCCCCGAGACCCCAAACCCCCCCCACACACACACACCCGACAACAGGGAGGAGCCAGTGAAGCCCCCCTAAAAAAGGGCCTAGCGACGCCCCTACTTGGGCCCTCATGCATGGTTGAGGTGGCCTCCATAGAGCGGTAGATGGTGGTGTGGTGTAGTGTGTTGTGTGTGGTCCCACTATCATACAACAAAACATGGCATTGGCTCTATCAACAGAACCATTGGTTTGATTGGCTGTCTGAGTTGCATTCATAGTTCATGATGACAGTCCTGTATCTTGACTACAGCAAGATGTTATTCAGGATCTTTGGCTGTAGGCTACATCTGCAACGCTTTGGTGTATCGAGATGAAACTTGATAAGTGCCATTGTAATCATCCCCTGACAATGCCATATCAATTTCATTTCCACAATGACGTTCAAATAACATTTTTACAGATAGCTCGCTCAGCTCCGATAATTGCTGCTTGCAGCTATATTCATGGTAATTCTTACTCATTTAAGCCTAGTTACATTCAAGTAAATGACATATCTCTCTGACAAGAAGACATTATATCGCAAAGCGTGTTGTGCAAACATGTAAGGCATAAATATATCAGCATGCAAATATATAGAATATAGCAAGAGAGGAAAAATTATATTTTGAATATTAATTTAGTATCATTTGCACTTCTCTTTGTGGTTTACACACTAGATGACTTATCAGGCTGGCTACTGTTTATAGTAAGGGCTGTCCAAAAAAGGTTACCCTTGCAATAACTCTGTTGGGATGTATAGGTGTACAGCAGGTGATCAAAGCATAACAAAAAGTGTCACTGTTCTGCATTTGTAAAAATGACTGCTCACCATGACTTGAAAGGACTAAACCTGAAAGTTTGTGACATCTTTGGCTTTTATCTCACTGCGCACTGAGAGCCAATGGGAATTCACAAGTTCAACACACCCTGATTGTCAAGGTTTTACAGTGACGTCTAAAGTGATCTAAATTACTCAACATATTTCATTTTATTTGCATTCCTTGAACTTTTATGCAACTTTGGGGTCAAAGGAACTATTTAACTGTTCTAATTAGAAGTGCGTGGGAATTCTAGAAATGAATAATTGTAGAATTCTATAAAATGAACAATGTGTGTGATTGTTGGACTAAACTATTATTATTATTATTTATAATTGCTATATTATTTTATTTTAAGTAAGAATAAAGTAATATAATATAATATAATATAATATAAAAAATGCCAAGTTGGGTTGAAAATGAACAAACCCAGCAATTGGGTTGTTTTAACCCAGTGAATGGGTTGTTTTAACCCAGTGGTTGGGTTAAATGTTTGCTTAAAACAACCCAATCGCTGGGTTGTTTTTAACCCAGCATTTTTTAGAGTGTAATATAATATAATATAATATAATATAATATAATATTTGTTTTATTTAATTATATCCTTCCATTTGGAAGTTTTCCATTCCGGATTGGGTTTGTACTGTCAATTTCAAAAGTAACAAAAACAAAGGTTACTGATATGTGGTGGCAATTCACTGTGATCTGTGTCAACACAGACCTCAAAACGGGTTGAAAACATGTTCCGGTCACTGACCTAACTGAACTACATATCTCTGTGATAGAGCAAATGAACATTTAGCTTTAAAACTGCACAACAACAGAAAAGATGTCATGTTCTTTCTCTAATTCTGAGATGAAAGGGTTCATGAAAAATTTACAAATAATCCACTTATAATGTTATCAAGATTTTCTATCCTCTTTCAAACACATTAATTGCCGAATTTATTTAGGTGCATGTGTGGGAACTGTATCAAAATGCCAAGCGAGGCTGAAAATGCGGGCAATATGCTAATGTTTCGTCTTGACGTCACAACGAAACGGCTTGGGATTCGTTTTAAAAAACGATTTGTTTAATTGACGACTATTACTTTTGAGAGACAATAACTTTATATACAGTGCACTTTCAGATTTAAAACTTTGCAGGATGTTTTCATTCACTTAGAGCTATGTTACACACTACATGAAAGGTCATTTTCAAAAATTCATAATGGGGCACTTTAAAAGATGGTTCTTTAAAAGGTTCTTTACACGTAGTAACAGTTCTAATTAGAACCGTATCGTCCTAAAGAACCCTTTATATGCTGAAATGGTGTGTTAGCGTTTAGGGTCCTTTATTCCCGCCTTTTTGTTTTTCAAATCTGTAACTGTCAAAGCCACCTCATCATTACTGATTTTCTGGAGCTCAGCTATACAACTACACATGCAGACTGCCAACACACTCTTGACAGGTAAATGATTTCTTTCTTAAAATATCTATCAATTTTAACTTTCAAATTGTAACTGGTTTCCTTCCAATCTTTCACTTCCAAAATTCCAGTCTTTTTCTCTTTTTAGTTTAACAAAACATGTACGTGTGAGCAGCTCTGTTCAGTTAGGGATACTCATCTTCTCTTCTCCACAAAGTAAGTAACAGAGATATTGAATTCATGTTCCATATTGTTAGATTTTTTTTTAATTATTACTTTATGCCTAAACATACCCATTCACAAAAAACATTAAAGCTATCCCATGATTTTATATCACTTTTTCCTTTTAACACAGTAAAGGGCTCACATACTGTTCATTTTTGTTAATTTTGGCCTTCATAAACATACTTGTTTTTGCATAATCAAATGTACAGACAAACTGTAACTCTAAACTAATTTTGTGTATTTCAGATGCTGTCATGTACCATAACTTCATCATCTGCAGAGAGAAACTGCCACTCAGAATACACACATAATGAAGGATGTAAAGACATCATAGAGGCTTAAGATATTTCACTGGAACTTGGTCTTCATTACATCTATATCATGTCAATTGTTATTTATTAATGTATTCAGCTAATAACTGTTGTTAGAGCACTGTCATTTTTGCAACAATTTGCCATGTCAATAAAAAATAAAAGTACCTAATTGACACAACATGCTGGGGTTTATTTTATGTAAATCCAAATAGAGGCAACAAGATATTATAAGACCAGGCAAATAGAGGACTAAGAAAACAATATTATTAAATAATATACAGTTGTGGTCAGAATTATTGGCACCCCTGGTAAATATGATTTTACTTGTTTATCCTTTTGATCTATCATTCAAAAATTTCGCAAAAATCTAACCTTTCATTGAAGTAAAAGAATGGAAAGTCGGGGGAACATCACATTATGAAATAAATGTTGGCCACAATTACTGGCACCCCTAGGATTTTTGGTAACACTTTACTTGAAGGGGTGTGCATAAGACTGACATGACACCTTCATAATCATGACATGACACGTCATGAATATGAAGGAGTTTTTATGCATGTTTATGACAACTGTCATTAAGTGTCATTCGCTCAATTATGTCATTTTTAATACAAAGATGACATTGTTTGAGATGTCTTTGTTATGACAACTTGACATAAACAAATACATCATAACCTGTCAGTGTCTTTGTTATGACAACTTGACATAAACCAATACAACATAACCTGTCATAAACATGACATAGCAGATTAATTATCAAACTTAAGAAATTACTTAGCTTTATGGGTTAACATTACATTAAACTGTCATGTGGCTGGTTTTGACGTTGGCTGTCATGAGGCCATTATAATGTCATGAATGTTTTTATGGCCACTTTTTTTCAGTGGTACAAGTTGAATTTGTCATTAAAATGTCATTAAGTGTTAATACTCTGTCAAATTATTTTAAAAAGTGGTCATAAAAAAAAACATGACATTATAATGGCCTCATGACAGCCAACGTCAAAACCAACCACATGAGAGTTTAATGTAATGTTAACCCATAAAGCTAAGTAGTTTCTTAAAGGATTAGTTCACTTCAAAATGAAAATTTCCTGATATTTTACTCACCCCCATCTCGTCCAAGATGTTCATGTCTTTCTTTCTTCAGTCGAAAAGAAATTACGTTTTTTTGAGGAAAACATTCCAGGATTTTTCTCCCCATCACAGACTTCCATGGCAACCAAAATCTTGAAGGTCCAAATTAATGCAGTTTCAAAGTCCTTCGAAGGGCTTCAGGGAGGACCCTATTCCTCGTCTGAGATCCCTCAGAGCCTCTGAAGCCCTTCGAAAAATCCTGGAATGTTTTCCTCAAAAAACTTAATTTCTTTTTGACTGAAGAAAGAAAGACATGAACATCTTGGATGAGATAGGGGTGAGTAAATTATCAGGAAATTTTCATTTTGAAGTGAACTAATCCTTCAAGTTTGATAATTAATCTGCTATGTCATGTTTATGACAGGTTATGTTGTATTGGTTTATGTCAAGTTGTCATAACAAAGACACTGACAGGTTATGATGTATTGGTTTATGTCAAGTTGTCATAACAAAGACATCTCAAACAATGTCATCTTTGTATTAAAAATGACATAATTGAGCGAATGACACTTAATGACAGTTGTCATAAACATGCAAAAAAAATTCATGTCATGATTATGAAGGTGTCATGTCAGTCTTATACACACCCCTTCAAGTAAAGTGTTACCGAATCTTTTATGAGTAAACTATCTCTGAAGTATATTCCCATTAATATTTACATTTTGTAGCACACCAGGGTGACCAGGAACATGAAATTGTCTAGCTATGACGTCTTGTTTCACAGGAGTATAAATATGAGGAAACACAAAGGCCAAATTCCCTTAATCATTCATCACAATGAGTAAAGCCAAAGAATATAGTTCTGATGTGCAGCAAAAGATTGTTGAGCTTCACAAAATAGAAAGTGGCTGTAGGAAAATATACAGTGGGGAGAACAAGTATTTGATACACTGCCGATTTTGCAGGTTTGCCCACTTACAAAAAATGTAGAAGTCTGTCATTTTTATCATAGGTACACTTCAACTGTGAGTGACGGAATCTAAAACAAAAATCCAGAAAATCACATTGTATGATTTTTAAATAATTAATTTGCATTTTATTGCATGACATAAGTATTTGATACATCAGAAAAGCAGAACTTAATATTTGGTACAGAAACCTTTGTTTGCAATTACAGAGATCATGCGTTTCCTGTAGTTCTTGACCAGGTTTGCACACACTGCAGCAGGGATTTTGGCCCACTCTTCCATACAGACCTTCTCCAGATCCTTCAGGTTTCGGGGCTGTCGCTGGGCAATACGGACTTTCAGCTCCCTCCAAAGATTTTCTATTGGGTTCAGGTCTGGAGACTGGCTAGGCCACTCCAGGACCTTGAGATGCTTCTTACGGAGCCACTCCTTAGTTGCCCTGGCTGTGTGTTTCGGGTCGTTGTCATGCTGGAAGACCCAGCCACAACCCATCTTCAATGCTCTTACTGAGGGAAGGAGGTTGTTGGCCAAGATCTCGCGATACATGGCCCCATCCATCCTCCCCTCAATACGGTGCAGTCGTCCTGTCCCCTTTGCAGAAAAGCATCCCCAAAAAATGATGTTTCCACCTCCATGCTTCACGGTTGGGATGGTGTTCTTGGGGTTGTACTCATCCTTCTTCTTCCTCCAAACACGGCGAGTGGAGTTTAGACCAAAAAGCTCTATTTTTGTCTCATCAGACCACATGACCATCTCCCATTCCTCCTCTGGATCATCCAGATGGTCACTGGCAAACTTCAGACGGGCCTGGACATGCGCTGGCTTGAGCAGGGGGACCTTGCGTGCGCTGCAGGATTTTAATCCATGACGGCGTAGTGTGTTACTAATGGTTTTCTTTGAGACTGTGGTCCCAGCTCTCTTCAGGTCATTGACCAGGTCCTGCCATGTAGTTCTGGGCTGATCCCTCACCTTTCTCATTGATGCCCCACAAGGTGAGATCTTGCATGGCGCCCCAGACCGAGGGAGATTGACCGTCATCTTGAACTACTTCCATTTTCTAATAATTGCGCCAACAGTTGTTGCCTTCTCACCAAGCTGCGTGCCTATTGTCCTGTAGCCCATCCCAGCCTTGTGCAGGTCTACAATTTTATCCCTGATGTCCTTACACAGCTCTCTGGTCTTGGCCATTGTGGAGAGGTTGGAGTCTGTTTGATTGAGTGTGTGGACAGGTGTCTTTTATACATGTAACAAGTTCAAACAGGTGCAGTTAATACAGGTAATGAGTGGAGAACAGGAGGGCTTCTTAAAGAAAAACTAACAGGTCTGTGAGAGCTGGAATTCTTACTGGTTGGTAGGTGATCAAATACTTATGTCATGCAATAAAATGCAAATTAATTATTTAAAAATCATACAATGTGATTTTCTGGATTTTTGTTTTAGATTCCGTCTCTCACAGTTGAAGTGTACCTATGATAAAAAATTACAGACCTCTACATGCTTTGTAAGTAGGAAAACCTGCAAAATTGGCAGTGTATCAAATACTTGTTCTTCCCACTGTATCTAAAGCATTGAAAATTCCCATTTCCACCATCAGGGCAATAATTAAGAAGTTCCAATCAACTAAAGATGTTACGAATCTGCCTGAAAGAGGACGTGTGTCTATATTGTCTTAATGCACGGCGAGGAGGAAAGTTTAAGTGGCCAAAGACTCTCCAAAGATCACAGATGGAGAATCGCAGAGATTAGTTGAGTCTTGGGGTCAGAAAGCCTAAAAAAATAATCAAAAAAAACAGCACCTACATCACCTCATGTTGTTTGGGAGGGATTCAAGAAAAATCCTTTTTGCTCATCCAGAAACAAACTCCAGCATATTCAGATCAGACACGACTGGAAATTCAAAAGGGACCCGGTTCTGTGGTCAGATGAAACTATAAAAAGAGCTTTTTGGCAGCAAACCCACCAGATCTCTTTGGTGCAAACAGGGATAAAAAGTACCCCATGCCCACGGTTAAAAATACAGCTGGATCTTTAATGTTGTGGGCCTATTTTTTAGCTGGAGGTCCTGGACATCTTGTTCAGATACATGGTATCATGGATTCTAGCAAATACTAACAGATAAAAAATCTAAACCTGATGGCCTCTGCTAGAAATCTTATAATGGGCCGTGGTTGGATCTTCCATCAGGACAACGATCCAAAACAAACATCAAAATCAACACACAAATGTGTCACTGAACGCTTCAAAATGAAGCTTCTGCCATGGCTGTCTCAGTCCCCTGACCTGAACCCTATAGAAAATGACTGGGCTGAACTGAAGAGAAGAAGCACCAACATGGATCTGGGAATCTGAAGGATCTGGAGAGATTCTGTATGGAGGAATGGTCTCTGATCTCTTGTCAGGTGTTCTCCAAGCTCATCAGGCGTTATAGGAAAAGACTCAGAGCTGTTATCTTAGCAAAAGGAGGTTGCAAAAAGTATTTAATAAAAGGGTACCAATAATTATGGCCAATGTGTTTTGGAGAAAAGCATTTATTTCATAATGTGATTTACCCCCCACTTTCAATTATTTTATTTAAATAAAAGATTAGATTTTTGTGAATTTTTTTAATAAGAGATAAAAAGGATAAACAATGCAGATTTATTTTTACAGCCATCTTTGATCATATTTACCAGGGGGGCCGCGATGTAAATAGAGAATCCGCCATGGCGCAAGCGCTTTTAAAGGGAATGGGAGATGAGACTCTGATTGGTTTATTGCACATTATTCCCAAAACACACCCATGACTCATTAAGAGAATAGGTACAACCCTTTTAGACCATGCGCCGGGCGCTCCGACCGTTTTTTTTTTTCGTTGTTAAAATAGCAAAAGTGGATTCGGACATGCCCTAAGTGCACTTGCGCTGTGCGCTTTAGACCATGTGCTTAGATCGTTAAAATAGGGCCCTTCATCTTTCATTTGCACTGAAACCAGAGACCTTGACCTGGCCAACTTCTAATTTCAGCAGACTCAAAGAAACCTGACCAACAAGAATGCTCAGCCTTCTGAAATGAATTATAACCAGAAGTATCATGCACATTTTTTCTTTAGACATGTATATTGTTTCAGGGGGAAAAAGGTGATCCAGACCTGAAACTGGTGAATGTGACTGTTTTTTTTTTTTTAACCAGAATTCAAAAGAAATGCACGTCCCAGCCTATTTTACAGTACTTGTTTGTTCCTTGCCCCTCCCCTCAGACCAACAACTTTTTACAGCTTTTTTTCTAGCCAAAATAGAAAGCTTAAGAAAAAAACATCTGAAGGCTGCAATCTACCAGGCTCTCCCAGGCATGCACTACACATTCTGTGTCAGAAACAAAGACTTTGTTTTGTCCATGCAGTGTTGGCTTTTAATTTATTCTGCTGACGTTTGACCGAATTTGCAGCCAAGCCTCTTCTTAACACCCAAACAAATCCTCATCAGTAGTCAAGTCTACAACAGATGCACAGGAGATCTCTTGTAGTGCATGAAAATGAGTACAAGTGCATTTGAGCTGCCTTGTCAGTTATTTGCACAGACAGATGGAGCGTTCTGTACCTTGCATGCAATCCGGTGTGCTGTGATAAGACTGCTGTGTTGTGTGGTTAAATATTGATCACTTATCACAACAATAGCTGTGCTCAAAGGCACTAATCAGATACCTGAATCGCCCTTGTTAAAATCCTTAAAAAAACCTTTTATTCCCCAAACTTGCATTTCAAAGCAGCCAGGACAGGGATTGCTGCAACGCATGAGTGGATTGCCTCACGGCCCCACCCATCTCAGGTCAGGTGACAAAGCTTAAATGGCCCATAAGATATGACTTTATTACTATGAGTGAGTTAATGATAAATCACAATGGGCCAAATAGTCAAACAAAACATTAAACCAGATTTTCTGCCTTTTTGACTGCACCATTAGGCCCCGATCAGACAGAACGCGTTTCAGATTTGAAAACGCGAGGCGCGCCGCACTGCCTTTTTTTGGTTGACGTTTTTTAATTTTGAAAAGAGCAGCGCGCTGCGGTTTTTTTATGTTGCCAGGCAACCCCAGAATCAGCTGTCCTGTCAGTCTAATCAAGGTAACTGTCACCACAACGGAAGGCCCGCCTCTCCATTTATTCGATTGAACAATAGAAAAAAACGCGATGACGTCGGGCGCTCAGGGCGCTCCTTCAAAAACGCGAGGCGCCCGGGGCGCATAAACAGAGCGCAAAGTACTCACTGCCAACAGAAAACTATTTTTAAAAAGGCGCCTCTCACTGCAAAAACGCGTTCTGTCTGATCGGGGCCTTAGTGTGCAACATGAATGAGACAAAAAGAAAACAAAACAAAAAAACATGTTTTTATTTGATTTATTTATATTTTTATTCACTGTATTTTGCATGTGTTCACTCTCTATAAAACTAATTTCTTCTTTAAATTTTTTTAAATTCCACAGTATCATTGTGTCTTGCGGTCAAGTCAGTTGAGCCTTGCCCAAGTTATTATTTTTCCACCCAACCCCAAGGCAAACATCCAAACATTTGTGATTGTTCACAAATACACTGTGGTAGCCTGTTATGGAACATTCCATTTTGCAAACATTATGAGAATGTTATTATGAATGTTCTCTGAACATTCTGAAACAAGTATTAACATTTAAAAATGTTAGATGAATGTCCCAACTAAAACGTTTAAGAAAAAAACATATTCCATGAACGATGTATAGATAATGTTTTTGTGCTAACATTTTGAGAACATTATTAAAGACCAGATAACTTTGAACGAACGCTCTATTAATTTTGCTGTTCATAATGTTGAGATAACCTTGCCTAAACATTAGGGAAGTTCTGAGAACTTGGGTTTACAACTAAATGTCATAGGGTCCATTTTCTGTCTGAGTTTGTGCCAAAACTTTTTAGGAGAGCATGTGAATCAACAATATATTACACAATGAAGAAAATGTGATTTCAGTTTACACAAGAGAGGATTTGCATCTGTACTGTAGATTTCCATCAGGTGATATATTATAGCAACAGACCTATATCAGTCCACAATAATTCCAGTCACAATAATTTCTGTCATTTATTGACTTGAGTCTATGAGATAAAGGGTTTCAATCAGAGTCAGAAATTAAACTGAAAGTGGTCAGAAAAGTGCAATGAACTCACTGCTGGTTGTACCTTTGGTATCATTTTGATTTAAGGCACCAATTACATTTTCAGTTTTAGTGGGTTGAATTTTTTTATGGTGTTCCATGGTACTTCTCATAACTGTATAGATATGTCCACATACAAAGGTTTGCAAAACTTTCCATTATGCCAGTGACACTGCCAGTAACTTTCCACATGACTGAAGCATGTTATTTACAGAAGGTTTGTTTACATCGCAACCTATGGTTTAATGTCAAGGATTTGGCCGATGGGAGCGTAAACAATTGTCAAGATTATCATTTATATATAAATTAAACATTATTTTCAAGCGAACGTTGTTGGTTTGTGAAAAACATACTGGTTTTATGGTTCACCACATTCCAGGCATTCCTCAATATATAGAGGAACTCCGCAGCCACGTAGAGTCACATGATAAAGATTCAAGCACTTTACCCATTATATATTACACAATAGTGAGAAATATGTCAGCAGCAAATAGTTTAACCAGCTCATTATGGATGTTGGTGGACAAATCTATTTTCGTATGTCTGCAACGCCCCCATATACTCCCTCCTCACCGATTTAAATGTGGGGATGAGGCTGAAGTTACCTTTGCTTTTATCGATCTGACGAACTGTTAAATGAAGCTTACGAACGTTTAGCGTCAACATTTAAACCGTATCAATGCCGACGCGTATGTGGAGATCTCCAGTGTAGATTCAGTCTGTTGTACAATGACAATCTTTCATTTGGATGATTTTTTAGCAGGATGGATTGGAGGTGAGTTTTGTTTGTTTTGCATGTTTACTCAAAAGTTTCGTATGTTTAACATTGCAAACAAACCCCAACCGTACATTTTCGCAGAGTAATATTGTGCAATTTACAGTAGGCTAGCCTGTATTTATGCCTCTTTAATTAGTGAACAGTTTATATATTCGTGAAGTAGTTAGTCTATTATCCTCGCGTCTACAAACAGATTTGTACATTTCAATTAAACTACCACTTTAAACTGTTTTAAGCGATATTATCTGTATTTTGAGAAAGTTTTTTTTCTTGAAAGTACCGCAGAAATGGGAAAGTTGTCCAGATAAAGTGTCGAAAAACAAGTTTGATTGAGACAAGCCACGTGAGGGGCGTCGTTGAGTTGTTTATGTGTTGTTCTCTTAAATGTATAAGTTTCTGCAAGGCTCAAGAGAATATACATCCATGTCTATTTTTAACGAAATTTGTGTCACATTTCAGTTTCCAGTTTCCATTTCAGTATCCAGTCATTCTCCAGACAAAGTATTAAACTATTTTACGCGCTCTTACAAACAACGCTGATTTCGTGTTTTGGCAAATTGGTCAACATTTCTCAGCCTTAAACGGGTTTTTGTGGGGAAAAAAACGGGTTTTGGTTCTGCACCGAAAGGAAGAATGTGTTCTGTAAAGCCCTAATGTGCATGCCTATCCACCATGAAATGTTCAAAACAATAACTTATTCATGAAAACGGGCACTGTGTTCTGCAAGAAGAGCCTCCTACAAAGCTATGCAGTACATCTATCATTATCATTGTCTTTGTACACTTCAGTTGCAACATTTTAAACGGCACTGTTTTTGTTACAGGAGCATCCAGTGTTATTGTAGGACATCCGCTTGACACAGTCAAGGTAGGCTTTGTGATTTGTTTTGTACAAATGTAAGATTAGATATGCATTTATTAGCCTATATATTTATAAATAATGAAATTATGTATTTATATTCCCTTTCTAAAGGTTTTACACTCCAAGTGACTTCATAAGGCATTCTTGTCCTTTTTTACCCACTGGGCTGGCATAAAATGTATTGGTTAGGAATGTGCCCACCCAGGGAATAATGAAAAAAAAATAATTTGTGCTCTTTTACAGACTCGTTTACAAGCTGGCAAAGGATACAAGAATACTCTTCACTGTGTTGTATCAATCTACAAAAAGGAAAATGTAAGACTTTACATCTTTATAAATGAATTTAAGCATATATATATTTTTTTTTCAATAACCGTATCACAATTAAGGATATGTTTGAGCCATTCCTGTTTTGCTCTACCTTTAGAGCTATACTTTTCCTCAGGCTCTTAAACTTTATGAAGTATATGAAAACTTATTTACATAATGAAAAGATGGCTATTACAGCATGGATCCAGATGAAAATAAAGATTCAAAGTTAGCCATTGTTCAGAGATTGACACTTAAATTAACTTGAAGTTACAGTAATTTAGATTAATTTAATTTACAGACCCGATTCCATAAAAGTTGGGACACTGTACAAATTGTGAATAAAAAAGGAATGCAATAATTTACAAATCTCATAAACTTATATTTTATTCACAATAGAATATAGATAACATATCAAATGTTGAAAGTGAGACATTTTGAAATGTCATGCCAAATATCATTTTGGATTTCATGAGAGCTACACATTCCAAAAAAGTTGGGACAGGTAGCAATAAGAGGCCGGAAAAGTTAAATGTACATATAAGGAACAGCTGGAGGACCAATTTGCAACTTATTAGGTCAATTGGCAACATGATTGGGTATAAAAAGAGCCTCTCAGAGTGGCAGTGTCTCTCAGAAGTCAAGATGGGCAGAGGATCACCAATTCCCCCAATGCTGCGGCGAAAAATAGTGGAGCAATATCAGAAAGGAGTTTCTCAGAGAAAAATTGCAAAGAGTTTGAAGTTATCATCATCTACAGTGCATAATATCATCCAAAGATTCAGAGAATCTGGAACAATCTCTGTGCGTAAGGGTCAAGGCCGGAAAACCATACTGGATGCCCGTGATCTTCGGGCCCTTAGACGGCACTGCATCACATACAGGAATGCTACTGTAATGGAAATCACAACATGGGCTCAGGAATACTTCCAGAAAACATTGTCGGTGAACACAATCCACCGTGCCATTCGCCGTTGCCGGCTAAAACTCTATAGGTCAAAAAAGAAGCCATATCTAAACATGATCCAGAAGCGCAGGCGTTTTCTCTGGGCCAAGGCTCATTTAAAATGGACTGTGGCAAAGTGGAAAACTGTTCTGTGGTCAGACGAATCAAAATTTGAAGTTCTTTTTGGAAAACTGGGACGCCATGTCATCCGGACTAAAGAGGACAAGAACAACCCAAGTTGTTATCAGCGCTCAGTTCAGAAGCCTGCATCTCTGATGGTGTGGGGTTGCATGAGTGCGTGTGGCATGGGCAGCTTACACATCTGGAAAGGCACCATCAATGCTGAAAGGTATATCCAAGTTCTAGAACAACATATGCTCCCATCCAGACGTCGTCTCTTTCAGGGAAGACCTTGCATTTTCCAACATGACAATGCCAGACCACATACTGCATCAATTACAACATCATGGCTGCGTAGAAGAAGGATCCGGGTACTGAAATGGCCAGCCTGCAGTCCAGATCTTTCACCCATAGAAAACATTTGGCTCATCATAAAGAGGAAGATGCGACAAAGAAGACCTAAGACAGTTGAGCAACTAGAAGCCTGTATTAGACAAGAATGGGACAACATTCCTGTTCCTAAACTTGAGCAACTTGTCTCCTCAGTCCCCAGACGTTTGCAGACTGTTTTAAAAAGAAGAGGGGATGCCACACAGTGGTAAACATGGCCTTGTCCCAACTTTTTTGAGATGTGTTGATGCCATGAAATTTAAAATCAACTTATTTTTTCCTTAAAATGATACATTTTCTCAGTTTAAACATTTGATATGTCATCTATGTTGTATTCTAAATAAAATATTGAAATTTGAAACTTCCACATCATTGCATTCTGTTTTTATTCACAATTTGTACAGTGTCCCAACTTTTTTGGAATCGGGTTTGTATATTAAAACAATTAGGATTGACCAAGGTAAAAAATTCACAGGGCACATGATGTTCCCAGTCGTCCCTGGGATGAACTACATATCAAAAATTACTCCATTTATGGTATGAAAAGACTTATCTTTTACTTAGAAGCAAAACAACCCATGACAAAGACATCTCTCTCTTTTGTGTTGTCTCAGGTTACAGGCTTTTTCAAAGGCCTGTCCTTTCCACTGGCTAGCATCACCCTCTATAACTCTATGGTGTTCGGCTTCTTCAGCAACACACAGCGCCTCATTAGCAGATATCGTTATGGTGACGGCAGACACCCTTGCAGCATGCTTGACTTGACTGTAGCGAGCATGTTGACCGGTCTGGTTTCGGTGGGACTGGGCGCCCCTGTTGACCTTGTCAAAATTAGACTGCAGATGCAAACCCAACCTGTTCTTGCAGGTAAGCTATAGAGTCTTGACATTGTAGCACCCTTGAGCTATGCATGGAGTAGGACTGAACATATTCATGTTAACCCTTTCATGCAACCACAGTCAGGAGTTTTTTCCTATGTGATTTTATTGCTCTTAGGGCATGAAAAACAAGAATTTTTTGACACATATTTTACAAGGAAATTTTCAGATATCCATTTGAGTGGACAGTATGTGTTTATGTTTGCAACTGAAAAGAAACATTAAACATGATAGAGTAATAGCACAGTAATACTGTGTGTATTTAACAAACCAATTAATACAATTTTATAAAATCATGTGAAAAATATAACACTTTAGTTTAGGGTCCAATTCTCACTATTAACTAGTTGCTTATTAGCATGCATATTACTAGGATATTGGCTGTTTATTAGTATTCATAGTTAAAAGTTAGTTAATAGTGAGAATTGGACCCTAATTTAAAGTGTGACCCAAAAAATATAATACAAATTATATTTTAAAAACAATTATTGCAAATGCAACTGAGTTTGTTCCCTTTACGTCGATTTACCCTTATTAGCTGATAATTCTAATTATGTTCAAAATAGACAAATTTAGCTCTCCTCTCTGAGAAAATCTCAGACTGAAATCTACATTGATTTATTGATGTTTTAAGACTGTGGAAAACTAGCGATCTGGTGTTTTCAAATCTCATCTGAAATGAGCAGTGTTGGGAGTAACGTGCATTACATAATCAGATTACCTTTTGATGTAACGAGTAAAGTAACGCATACAAGTAACGTGCATTACGTAATCAGATTACTTTTTGATGTAACGAGTAAAGTAGCGCATTATAAGTAACCTGCATTAGGTAATCAGATTCCTTTTTGATGTAATGAGTAAAGTAACGTATTACAAGTAACGTGCATTAGGTAATCAGATTACTTTTTGATGTAGCGAGTAAAGTAACGCATTACAAGTAATGTGCATTAGGTAGTCAGATTACTTTTTGATGTAACAAGTAAAGTAGTGCATTACAAGTAATGTGCATTAGGTAGTCAGATTACTTTTTGATGTAACGAGTAAAGTAACGCATTACAAGTAACTAGCATTATGTAATCAGATTACTTTTAGATGTAAAGAGTAAAGTAGTGCATTACAAGTAATGTGCATTACATAATCAGATTACTTTTTGATGTAACGAGTAAAGTAATGCATTACAAGTAATGTGCATTTGGTAATCAGATCAATTTTTTATGTAAAGAGTAAATCAGTGCATTACAAGTAACGTGCATTAGGTAATCAGATTACTTTTTGATGTAACGAGTAAAGTAATGCATTACAAGTAATGTGCATTTGGTAATCACAGAATGACATTTTTAAGTGCATTATCTTATCTTATCTACGGATAGGAAAAGGGTATTACAGAAGCATCCTAACTCTACAAAAAAATACTAAAAACTGTCTTACCTTTAGGACAACCCCACTGGTGTCCTAACTTCAAAATCATTTGAAAGCCAACTGTAAAACTCACATAACAATAGCCATCTGATAATGGTGTCACATTTATTAATGATACAAGATGAAGAACAGCAATGTTTGATGGTGGAAAGACGTTCTGAAAACCCAAATGATGTGCTGCACTTTGATGGCAAAACACTGATAAATAATTACAGGCTCCCATGAAATAGAGTGATAGGCTTTGCCTGTTCTACCAAGCTTATCAAAACTTCTCTTTCTGCAGCACTTAGTTAAAAGCACACCTATTTTGTTTCTCCATTTTAATCTCTAGCATTTACTTCACAGCAGCTGCTTGTGTGTCGTTGGTTGCTTGGTAACAGACCTGAGAGTAGATTACTGACCTCAAAAGCTTCTGTAATACACAGATGACTAATCAGAATTTCCTCCCAATCTAAAATCAATACTTGGAAAATTCAACAATGATATGACTCCTTAGATGTCCTGAAAGAGTCTCCTAGGATAGAAGAAAAGGATGGATATTCCAGAGCAACTGGGCATTTCTGACTGGACATTGCCACTTGGTGGCAATGTATAGGCACTAGTGTCCACTGTAGTGGTTGATGTGCAACTATGCCATCAAAACCCATGCATATGCAAGAAAATGGCTTTTTAATCAGATGTCCAATGTAGTGACCTCTATGCGTGAAAGGGTTAAAGAAAATAATTCCTTGGTAATGACTTAATGAAAGCTAATCATTTCCAAGGAAATGAACAATTGTGAAAAGAAAGTCTATAAAAATACACTCAGTATTGCTCATGTACTGTTTTGTGTGTTTTCAGAGAACTTTAACCTTGCTGGAAATGGGAGTGTCCCTCTTCGGTCAATGGGAATTCAGTCCCAGTCTATGTACAGAGGGCCACTGCACTGCATTAGTACTGTCCTGCAGAACGAGGGCATTCAAGGGCTCTACCGAGGAGCGGGAGCCATGATATTGCGGGATGTACCTGGTTACACCCTGTACTTCATACCATACTCATTATTCTGTAACTGGCTGAATCCTGATGGCAATGGCCCCCCTCATCCCTGCTGCATTTGGCTAGCAGGAGGTTTAGCAGGTAAATGAGACATGAGTTGAATGAGTTCTGTTCGAAAAAACTAGTAGCTGCTGTCTACTGCCTACACAGACACCTGGCTTTTAACCAGAGTGGAACCTAATAAGTGACTGATTTGAAACACTCTCAACGCACAGGCTCGGAGTAGATTCCAATAGAATTTAATGTTAGCATGTTGCTAAGTTAACAACATAGCCCAACAATAGTCAATTTGAAATAAATTGCACTATTGTTTTATGAATTATACTATTTCATGAATTATATCTATAATAAACATTTTCTTGCTTGGTCTGCAATCTTAGATGGTTTTTTTGAGCTTGTTGCAATGCATAAAAACGAAAATAGTTAGTGTTAGTTCACTAGGTTTAAGAGAGCTATTCTTTTCTTGCCTGAATGTGACGCTTACCTACACTCTTAAAAATAAAGGTTCTTTATTGGCATCAATGGTTTAATGAAGAGCCTTTTAAAATCCATGGAACCTTTCCATTGCACAAAAGGTTCTTTTTAAGATTATTAAGATGCTCTTCACACCAAGAAAAAAAATGGTTCTTTTAAGAACTGTTCATTTAAACTTTTTTGGGGAAACCTAAAATGGTTCTTTAATGGCACTGGTGTGGAAAAAAACCTTTTAGAGCCTTTACTTTCAAGAGTGTAAATAAACACCAGATGCACTTTATTTCTTTTAACACCAGATGTAGTGTTTCCAAAAACACAGCTATATTCCAAAATAGTTTTCTCAAGTTCAAAAAGCTGTCAGATCCTCTGTATGACACCAAACTACTTCTCAGCAGTCATGCACAGATTAACAAGTGTACTATTTGCTAAGGAGTGTCAGAGGTTGGATTGTTTTGAGATTTATCACTGTACTTCCCACTAAAAATGTCCCTTGTACTGGTAAATGATGGGAAGGGCCTGGTTTAACCTAAATATGAAACTAGTGGGAGTCAAGCATTTTAAGGATACTCTACATGAGATTTCACTTGTGGTTATGCTGTTGTTCCACAGGATCCATCTCATGGGTCACCGCCACACCTGCGGACGTGGTGAAAAGCAGGTTGCAAGCGGATGCCATGCAGCAGAGGAAATACAAGGGCGTTATGCATTGCATTACGCAAAGTTACAAGACAGAGGGAATACATGTAAGTTGCTGATGGATGTTAAACAACTTTTGTTTGAGTAAGGTTCAAAACAAAGTGTTTATGCAGCAGCTGCAGGGATAGTTACACCAGCTGTAGAAACAACAAGTAGAAACAAGTACACTGTCAAACAGGTAACCTTTAAAGCGCCCCATTATGCTTTTTCGAATATTACCTTTGAATGTAGTTTGTTAGCTTTGTGAATGTAAAAGGTTTGCAAAGATTAAAGTGTAGATACAGTGGGGAGAACAAGTATTTGATACGCTGCTGATTTTGCAGGTTTTCCTACTTACAAAGCATGTAGAGGTCTGTAATTTTTATCATAGGTACACTTCAACTGTGAGAGATGGAATCTAAAACAAAAATCCAGAAAATCACATTGTATGATTTTTAAATAATTAATTAGCATTTTATTGCATGACATAAGTATTTGATCACCTACCAACCAGTAAGAATTCTGGCTCTCACAGACCTGTTAGTTTTTCTTTAAGAAGCCCTCCTGTTCTCCACTCATTACCTGTATTAACTGCACCTGTTTGAACTCGATACCTGTATAAAAGACACCTGTCCACACACTCAATCAAACAGACTCCAACCTCTCCACAATGGCCAAGACCAGAGAGCTGTGTAAGGACATCAGGGATAAAATTGTAGACCTGCACAAGGCTGGGATGGGCTACAGGACAATAGGCAAGCAGCTTGGTGAGAGGGCAACAACTGTTGGCGCAATTATTAGAAAATGGAAGAAGTTCAAGATGACGGTCAATCTCCCTCGGTCTGGGGCACCATGCAAGATCTCACCTCGTGGGGCATCAATGATCATGAGGAAGGTGAGCGATCAGCCCAGAACTACACAGCAGGACCTGGTCAATGACCTGAAGAGAGCTGGGACCACAGTCTCAAAGAAAACCATTAGTAACACACTACGCCGTCATGGATTAAAATCCTGCAGCGCACACAAGGTCCCCCTGCTCAACCCAGCGCATGTCCAGGCCCGTCTGAAGTTTGCCAATGACCATCTGGATGATCCGGAGGAGGAATGGGAGAAGGTCATGTGGTCTGATGAGACAAAAATAGAGCTTTTTGGTCTAAACTCCACTCACCGTGTTTGGAGGAAGAAGAAGGATGAGTACAACCCCAAGAACACCATCCCAACCGTGAAGCATGGAGGTGGAAACATCATTCTTTGGGGATGCTTTTCTGCAAAGGGGACAGGACGACTGCACCGTATTGAGGGGAGGATGGATGGGGCCATGTATCGCGAGATCTTGGCCAACAACCTCCTTCCCTCAGTAAGAGCATTGAAGATGGGTCGTGGCTGGGTCTTCCAGCATGACAACGACCCGAAACACACAGCCAGGGCAACTAAGGAGTGGCTCCGTAAGAAGCATCTCAAGGTCCTGGAGTGGCCTAGCCAGTCTCCAGACCTGAACCCAATAGAAAATCTTTGGAGGGAGCTGAAAGTCCATATTGCCCAGCGACAGCCCCGAAACCTGAAGGACCTGGAGAAGGTCTGTATGGAGGAGTGGGCCAAAATCCCTGCTGCAGTGTGTGCAAACCTGGTCAAGAACTACAGGAAACGTATGATCTCTGTAATTGCAAACAAAGGTTTCTGTACCAAATATTAAGTTCTGCTTTTCTGATGTATCAAATACTTATGTCATGCAATAAAATGCAAATTAATTATTTAAAAATCATACAATGTGTTTTTCTGGATTTTTGTTTTAGATTCCGTCACTCACAGTTGAAGAGTACCTATGATAAAAATTACAGACTTCTACATGCTTTGTAAGTGGGCAAACCTGCAAAATCGGCAGTGTATCAAATACTTGTTCTCCCCACTGTAAATGGAGTTATTGTCTCCTAAAAGAAAGAATCGATTCTGAACAGCCGAAACGATTTGTCAGCAATTCGAGTCTCACTTTCTGTTACATACCTACAAAACACCAACTGAAGTCATTTTATGGTCAGATCAGATAAAACGGGTCACAGACACATTAATAGAGCGCTTATAAAGACCTGGTGTAAATTAGTTGCTGTTTATGTTTAAATTCAGAGTTTTGTGAAATATGAATATAATACTGATGCTTTTGTTTTGTTTTTTCATTTTATTGTCAATGTCCAATGCAGGTTTTCTTTCGTGGGGCGACTGTGAATGCTATCAGAGGATTTCCAATGTGTGCAACCATGTTTCTTGGATATGAGCTTTCCCTCCAGTTCTTCCGCAGTTTCTAACACAGACTCAAGCTGAAACAAGCTAATACACATTATATGTTCCCGGAAATTATTTTAGAGTATTCGTGATTTTTATTGGCATGTAGACTTACATGTGGCATTTATGTGAGTTCATTGTTGATACAATGAAGAGTATCAGTGAAGCTTTTAGGTGTTTCTTATATTAAGAAAATAGTGTAAAATAGGAACATATTTTGAACATTTGGTTTGCTCAGATATTTTAATATATGATTATGCATTGTCTGCATGTGAATGATATACTTATTTTTATTTTGCTCAAAAAATACCTGTGCTGTATATCTATTCTGCATTTTAAAGTGGTCACTATCTTGCATTATCAGCTAATAAATCATTAGCTGTCAGGGTTCTCCTCTGACAGTTCTGTCAGTCTTGTCTCTATGTTTGCGTTGTTTGTCAGCACATGGCTTTGTCTTTGTTTGTGTTTTCCATGTGTTTCCTCTTGTCCGCCCTATTTGTTTAAGCCTTGATGAGTCCTCGTTAGTCCGAGTGTTGTCCCCGGTTCCTCATGTTCTCAGCTCCCTTTATAATGTGCTTTCTTTCCCTCATGTTTTGCCAGTTCGTTACACATTGTGCCACTGTGTGAGTTTGTTGCGCTGTTGCAGTTAGTTGTTTGCTAGTAGTAGTTTCTCTAGTTATTGCTAAGCATTAGTTTCTGCCATCTACCTTGTCTTGTTTTGTGTTTGTTGGGTCTCCTCTTTGTTCCAGTCCTGCCCTGCAAGCTGAGCTTCTCTGGCTGCTTCCTCTCTCTGCCAAGCAGCAAGACCGGTGCAGTGCCTGATCATGCCCCGTTAGTCTATCTACGTGTGCACGTCTACCACAGCACACCAGCCTGTTCACATTCTGGGCTGGTCTCAGCGGCCACTCTCTCTGCTTGCCTGCCATTGTGCTTCATTCCCTGCCTACTGTTTGGACTGTTGTCACCTGCTCACCCACCATCTGTCGTCCTGTCTGTTGTCTTGTTTAATAAACCTGTTACACTCATTCTGCGATTTGAGTCCTCTCTCATAGATCTGTGACAATTGGCCAGTGCTTAAATGTTTTTATCTACATTTTCCCCATCTTTTTAGATAAGTTCAGTAGGCTTTCAGTGCAGTGTGCCTTTAAGATTATCTGCTAATGCAGTATGATGAAAATGGAAATAAATCAAACTATAAAGTGAACCTGTAATATAAAGTGTCTGCTTGTTCGTATTAATCACTTTCAAACTAATACTGATGTATTTTACTTGATGTGTTTAATTGTTGTTGTTGGTTTTTTTTTTTTTTCTCAAGATATAGTTTGATCTCAGCTGTGGTATATCAGAAAATGCTCATATGAAAACCAATTGCTGAGTTCATGTCCTTAACCCTTTTTTACGCAACCTCCACTATCCTCTTATCTAATTATTAAGGAAAGGGGAATATCAGGTCAAAAATAGAGTAAAAAAATAACATACAGTTGTGGATTATTGGCACCCCTGGTAAATATGATCAAAGATGGCTGTAAAATTAAATCTGCATTGTTTATCCTTTTGATCTATCATTCAAAAAATTTGCAAAAATCTAACCTTTCATTGAAGTAAAAGAATGGAAAGTCGGGGGAACATCACATTATGAAATAAATGCTTTTCTCCAAAACACGTTGGCCACAATTATTGGCACCCCTAGAGTAAAATATCTCTGAATTATATTCCCATTAATATTGACATAGCACACCAGGGTGACTAGGAACATGAAATTGTCCAGCTATGATGTCTTGTTCCACAGGAGTATAAATATGAGGAAGCACAAAGGCCAAATTCCCTTAATCATTCATCACAATGAGTAAAGCCAAAGAATATAGTTCTGATGTGCAGCAAAAGAGTTTTTGAGCTTCACAAAATAGAAAATGGCTGTAGGAAAATAGCTAAAGCATTTCCACCATCAGGGCAATAATTAAGAAGTTCCAATCAACTAAAGATGTTACGAATCTGCCTGAAAGAGGACGTGTGTCTATATTGTCTTAATGCACGGCGAGGAGGAGAGTTTAAGTGGCCAAAGATTCTCCAAAGATCACAGATGGAGAATTGCAGAGATTAGTTGAGTCTTGGGGTCAGAAAGCCTAAAAAAGATTTTAAAAAATAAATCAAACAACCCCTACATCACCTCATGTTGTTTGGGATGGTTTCAAGAAAAATCCTTCTTGCTCATCCAGAAACAAACTCCAGCATATTCAGATCAGACACGACTGGAAATTCAAAAGGGACCCGGTTCTGTGGTCAGATGAAACTATAAAAAGAGCTTTTTGGCAGCAAATCCACCAGATGTGTTTGGTGCAAACAGGGATAAAAAGTACCCCATGCCCACGGTTAAATATACAGCTGGATCTTTAATGTTGTGGGCCTATTTTTTTGCTGGAGGTCCTGGACATCTTGTTCAGATACATGGTATAATGGATTCTAGCAAATACCAACAGATAAAAAATCAAAACCTGACGGCCTCTGCTAGAAATCTTATAATGGGCCGTGGTTGGATCTTCCATCAGGACAAAGATCCAAAACAAACACCAAAATCAACACACAAATGTGTCACTGAGCACAAAATGAAGCTTCTGCCATGGCCGTCTCAGTCCCCTGACCTGAACCCTATAGAAAATGACTGGGCTGAACTGAAGAGAAGAAGCACCAACATGGATCTGGGAATCTGAAGGATCTGGAGAGATTCTGTATGGAGAAATGGTCTCTGATCTCTTGTCAGGTGTTCTCCAAACTCATCAGGCATTATAGGAGAAGACTCAGAGCTGTTATCTTAGCAAAAGGAGGTTGCAAAAAGTATTTAATAAAAGGGTGCCAATAATTGTGGCCAATGTGTTTTTGGAGAAAAGCATTTATTTCATAATGTGATTTACCCCCCACTTTCAATTATTTTATTTAAATAAAAGATTCGATTTTTGTGAATTTTTTTTAATAAAAGATAAAAAGGATAAACAATGCAGATTTATTTTTACAGCCATCTTTGATCATATTTACCAGGGGTGCCAATAATTCTGACCACAACTGTAAATATATAAATTGTCCCCGTGAATGAATACCATAAAACTTTCAAATGCTTATTTTAGTGTTAGTTCACTAGGTTTAAGAGAGCTATTCTTTTCTTTCCTAAATGTGACGCTTACCTACACTTAATAAAGGTTCTTTATTGGCATCAATGGTTTCATGAAGAGCCTTTTAAAATCCATGGATTATTAAAATGTTCTTCACACCAAGAAAAAAAAAATTGTTATTTTAAGAACTGTTCACTTAAAGTTTTTGGGGGAACCCAGAATGGTCCTTCAATGGCATTGGTGTGGAAAAAAAAACAAAAAACTTTTATAGCCTTTACTTTCAAGTGTAAAGAAACACCAGATGTGTGTTTCAAAAACACAGCTATATTCCAAAATATTTTTCTCAAGTTCCAAAAGCTGTCAGAATCTCGGTATGACACCAAACTACTTCTCAGCAGTCATGCACAGATTAACAAGTGTACTATTTGCTAAGGAGTGTCAGAGGTTGGATTGTTTTGAGATTTATCACTGTACTTCCCACTAAAAATGTCCCTTGTATTTGTAAATGATAGAAAAAGGTTTAACCTAAGTTTGACACTAGTGGGAGTCAAGCATTTTAAGGTTGTTTTGCTTGCTTGTTTGTATTAATCACTTTCAAACTAATACTTATGTATTTTATTTGATGTGTTTAATATTTCTTTCTTTTTTTTTTTTTTAATATATATATATTTTTTTAGAATAATCTCTCAAGATAGTTTAATCAAGATAAAGTTTGATCTCAGCCGTGGTATATCAGAAAATGCTTTCACCAGTTGTTCATGTCCTTAACTCTTTTAATACTTCATATCCCTTTTTAACACAAGCTCCACTATCCTCTTATCATCTAATTATTATGGAAAGGGGAATATCAGGTCAAGAATAGAGATGCAAAAATAATATAAATATAT